>JADBJO010000713.1:162500-167500 GCA_016801955.1 Conus betulinus | reverse complement strand
GCAGCAGCGAGGAAAGAGACCCCAGCGGAGAGAGAGAGAGAGGGTCTTTCCTACTACTTGTCAGTCTTCGATCTGTGATGGTGACTTTGGCGTGACTTCGATTTGTGTGTACCCCCCAGCGGGTCGATGGGTGGGTGAATCGCTCTCGGTCCGGACCTTCAGCTGTTGGCTTCGAGCTTGCCAGCGTCTTGGTGGCATCTGTGGCCGTGTCTGGGTGCGGGTAACGGGGGGTGTGAGGAGTGAGGCTGAGGAAGGTTTGTTTTGTTTTACTGGAAGCTCCACGGCATCTTACAGTGGTTTGGGGTCGGACCCCGCCTATCGATTCTGTGAGAGATAACTTCACAGTGAACTTACCGAATCAGTTCAGCTTGACCTGTGGGAGTGTGTGTGTGTGTGTGTGTGTGTGTGTGTGTGTGTGTGTGTGTGTGTGTGTGTGTGCACGAGCACGTGTGTGTGTGTGTGTGTGTGTGTGTGTGTGCGCGCGCGTGCGTGCACACACATACGGTGCGTTGAAAAGAGAGAGAGAGAGGTGTTAGGTGGAGCTAGCATGGATTATATCGGCAGTAGCGTGATTGAAAATAATGAACCGGTTGACCGAATTCCGTTGAGTAATATTTTAAGGCGACTGCTAATGCATTTTAGTTTGGTCCTCGTGAGATTTAGGTAAAAATGTGAAGGTTCAGTTCGGAAACCCAACCATTCGGTTTCAAGGCGATAATATGTGGCTGTAGCTTACTCACGTTAATAACTGATTGTGACTTTTTCAGTTAGAAGGTCTTTTTAAAAAGGCTATCGGTAATTTTTTAACCCATACGATTGAGTTTCAAGGCAAGAAAGTATAGACAGTCAACTGACACACATCATTCAGTTTAGGGCAATGAGTGGGTTTGGTTTTTAACCCATACATGTCCATATTATACGGCGAAAGTGTATGGGCTATTCTGAACCCAGGTCATCTGTACATAAGACCATGGTGTCAGAGTTTGGTCTGTGGGTACTTGACCCCGAAAATGTGTCGGCCTCAGGATAAAAAGGCGTTAATCTCACCACCGCATAGTCCGGTCTGGTCTCATACTGAGTCTGTTCAGCGGTGAACCGTTCCGTGTTAGCCACAGGCAGTGTTGTTTGTCTTCGTCTGTTGTGTGTACACTGTTGAATGGGAGGTAGATCTGGTTCCAGTGGATGCGGCCGGTTTTAACGTGGAAATGAGTCTGACTATAAGACTCACTCTTTCTCGACAGAGCACCGAGACAATAACGGACCCCCAAACACAGCTGCAAAGAGCGTGTCACGGTGAGTGAGCGAGTTTGTAATGATCGTGGACACTTCTTATTGCCTCAGTGGTCATTTGATCGATCAGTGCACAGCGCAGTGCCGTCCTGTACGAAGTAGACTTCACCACGTGTTGCAAAAAAAGACTGGCATTCTCATTAGAAGCCCAAAGGAGGGCAGCCAACCCGTCGACTTGGGGCTGAGCGAGAAACCAGAAGGGGAAAATGAGCCTTTTCATGGCCGTCGGCGGCAACGTAAGTTGATTCCAGATTTTTTTTTTCTGTCTGTTTATGCTGCAATGGCATTCAGTTACATTTGGGGCTGTCGGCGCATGATTATATGCGTGTTGAGAACTGCTGTGAAATTGTGAGGGAGGGCAACGCTTGAGCACGGGCACTGGTTGAAATCGAGCAGGAGACACAGAGGGCACACTGGCTGCCGAATTCGAAGGAAGAACTGAGGGTGTTGAGTTCCGGAATTCAATTGGAAATACTGAGGGCCACTGACTGCCGGAATTCCAGCGAAGAACTGAGGGCACTGGCTGCCAGATTTCGAGTGGAGACACAGAGGGCATTGACCGCCGGAACGAGTAGAGGGGGGCATTGACTTGATTCGGAATTCGAGTAGGGCACTGAGAGGATTCAATTAAAGACATTGAGGGCACTGACAGGATTCACTTAAAGACTTGAGGGCACTGACAGGATTCAATTAACGATATAGGGCACTGACAGGATTCAATTAAAGACATTGAGGGCACTGACAGGATTCAATTAAAGACATTGAGGGCACTGAAAGGATTCGATCAAAGACATTGAGGGCACTGAAAGGATTCGATCAAAGACATTGAGGGCACTGACAGGATCCGATCAAAGACATTTCGGGCTGTGAGTGGATTCGAATAAATCCACGGAAGGCTGTGACTGGAGTGGGTTTGAGCAATGGAGACAACAGTGACGGGATTCCAGTGAGCATTTTGTCCACGGATTTCAACTTCGGAAGCTGGATGTCTCCGTCGTACACTTTCTCCCGCAGTCCTCAGTGCACATGTGGTTGACAAAGGGTCTCAGGCGCTAATCAAACTCTACGCCCCAACACCAGTCGCGCTTCCCGAGCCTTGTCCTTTTTTTTCCCACCGGCAGTAAACTGATTACTCGGAGTAAATACCCAGCTGGGCGATCATTGTTAAGAATAATTCCACACGCGGTTTTCAAAGCGGTCGGCTGGTCGGTCAATGGAACAGATGCTGGTGTCCTTCCAACTGTGGGCGTGAGGCCGTTCATGTCCATTCAGTGGAGACTTGGTGGTGGTCCCAGACCCCTCCAGATCTGGAGAGGAGACGTGGGCGTATTGTTCCGGTGGGATCTTTCTAGGATGAGGACGATGCTTGACTCCCCCACCTTGTGGTCGTTGTTGATCTCCCTAATTCTGAGAAGAGGAGAAGGCGGGCTGAGGCTGTCCACTGGTCTGCACGATGCGGTGCTGGGGGATGGAGGGCGCTGAGAGTGGTGAGGATTATTGCTGTCCTCGCCCTCGTCGTCGTCGTCGTCGTCGTCGTGGAATCGTCGGCGGTTGTCAGAAATCACGCAGGTCAGTTTCATGGTTGCTGTGCCCCCCACCCACCACCACACCTCCACGCCTCTACCCACCACCGCATGCGATCTATCCTTTACGGTCCCACCGCTACCCTACTCCACACACACACACACACACACACACACACACACACAGACACACACACACACACACACACACACACACACACACACCAACACACACACACACACACACACACACACACACACACACACACACACACACACACACACACACCACACACACACACACACACACTTCATTCTTCCTCTCCCATGTCTTGTGATTATGGTTCAAGATGGGAGGTCAGTCTTCCTATACCTCACTCGCGTCTTTGTCTTTCTGTTTCTCTGTCTCCTTCTTCCACTTCCCCTCCTCCCCACCCTCCCCCCTCTTACCCTCTTTCTCTCTGTCTAAGTCTCCCTTTCTCTTCCTCTCTCTCTCTCGGTTTTTTTTTTTTTGTTTGTCAGCACCTCTCTGTTTCATTCCTCTCTCCCTTCCATAATGTCTGCCGTCCTTACTGAATTCTTTTTAATCTTTTCTTCCTTCCTTCATTCTGTTCTGTCTGCGTCTTTCTGCCCTTCTGTTTTGTCTTTCTCCTGTCAGTGATTGCGTAAAGGTCCGCCACTAGATGAAAGACGCTCAGGGCTCGGAGTGGATTCGAACCCAGTCTTGTCAGAGCAAGGGGCTAGGAGGTGAACTGCTCCGGTTCAGATTCGAACCTTGGATCCCCGATTTTGGCATCGCCGACTTTATGCTGCATCGGTTCTGCGAGGGCTTGGCTCGGTCTGTCTACAGAATTCTGTCTGTATGTCTGTCTGTCTGTCTGGCTGACTGACTGACTGTCTGTCTGTCTGCTTGTTGTCTTTCTGTCTGTCGGACTCTGTGTGTGTGTGTCTCTGTGTCTCTGATTTGTATTATTTGTCTCTCTCTCTGTCTCTGATTTGTATTATTTAACTTATGCGAAGACAGACCGGAAGAATCGACTCTGCCTAAACCCTTGACTGAATGAAGGTGTTCTGAGTTCTGTCTGTCTGTCTGTCTGTCTGTCTGTCTGTCTGTCTGTCTCTCTCTCTCTCTCTCTCTCTCCTCTCTCTCTCTCTCTCTCTCTCTCTCTCTCTCTCTCTCTCTCCATCTCGAGCAATTCGCATCCAGTTGATGCTGTGCCTGTCGCTGTTGACACGCACACTGGGGGCTGCTTATTTTTCTAAACCGATTAGAATCTCCTGGTACGGGGCATCTAGATTTGAACAGAACGGAGCTTTGCTTGATGATGTGGCCTATCAGAAAGACACCCCTACTCCGTTTTTCGTTTTCTCATTTATCTTTTAAACTTATGTGGAATAGCACCATTTCATTCTCCTCGCCATGACGGGATGATGAGCGTGCAGTCTTTCAAGGGGAGTATTTTTCTCCCACCTCAACAGTTATGTACATGTATAAACCTCCATACAGAAAGTGCATACACGCCATGCGCACACGGCACATACAGCATTCACACACATGTGCGAGTACACACACATACACACACACGCACGCACGCTTGCTCGCTCGCACGCGCGCGCGCGCGCGCGCACACGCACACACGCACACACACACACACACACACACACACACACACACACACACACACACACACACACACACACAGTGAGAGAGCAAGTAAAAGGGTGTAAAATGAGGGCAAAAGTAAATTTTACAGACTCACTCTCGCTTTTTTCTCTGTCTCTGTCTCTGTCTCTCTGCTCCCCCCTCCCCCTCTCTCTCCCCTCTCTCTCTCTCTCTCTCTCTCTCTCTCTCTCTCTCTCTCTCTCTCTCTCTCTCTCTCTTCTTTTCTTTACATTGTTTTTCTACATGTATTCGTGGATTGGTCGTTACATTGTTGCTTGATTTGTCATGCTTTTTTTTTCTGCAAGTGTTCTTTTTTGTTCAGAGGGCTGGATTAAAAAGTAATTATGCTTGATTCCTCTACCCTCTTAAAATTCTTCGGTCCGTCGTCGTTCGTTGATGTGTTCTACTTTTGCCCCCCCCCCCCCCCCCCCCGCCCCCCGCTCTCCCCCCACCTCCCCCTCTCTACTCCCTTACAAAGACGGGCGTGCGGGCTCAGAGCATACACATGAATGCATATAAATACC
>JADBJO010000713.1:135000-155000 GCA_016801955.1 Conus betulinus | reverse complement strand
ACTCCACACCACTCCACTCCTCCACTCACTCCACTCCACTCCACTCCACTCCACACTCCACCCACTCCACTCCACTACACACCACTCCTCCACTCCACTCCACTCCACTCCAGCACGCTACAGCACACTCCACTCCACTCCACTCCACTCCACTCCACTCACAGCACGCTACAGCACACTCCACTCCACTCCACTCCACTCCACTCCACTCCACTCCACTCCACTCCACTCCACTCACTCCACTCCACACTACACTCCACTCCACTCCACTCCACTCCACTCCACTCCACTCACGCTCCACTCCACTCCACTCCACTCCACTCCACTCCACTCCACTCCACTCCACTCCACTCCACTCCACTACACTCCACTCACTCCACTCCACTCCACTCCACTCCACTCCACTCCACTCCACTCCACTACACTCCACTCCACTCCACTCCACTCCACTCCACTCTCCACACTCACTCTCACAGCCACTCCACTCCACTCCTCCACTCCACTCCACTCCACTCCACTCCACTCCACTCCACTCCACTCCACTCCACTCCACTCCACCACTCCACTCCACTCCACTCACACCACTCCACTCCACCACTCCACTCCACTCCACTCCACTCCAGCACGCTACAGCACACTCCACTCCACTCCACTCCACTCCACCACGCCACCTCAGCACACTACACTCCACTCCACACCACTCCACTCCACACCTACAGCACACTCCACTCCACTCCACTCCACTCCACAGCCACTCCACTCCACCCCACTCACTCCACTCCACTCCACTCCACACTCTACAGCACACTACACTCCACACCACTCCACTCCACTCCACTCCACTCCACTCCACTCCACTCCACTCCACTCCACTCCACTCCACTCCACTCCACACGCTACAGCACACTACACACCACCACTCCACTCCACTCCACTCCACTCCACTCCACTCCACTCCACTCCACTCGCTACAGCACACTCCACTCCACTCCACTCCACTCCACTCCACTCCACTCCACTCCACTCCACTCCACTACAGCACACTACACACCACTCCACTCCACTCCACTCCACTCCACTCCACTCCACTCCACACCACTACAGCACACTAAACTCCACTCCACTCCACTCCACTCCACTCCACTCCACTCCAGCACGCTACAGCCCACTACACACCACTCCACTCCACTCCACTCCACTCCACTCCAGCACGCTACACACTCACACTACACACCACTCCACTCCACTCCACTCCACTCCACTCCACTCCACTCCACTCCACTACAGCACGCTACAGCACACTCCACTCCACTCCACTCCACTCCCCACTCCACTCCACTCCACTCCAGCACGCTACAGCACACTCCACTCCACTCCACTCCACTCCACTCCACCACTCCACTCCACTCCAGTACTACAGCACGCTACAGCACACTCCACTCCACTCCACTCCACTCCACTCCAGCACGCTACAGCACACTCCACTCCACTCCACTCCACTCCACTCCAGTACAGCACGCTACAGCACACTCCATTCCACTCCACTCCACTCCACTCCACTCCACTCCACTACAGCACGCTACACTACACTACACTACACTACACTACACTACACTACACTACACTACACTACACTACAGCACGCTACAGCACGCTACACTACACCACACTACACCACACTACACTACACTACACTACAGACTCGCGCACGCGCCCTGCTGACCGAGCGAAGAGAACCGATTGTAGGCAAGCTGAGCCTGATAATAACGGACAAGGCAATATTCAGCGACTTCACCATTGATTGCAGCAGGCAAACCAACCAGTCAGGACAACCCTTCCCTCCCTCACTCCCCCCACCCCACCCCACCCCACCCCGTTCCCCCTTACGACACAGCTCCCCCCCCCCCCCCTTACTGCTGCCCCCCCCCCCCTCTCTCTCTCTCTCTCTCCCCCCATCTTGCACTGCTTTGAAGGCAATTTTCTTCTTGCCGCATGGAATGGCCCTTGAATTATTCCAGTCACAGGGAAGCGGACGGAAGTGTGCGAATGACGTACCATGCCCGACACGAACCTTCATTGATGTATGAAGACAGAAAGGGAAAAAAACAAAGACCACTGTTTCATTTCTTTCCCTGATTCATCACGTTGTCGTCTCTGATGCACTTTGTTTTCAATGCATGCAAATAATAAGTCTTAAAAGTGCTAGAAGTTAAACAGCAAATGTTGTCGAAGTACATGGCGTATATATATATATATATATATATATATATATATATATATATATATATATATATATATATATTATATATATATATATATATATATATTTTTTGTTTTGATTTGGTTTTGGTGTTGGTTTTCATACACCATCACTAGTAGTGTCCCTGTCATTTGTAAACACTCCTGGCAGAATTCATACTCTTCATAATTATATCGTTCACTGGCCAGCTGAAACATTGCATTATAACACACAAGGGGAAAACAAGATATACCAAAATTTGATCATGCGCGCCGCTGAGAGTTGACTCCAGTGTCTGGATATCTGCAAGGGAGGTAATCTGTGTAAGAGCTCGCGTTTGGCGAGGGTGACCACACCGTTTTCATGGGACAGATGCCGCTGGCTGGCCCAAAGTAGTTATGACCCATCAGTCAGCTTAACAGCTGAGTCAGGAGAGAGAGAGAGAGAGGGAGAGAGAGAGAGAGAGAGAGGAGAGGAGAGGAGAGAGAGAGAGAGAGAGAGCCAAAAATGGTTTTGAAAAGTGCGCCTGCAATGCAGACAATCAACATCCTGATCGTTATCCTTCCATGCGCTTAGATGTGTGACTCTCTAAACCTATTTGCTTGACCCACTGACTGAAGAAAGGTAAATCTGTTTGTGATGGAAAGACAGGCGTTATCTTCCCCTGACTTTTTTTTTTTCCGGAGCAGGTCTACTGATTCAGCATAAAAATGGTGGCACTGCCAAAGACTGGCAAAGGATTAGTAAAATTTTTAGATCATGCTTGTGTTTCTGACGATGTTACAGATGTCTCAAATAGCGCTTGCGGCATCAACTTGCAGAAATATGAAATGGTGAGCATCATCGTTCTTGCTTGTCCTCTTTGTAAATCATTAAAAGCATTCACGTCTTTGCTAGTTTTGTTCACTGAGATTACTGAGGTGGCCCGGAAACAACAGGAGGTTACGTTGAATATGGAACAGCTAAAATTGGTTGTATGACACACACACACACACATACACACACGCGCGCGCGCGCGCGCGCGCGCACGCACGCATGCATGCACGCACGCACGCGAAAAAAAAAAAACAAACAGAAACGTAGAAAAACATCAGCCTTTTTCAGATGGATTAAGAGGAGTTCCAAGGTATCAGGATACTGAAAATCCGTGCTTCTAGGAGGCGATGGAGGGGAACTGAGGGAGGATGGGAGAGGAAGAAGTAAAACAAAACAAAACAAAAAAAAAAAAAAGGGGGGGGGGGGGGGAGTGTGCTGGAGATGGAAGGGGTGAGTGTTCTGATGGGGAGGGGGTATATGGGGGAGAGTATAGAGGTGAATGGTGTAGGACACTTTGTTGTGAAATCAGATTGTAGGTGTAATCGCATCGAACCTTTTCTATCCCACTGAGGACGAAGCCATATGTAATGAAGTCTCACTTGACAACACTTCCTGTTTGGGTTTTCACTAAACGTTTATTGCTATGGTTTTTCTTTTTTTTTCTGTTCTTTCTTTTTTTTTTCTTTTCTTAACTTTTTCTTTTCTTCTCCTTTCTTTGCTTTGCTTTGCTTTGCTTGCTCGCTTGTTTGCTTACTTACTTGCTTACTTTCTTTCTTTCTACATTCTTTCTTTCCTTCTTTCTTTCTTTCAATAGCAGTTAAGCGTTTCACCTTAGCGCTTCATCGTGCTGCACGGCTTATTCTGCAGTGATACACCAGAATGACCCCCACCCTCAAGTTAAGCCCCCATGGAGAAATTCTGGGCTTGAATGACCCCTAATGAGGAGTTTGCCAGGGGGCGATTCCAACCTTTGTGCCGATAGAAGTCTACAGTTTAGAGCTAAAATTTTATTGTAACGAGACAGTTAATTAGGTAATATATTTAGAGGGAGTGGAACAGAGAGAGAGAGAGAGAGACAGACAGACAGACAGAGAGAGCGGAAAATTTGGGGTGGCCCAAAAACACACTCAAACTGTGACTCCAGTAACACGCCGTGATGATGATTGGGTCTGGGGGCAGATATCTTTTCCAGTCCACCAGTCTTTCAAAATCAATAACAGGTTAATTCCACGCGAACACGAATGAGATGGGCTTTTTTTTTTTTTTTAGGACCAGTCCTAAAATAACCCCGGGG
The DNA here is from genome assembly GCA_016801955.1 of Conus betulinus. NCBI lineage: Eukaryota > Metazoa > Mollusca > Gastropoda > Neogastropoda > Conidae > Conus > Conus betulinus. The sequence goes on along the minus strand of JADBJO010000713.1, from coordinate 150,651 downwards.
AGGGAGGGGGGGGGGGGGGTCGTTTTTGATACAGTACTGAAATAATTCCGCTGGATCTTTAACTTTCTTTTTTCTTTTTTTTTTTTTTTTCTTAATGGGATGGGAAAAAAAGTTCTTCCCCAGAGTGACCCCAATTCAAGATTTGTCTTGATTTTTTTTTTCCGAAATGCGTGTTATTGTGTCAGTGAGCTGGAATATCTTGATGTTAAATATTTTTCTTTTAAATGCGTTGAAAGGTTGACGGGTGGGCGTGGTCTGGAATGAGGTTACCATGGGTACGGGTCTGCCGAAAAAGACTCTGTCAATGTTTTATGCTTCAAATTCACTGTCTTTAGCAGTCTTTTGGGGTCAGGCCCACAACAACTCCATCAATATTATTAGCAGATGATTCAGTGGTTATTTTGTTTGTGTATGTTTATATAGTTTTTCTTTTAATAAAGGTATAAGCGGGCAGGGAGGGAGTCTTCTTTACTTTGTGCCTGACCAACTGTGCGTACAGTTCTAGCCTATGATGGTTTTGAAATCCATAAAAACATTATTTGGAAAAAATGGAGGAGGCGCGTGATCTCTCTCTCTCTTCTCTCCCTCCCCCCCTCTTTGTCTCTCTGGTGTGCGTATGTGCGTGCATGTGTGTGTGTGTGTGTGCGCGCGCGCGCACGCGCGCGCGCGCGCGCGCGCGTGTGTGTGTGTGTGAAGGAAGGAGAGAGAGAGAGAGAGAGAGAGAGAGAGAGAGAGAGAATAGGACTTCAGGGAGGAGGATTTTCTTTTTTCGCGTCAGTCCGAGAGCGACTCCGTGGATATTTTTAGCATCAAAGCTGTTTACTTCTCAGAGATATGTGTCGTTCAAGGTAAGGGCAGGGATAGATGGAGAAAAGGAGTCGAGAGAGGAGGTGTGGGAGGAGTCTGTTGGCGCTTGCCTCCGAAAGACTGATTGTAAAAAAAAAAAATCGTTTTATTTTCCACATATGTTGGTTCCTTGAAGAGTGTAGCGGGAATGGGGGTGAGGGTGGGGGTTAGCATTAGGGTGAGGGTGAGGGTGAGGTAGGGTTAGGATTCCGAGCGATGGCACTTCAGAGGAACAGGGGGGAGGGAGGGGGGGGGGGGTGAGGGTGTGCCTCAGACTAACTCCACGGTTTGGGGGGGGGGGGGGGCGGGGTATTTTGGGAGGAGGTTGTTGGGCTTGGGGGGGGGGGGGGGGTCCGAAAGGACGATGAAGAGGGGGGGGGGGGGGGGGGGGGGGGGGTGGGGGGGGGGGGGGGGGGGGGGGGGGGGGGGGGGGGGGTGGCGGGAAATGGGGGTTTCGGGTGGGGGTTGGGGGGGGGGGGGGGGGGGGGGTTTGGGGGAGGGGGGGATGGGGTGAGGGGGGTGGGGGGGGGGGGGGGGGGGGGGGGGGGGGGGGGGGGGGGGGGGGGGGGGGGGGGGGGGGGGGGGGGGGGGGGGGGGGGGGGGGTTGGGGGGGGGGGGGGGGGGGCGGGGGGTGAGGGGGGGGGGGGGGGGGGGGGGGGGGGGGGGGGGGGGGGGGGGGGGGGGGGGGGGGGGGGGGGGGGGGGGGGGGGGGGGGGGGGGGGGGTGGGGGAGGGGGGGGGGGGGGGGGGGGGGTGGGGGGGGGGGGGGGGGGGGGGGGGGTTTTAGAGGAACAGGGGGGGGGGGGGGGGGGGGGGGGGGGGGGGGGTTGAGGGTGCGCCTCAGACTAACGTCCACTGGGAAGGGGGGGGGGGCGGGGGGGGGGGGGGGGGGGGGGGGGGGGGGGGTGGTGTGGTTTTTCCAGCCAATACACAGGGGGGGGGGGGTAATTACATGATGTAGGGGGGGGGGGGGGGGGGGGGGCGTGGGGGGGGGTGGGGGGGAGGGGGGAGGGTGGTGGGGGGGGGGGGGGGGGGGTCCAGGGACAGGGCTGAAAGGGCGTGTTTTGGGGTCAGCTTCCCGAAGGACTCCACTTCTGCTTTCTTCCTCTTCCTAGCCTCATCAGTCTACTGTCACCCATGGCGTTCGTCACATTCCAGAAATTTGTGCTATTCCCAGACTGGGGCGGAATGAGCGGCAGGGATGGGGCTTCGGGGAGCAGGGGGAAAGGGTTGGGGGGAGGGGGGGGGACCGCGGGGGGGGGGGGGAGGAGGGGGGGGTCTTGAGGGTCAGTCCCAGGACGAACACCATCCATAATGATCTTTGAGATTGGATTCTCTAAAAATCCATGTAGCTTGAGGTAATAGGTGCGGAGGATGGATGAGAAATGGAGTTGGGGGGGGGGGGGGGGGGGGGGTAGGGGTTGAGGAGCGGAAGGGGAGTGGAGGGGGTGGGGGGCATTGAGGGTATACAGGGCCTCAGGTTGGAGTCTTTTGCGGTCAGCGCCAGAACAAGTCAATACATTTTTCAAGCTCAGTGTGCTTATCTTCCAGAGTGACTGATATCAGAAAAGGGATGGGGAAGAGTGGGGAGAGGAGGGGGGGGGGGGGGGGGGGGGGCGGGGGGATGGCGCTGAGAGTGGAGCGATGGAAACTCGGGGGGAAGTCTTCAAAGGTGAATCCCAGAACGACATCAGCAGTATTTTTTTTTCAGGGTGAAATTCAGCTATTTTCAGGTATCCTGGGCTATATCAAGACAGGTGTGTAGGTGGGAATGGTTGATTGGGTGGGAGCTGTGGGACTTAGGTGTGTGCGGTGTGTGTGTGTGTGTGTGTGTGTGCGCGCGTGTATGTATGTGTGCGTGTATGTGTGTGTGTATTTGTGTGTGTGTGTGTGTGTGTGTATGTATGTGTGTGTGTGTGTGTGTGTGTGTGTGTGTGTGTGTGTGTGTGTGTGTGTATGTGTGCGTGTATGTGTGTGTATTTGTGTGTGTGTGTGTGTATGTATGTATGTGTGTGTGTGTGTGTGTGTGTGTGTGTGTGTGTGTGTGTGTGTGTGTGTGTGTGTGTGTGTGTGTATGTGTGTGTATTGTGGTGTGTGTATGTATGTATGTGTGTGTGTGTGTGTGTGTGTGTGTGTGTTGTGTGTGTGTGGTGTGTGTGTTCTATCTAAAATGATTCCATCAATGATTTCAGCGTGACTGTTACAACTTTCCAGAAAAAAAGAAATGCGCGACTTCTAGACAGATGATGGGGTGGGAAGGGAGCAACTGGGACTTGGCGGTGGGGGTTGGAGTGGGATGAGGGGACGAAGAAAGGGGGAGGTGGGACTTTTAGGAATCAATCCCAGAACGAATCCATCAAAGTTTTAGGGCAGGCCGAAAGTGACCCCCAGCCTAGAAACCCGGCCCTCCAAGCCCCAACATATCAGTCCTGATCTCAAGAAACACGTATTTCTGTTTCAGAACTAGAATTATCGATGAAGTCATTCAGGGCAGTTCCAAAAAGACTTTTTCCACAGAAACCTCATTGGTCCTGTGACCAACACCTGCCAAATCATGAAAAAAAAAAAAAAAAAAAAAATAACTCGCGCGCGCGAGCGCGCAAGCACACACGCACGCACGCACACACATTTCAGGAAAAAAAAAAACCTTGAGGAAAAAGAAAAACTTTGATGTATTCCGCAGATGAGCCCAAAAGACTCCAGGATACCCGAGCTTGTCCACCCGCTCATCACTAACTTGAAATAGCAACATTTCATCCACAACTAGTGAAGTAGGTCCACAAATGCCTCCCAAAAGAATCCCCTCGCTCCTCTTCTCTGGATATATACATGTAATTTTGGATAACAAACGAAGTTAGTTTAAGAACATCGGTCTGTGGGGCTAATCCCAAAGCTGATTTCTTTTAGAAGAAGAAGAAGTAGAAGAAAAGCTTAAATAAACTCTAAGAATACGTATTTTTTAAAAAAGTAAAACTATATAAGTTGTGGCTAACATCGTTGATGGGGTTGTCCTAGAACAAGTCCAAGGAGACTGCACCTGAAGCGCATCCAATTTGTCCCCCACCCGTGTCCTAAAAGACACAGATATCTGGAGTACAAACCAACAGGGAAAAAAATGAGGCTGAAAAGAATTCCCGCAATCCTGCTGGGCCTGGTCCCAGAATACTCAACGAAGCCCAGTCTCTTCCATCTCTCCAACCGGCTCGTCTTCCAGTCTGGAAATAGCTCATAATATGTCGGGAGACCGGGTGAGGGGAATGAACTTGATGCTGAAAACTGCAGACGGAGAGAGTCGTGTTGGGGCAGTCCCATTGAGACTCTCTCCGAGATCCTATCCATCCAAACCTATACACCCAACCTATCCACCCAAGCCCATTCAGGGCACAACAACACGAAACCTGTTTATGGGAAAATAAGAGATTTGAGGCGAACAATATCGATGGAGGCATTTTGGTGAAGCCGCTAGAAGACTTACAAGAAGGCCTTGAGGGTCTCATTCGCCCATCCGCTGTTCTGAAATAGCCCCTACTTCCGGAGAATAATGAACCACATTAAACAATATTGATGGAGACATTCAGGGGGTGACTCCATATACACCCCCACCCTCATCCCGCCCGAAGCCAAATCCTTCCTATCCCCCCCCCCCCAACACCCAACCCATGTCCTACTGTAACCGCAGAGAGAGAGAGAGAGAGAGAGAGAGAGAGAGAGAGAGAGAGAGAGAGAGAGAGAGAGAGCAGGGGTTTACATTCTAAACAAGCAACTGAAGGCTGGCAATGTGACTGGGGCCTTTCTAGGTCGAAGCCCAAAAGACGTCCATTTTACCCTTCCACCTACTCGTCCAGCTGTTCTGAACTAGCACTTGTTTTGTGGAAAACAGTGAACGTGATGTTGAACATATTGATGGAGACGTTCTGGGAATGACCCAAAATAACGCCCCACCCCCACCTCTCTCCCTCCCCCGAAGCACCACCGTTCCCACCCCCTGTACGCCCACTCTTGTTCAGCAGTTACAGGAATTTCTTTTGAAAAATATTGATTTTTTTTTTTTGGTCATTTATCCGAGAAAAAAAAAAAGAAAAAAACCCAACCGTCATCTCTGGATTAATTTTTTTTAATCATGGATTTTTTTTTTTTTTTTTTTTAGCCGATATAGGAACACTCGCTCTTCAAAGATGACCTCACGCCGTTGACAGCTGTTTGAGCTAGAAAGCTGCTGCCATTTCTTTTTCTCATGGGTCTGATTGTTGCTGCGAGTGGAGAGAAAAGAATCAAACGAAAAGGACAGGCTCAAGCAACCTGATTTTATAGGACACACCCCATCTTTACCTCTCTCACTATCTGTCTGTCTGTCTGTCGATCCGTCTGTCTGTCTGTCTGTCTGTCTGTCTCTGTGTGTGTGTGTGTGTGTGTGTGTGTGTGTGTGAGAGAGAGAGAGAGAGAGAGAGAGAGAGAGAGAGAGAGAGAGAGCGCAGAGGTTTAAATTCTAAACAAAAATAACTCCGTCTTTGGGACAAATATTTTCAGCGCTATTCATTCATTATTTATCATGGCTAATGCTTGGTTGCTTTCTTGTTTTGTCCATTTCCTTCTCCTCCTCCTCTTCTGGATGTCTTTTTTTCTAATTTGAAAGTTACGATTATTGCTCCGGCAGGATCATTTTACCTTTTGCTTGTTGGTTCCATGTGATCAGATTTTTTTTATTTCCCCCCAAAATGTGCCTGTGTGTTTGTGTAGCTTGCGACTTTCGTAAAACTCATGCTGTTTCTGTTCATTTCCTTCAGTTGCTTCATAGCTATGAGAGTTTGGTTTTCCTATGGTGGTCGGATGCCTTTTTCTGTCTGGGGGAAAATGTTAGTTTGCGTCCGATCTCTCATTCGCTAAGGGGCCCTCAAAAATTGTTCCTGTGATGTGTCTTTGCAGACTGTCCCCTCTCTCTTTAGACTCTTTCACAGTTCTGTTCTTCAGTCTATCTCCACATTCCCCCTCCCCCCCCCCCCCCCCCACCTCTCTCTCTTAACCTTTCCACGCCAAACCCTTCCCCTCCTTCCCAAACCCATTCTCTCACCGTCTGTCTGTGCCATTCTGTGTGTGACTGTCTTGTTCGGCTGTTCTTATCAACCCGTCCGTCTCTCTCTCTCTCTCTCTCTCTCTCTCTCTCTCTCTCTCTCTCTCTCTCTGTGTGTGTATGTGTCTGTCTCCTATTTTCCCCTCCTTTAACGTTCTCATGTATGTTTTTATGAATGAGGTTGTTTTTGTTGGTTCCTCGTCTGTGTTTTAAAGTCTTCAGTAAATCATGTCTCCCCTTTTCTTCTCGGGGGTGACCACACCATGAGGAAATGTCAGTTGCGTTTGTTTCTGTCGTCGTGAATTTATTTCTCACAGACAAATTTTTCCTGTTGAGTAGATCGGACCAAATCCTTTTGGATATTCCGTGGTTAATTCGATGTTGTTGCGTTTTTTTTTTTTGTTGTTGTTGTTGTTGTTGTTTTGTTTTCTTTTGTTTGTTTGTTTTGGGGGGGGGGTGGGGGTAAAGCGGTGTGTGTGTGTGTGTGTGTGTGTGTGTGTGTGTGTGTGTGTGTGTGTGTGTGTGTGGGGGGGGGGGGGGGGGGGACTATTCATTTACTACCATCAGCCCGTGTCCTCATCTCTCTGTGGATTCGACGTCACTGCCTGTTGACGTCGTCTTCGTCATGATCACGTCACTCAGTGTGTGTGTGGCAAGAGAGAACTTCGCGTCGTGTCGGTAGGGATTGTTTCAGTGAGCAGAGACCGATTACTCGCCAGCTTGTTATTCATCTCCTGTTTTAGTTTGCATTTCATTCCGTCGGTGGATTTTGAAAACCCGCCGATTCTGTGGACATTTGGCTGGGTGACGGCGAGTCTTCGTCAGTGTTTACACTGGCACCCGTCGACTGTTAGCATTGGTAGCACTGACTGCTGTTCCAGTGGCGAAGTTCGATTGAAACGAACCGTCAGGCTAACGTTCGGCTTGGAAAACAGTGGCGAACCTTTTGTTATCGTTGACCGTTGCCTACTACAGTTGATTCGCATGTGACGCAGGGTTAAGTCCTCACACACCGTAGCCAATAATTATGCGTTGAATATTCTGTGTGGCATGGTACGGAGATGACGTATTTCCGGAAATGATATCCGCAACCGTTTTGAAGTCGACGGTGAGCTTGACAAGGGCTGGATTAAGGGGGATGGGGTGGGGGGGGGGGGGGGGTGAGCCTGTGTTAAAAAGAGTTCAATAGAGTCCCGTGGTTTTGTGACCTCGCATTATCTGATTGTATAAAAATTTTCAAGCTGAACGGCATATTTTAAACAGAATGCCAGTTGTAATTTCATATGACCTTTCGCGTAAGAGCTGCAGAGGATGGGACGGGGCGTGGGGGAGGAGAATGTACACAGCGTATTCTTTGCTTGGTTTTTCCCTGATGCAACCTGAACCGATGAAATGATACATGACGACTGGATTTCAAAGGATAGGATGAAAATAAGACAGATTGAAACAGCGAAGGAAACAGAGCCACGAAAAGCAAGCGTAAGGGTTGGTATTGATCGGGTCGGGTGTCTAGATGGTATTTGATGGGATTTTACGGCACAGTTTCTCACCGTGTCAGTATTGCTGCGCCCACGACACTGTTTAGTCTAACCCCTGGCCTTGTACCCAGGTAAGAAATCGTGTTAGGAGCGGGCATATTGCTTGATGTGTGTGTGTGTGTGTGTGTGTGTGTGTGTGTGTGTGTGTGTGTGTGTGTGTGTTCCAGAAACAACTAGCAGGTGGAATAATTTAAAGAATACATTTTTGTTTTTGTACCAGTATGAAAAACTATGACGACAGGGCGAAAGTCCACGCTTCCTCCCACCCATCCCCCCTCTCTGTCTGTCTGTCTGTCTGTCTGTCTGTCTGTCTGTCTGTCTCTCTCTCTCTCTCTCTCTCTCTCTCTCTCTCTCTCCATAACTCTACCCTCCCACCTCTCCACACCACCGCGCCCTCATTCCTCCCGTTTTCCTTCCACAAGTCCTTCCCGACCTTCCTCACCTCTACCTACTCACCTTCTCTTCCTCCACTTCCCTCCCTCCCCCCCCCCCCCCCCCCCCTTCTCACCTCCCTATAATGACTGACGGCGTAACAGCTAAGTAGAGGCGAAGGACAGCGAGGTTCCGACACGAGTGTGACGCCATTTCTATGAAAACAGACAGACAAATTCTTCGAACGAAGCATCTGAAATGTGATGACTAACCATCGTTTAAAAGTCCGAGGGGAGGAGACTTCAGTGTCGTGCTTTCGAAAGACTGCCGTGAATGAAAACATGCCCCGAAAAGCTTTCGCTATGAGGACGTAAAACTCAACTATTTCAGTACGCTGTGGATACTACATACACCACGTCGCAGTTGGCAGCGGATCATGTTCTGCCGGACCGGCAAACATCAAAGGCAGGAAAGCTTGCCAAAGTCATCCACAGTCAGGTGCTTTCGTGCTTTTGGAAAAGCCCAGGGTCAAGGTTGTAAACCAGCTGTTTCGTTTACGTTGTGTGTGTGTGTGTGTGTTGTGTGTGTGTGTGTGTGTGTGTGTATTGTGTGTGTGTGTGTGTGTGTGTGTGTGTGTGTGTGTGTGTGTGTGTGTGTGTGTCCCTCATTCATAGTATTGTTCGGTGAGTGTATACATGCTGTCTCTGTGTCTCTCTTTTCTCTCTCTTTCTCACGCACGCACACACACACACACACACACACACACACACACACACACACACACACACACACACACACACACACACAGAGCGCAGAGAGAGAGCGGGAGAGAGAGAGAGAGAGAGAGAGAGAGAGAGAGAGAGAGAGAGAGAGAACTGTGTCAAGAAAAATGGATTTCAGTATGGTTCAGTATCACTGGGCAGGTGAGAAATGTGTTGAGCGTGGTTTACTCAGTAAATCTACTGAGTTATGTGAAATTATTTGAACGACAAACACGTTGAAAAATGAGTTATTTATATAGGATAATTAGCTTTTACTCCAAGAAAATTCACAGTTTCCGCAGGGCAGGTCTTCTGCTATGAAAGCGTACTGTTTGTCCGGAATAGTTTGCTGTTTAGCACGGCGGAAATACCATTCAAACCTCGATCATTTTCCTGTTTTCACGGGGAAATGAGTGTTACCCGAGATAACATTTTTTCGGAGCCTCGTGTTCTCCCCCATGGTGACGGTGGGCCAATTTCCCCTATGGGACGAGGAAGGCGATTATGGGAGCATGCTAGTTAACTGGGAAATTAGCTAGTGAAGCGATTAGGGGATGTCCTGGGGAAATAACCCTTTTTTTCCCAGGATGATTAGTTTGTTTGTTCGCTTGTTTGTTTTAATCCGGGAAAGTAATAATTTATGTCGGACAGCCACTTTCCTCGAGAAAGTGTTCTGTTTGCCTGGAATAGATTGCTATTTTCGACGAGAGAGAGAGAGAGAGCCATTTTTTTCGGTATTTTCCGTTTCCTTTTTTTTTTTTTTTTTTTTTTTTTTTTTTTTTTTTTTTTGACGGAGAGAGAGAGAGGAGAGAGAGAGAGAGAGAGGAGAGAGAGAGGTTTTAAACCACACCCGTTTCCTGTTTTCACCAGGACATTTCTTTTACCCGAAATACCACCCTTCGGAACCTAAGTCTGCTTCCATAGTGACACCCCCCGCCCCTCCCCTCACTTCAACCTCACTCTCTTCCCCTCCTCCCTCACCCACCCACACCTTACCCTCGCTCACGAACCCCATGATGACAGATGACACTTCGGTTTGACACGCCTGGGCAGCTTTGAGGTGACTGCCGCGCCCTTCCTGCCACCCTGGGCACCCTGACCCACCCTGACCCACCCTTGTCCGCCCTGTCACCCGGTCCTACGTTGTCATTGTCCGGTGTGCTGACCCAACGGTCGGGCAGCTGACCACTGTTGTCGACTGATGTGACGGTACAGTGCCCAGTGACCGGACAGTTCAGGACCTACCTAGCCGGCGTCCGGTCATCGCACTGTGCGTTACTACTGCCTTCAGGTTCACTTTCACTTCAGATGAGAGGATAACGGTACAAGACTGGCAGCCTGCCTCTCTTTGAGGGGGGGGGGGGGGGGGGGTAGTCAGGGGGGGGACAGAGGGGCGGTCGGGAGAGAGGAGGTGGAGGTGGGGGGATGAAGTGGGGGAGGGGGGGAGAGATGAAGAGGGAGTTAAAGGAAATCGTAGAGAACGGGATGGAGGGGTGCTGTCCTTCAGTACATATTGTGTATCTCCAATTTCGGGAAATTCCGTGCTTTTTCCTTCGTTTTGTGTTTCTGTCAGTGCCTCTTTCATTTCTCTTTACTGTAGTCCTTTTTTCTTTCATTTCTCTTTACTGTAGTCCACAGATATTTCTTTCTTTCTTTTCTCCCCCCCCCCCCCCCCCCCCCCCTTTTTTTTATGGCTCTTCTACCAGTCTTTGGTCTAGAACGTCTTTACATTTTGTCCTTTTATTGCAACAATTTATAACTTGCCAGCTCTGCGTGTGTGTGTGCTTGTATGCGTGCATATGTTCGTGCGTGCGTGAGTGCATGCGCGTGCGCGCGCGCGCGCGCGTGTGTAAACAATACGCGGCTATGGAGTAGGAATTCAACTCTGTCCATTCTCTGATCTCTTTGACTTTGTGGCAGTTCTACGTGTTTTTGGTGCATCTTTATGTGTGTGTGTGTGTGTGTGTGTGTGTGTGTGTGTGTGTGTGTGTGTGTGTGTGTGTGTGCCTTTTCTTAATGAGATTTGTAAGCAAATAGACCGGCCTCTTCGGCATGGTCTGGTTGGCAGATACAAATAGTTACATCGATCATGTCATGAACGAATATAAATCGTTACTGTTTTTATTGTTTGTTTTTGTTCAAGACAGTTCTTTTTTTCTCCGTGTAGTGCTAGCCTTTAACGGGCCGTGTGTGGTCAGCGAGGCTGCAATTCACCTGAAAACAAAAAAGAAAAAGAAAGAAAGAAAAATAAAGACAGAAACAGCCAGCGACTTTCGTCAGAGGAACTTAAGGGTGGATGGTCACAAAGGAGAGGAGGAGCGAGGGGGAAGGCGGGCAGATTCCAACGGTAGCTTAGACAAACTTGTGGTCACTCGCTCTAAGACTGGGCAGAAAGAAATGGAGACTGAGAGGGGTGATAGTGAGAAAATAAATGTTTGCACTGGACGTGAAACTCGAATTTCAATGGTCTGATGTTCGGCTGGAAGAAAAAGCGTTGTCAGTTCACGGAATGGAACTTAGAATGGATAACTCTCCATTGGACTCTTGCCCCACCCCCATCCCATCCCCCTTCATCATGTGGGCAAAACTATGGTTTTGTCCATAGTGCATGCTTCTTAAAGACTTTTTTGTTTTTGTTTTCTTTTTGAACAATGCCTGGTTTCTTCTGTATGCATGCTGCGTACAGAGTAGTTGGTGTTTTTTTTTTTATAAAACAAGCCACCCAGTTTCCTGTATCGTGCATGCTACCAACAGTGGTTTTTTCCCCAGTGAGCAAGCCATGATTTTCTCCTTTGGTGCAAGCTGCTGACAGAAGTGTTGGTTCCTCAGATAGCAACGTTTTGGCCCTATATATAACAAGCTATTTCAGCCTTTAACAAGCTGATCCCTTACATCAAACTATGTTTTCCACCATGAAAAGGTATGGTTTTTATCCCCCAAACCGAGATACGCTTTTCATATACGCCCAAAGCTAAGGTGTCTCTCTATAGAGCCTGTATGCTACCGACAGTGCTGCCAATCTCCCACTCCACCTCCTTCCCCTTCCACCCCACCCACCCTTGGCAACTAGTGTCCTGTTGTGCAGTATGTGTATTGATCGGTCTTCATGACCACTAACTGGTTGCCCTGGGGGGTGGTGTGTTTGGTAACCCGATAGCAAGACCGTTCCGTGCATAACTGTCGTGCCTTGGTGTCACATCATCAATCTGCATGCCTTTGATTAGCCCCCCGTGATGGACGAGGCTGGATAGGAGGAGAGAAGATGGGGGTGGGATGGGGGGGGAAAAGGTGGTAATGGAGGGGGGGGGGGGGTATCGGACGAGAAGTGTGGTTTGACTTTCAAAACGAGAGAAGAACCGGGTTATGTGCTGGTTTGTCACTGATTAGGACTGCTTGTTGCGGATTTTGTGCTGAGTTCGGACAAATTAGGGATTGTACGTGTGTGTGTGTGTGTGTGTGTGTGTGTGTGTGTGTGTTACGAAATAGCGTGGTGTACAAACGGCGTGTGCGGGATGGAGGTGGGAGTGAAGGTCAGTCAAAATGTTAACAGTCCCATAGCTAAATGGCCATAACCGTTAGTGATTGACAGTCCAGGACATGGCATTAGGAATAGCAGAATGTCCCCCCCCCCCCCTCCTCCCCTCCTCTCCCATACCCTCTCCTCCTTCTCTCTCCTGCCATTGCCTCGACCTTCTCTGAACTAAATGAGGTATCCTACTTACTGCTTGTGGACACTTACACTTTGCAAAGCCGTTAAAATCCGGTCCCGCAAGAGTGGTGCATTTTATGTCATGTACCACTCACAGTGAAACATACTCTTTTAGAGTGTTGGGACTTGCACGATGTGAGACATGAAAACCATGCTCAGAGATGTCCCGACTGATGTGATCTTTGAATTTCTGAAAGAGATTAACTTTTTTCATCTGATCTCAGATTTTACGAAGGAAAGATTTTTTTAAACAAAATTTCCGGTATGTTTTTAGCAGGTGTGTTTTAAAGGGTTGTGTGAAAGAGGATTTTTTAGATAATGATTTGTGAGTTGACTTCAATGCGGTGACAGCTCTTTCTTCCGATCGGCTGGGCTATAAGCAAACATACTTTACCTTAACTGCAAAAGAAGACTAGAACTCGCGACCGCGAGCTTCGCAGACAACAACAAACTCGCGAGAAGACGAGCTTCGCGACCGCGAACTTCAAACTAGACAAACATTGACTTGACTACGGGCCTCGTTAGCCATACAGACTATTCACCCAAAAGTGAAGTCGTTGGCGGAACCTGTCTAGCATTGACCTGACACTGACCGACACCCTGTAGTTGTGTCACTCTCAGCTGTCCTCTCCACGACTGTGAGATAGTAAAAATTCCAGACCGACACTTGAGCTGAACTCGAGAGGGTCTAACGCCCCCCCCCCCCCCCCCCCCACCACTCCTCTCCCCTCGTCTCCCTCTCCCCCTTCCTGTAATAAACACCGCCCCTCGACAACCCTTTTCTAACGCACGCAGCACAAGAACTGTGGTTCAGCTCCGGTGTTTAGGATGAAGGATGGGAGTGGGGAATGGGGTAGAGGGTTGGGTGTGTCCGGAAATCTCTTTCATCGTGAAGTTTGCCCAAAGACGGGTGGATTCAGACCCAGCTGGTCGTCTGGTGAAGGGTGCTATTGAGGCTGGGAACAATACCAGAGCGACTTTGACTTGCTTGAATTCCTTGACTTTGAATTCTGTGAGGAACATAATGGCTGCGGCAGCACCCCCTTCCTAGCTGACCTAAACAGCTTGGCTGGTGTGATTCCCACAGAAATAGGAGGGGACCCACCCATCTCTCTGGTTGTTTCCATGGCTTTCACCTCAGAATCAGTGCACTTATGCCATGTGTGTCTAGGTCATCCCACATTGTTTTCCTTCCCTGGGGTTCCAGTCGGATGCCTCTCTCGTGATGTTTGGTACTTGGTTTTCTCAGTATGTGTCCGATTCAACCCCAATTTCCCTCTCTTTAGCTCTGTGTTGACTGGCTATTTTTTTTTCTCTTCTACAGGTTGTTGTTAGAAATGGCTTCCTGCCACCAGATGTTTTGAGGATGAAGCTGAAGTACATGCTAAAGAATGCCTGAAAGTTGTAGGTGCTGGACTTTGTTGTTCACATGCTTTTGAATTACACAGCAGAGCAAACCTTACATTTGCCTTGTAAGTTGTAATCATAATATTCATTTAATCCACATTCTCGCTTGCTGACGCGCACGTGTGTGTGTGTGTGTGTGTGTGTGTGTGTGTGTGTGTGTGTGTGGGTGTGTGTGTGGTCTTTGGACATTTAGGGTCGAAGAAATCAGGAATTTCAATGGCCACCGTTATATATTACAACACGTAAATACGTCATGTTTTCACTCTGAAAATTGCTCCATAAGAGCCGACACAGACAAGCCTGTGTGCTGTGCACAAGAATCGGCCAGCCCACGCGCCCTCGATTGACCATTACCTGACCTGGAGGGGTGGGAGAGAGAAGGGGGGGCAGAGTGGACAGGTAGGGCCATTAACTGCCAACCTCCCGTCTGACTGAGAGCAGAGAGGAAGAGGTCGAGGAGGGGGGGGGGAGGCTGGGGGGGGGGGTGGGGGGGGATTGGGGGGTGGGAGGGCGTCCCATGGCGTCAAATGTCTGACAAGATGTCACAGACCTCAGGGACATGGGCCAGGCCGGAGACTGAGAGGGGACGAGAGAAGGGGTGTGTGTGTGTGTGTGTGTGGGGGGGGGGGGGGGGGGGGGGGCATGAAGGAGGGTGGGTGGGTAGAAGAAAGAAACTTGCAGAGAGCAGTATTACAAATGAACGAGAGCGAGCGAGCGAGAGAGAGAGAGAGAGAGAGAGAGAGAGAGAGGAGGAGGAGGAGGACACATTCAATGTTTTAGAAGAGCCGCATCAGAATATTCCTCCACTATAGCACAATAGTTGAGTGGTGAGTAGCCACCATTAGTTTATTAAAAATTACATTAATTGAATCGATCGCTTTTGAGAGAGAGAGAGAGAGAGAGAGAGAGAGAGAGAGAGAGAGAGAGAGAGAGAGAACGGACTGATTTCAACAAGACTGTCAGGCTTAAGTGTGTCCAGGGGTCGCCCGACACAGATGTTAAAGTTCTCTTTTTTTAATGTCCCGCCGTGCCCTCTCTTTCAGTCCATTCACAAACTAAAGAGTTAAACACATCCAACAATTTATGAATATCGATTAATGGAACAAAAGAATAATAATTATGAAGAATTGCAAATCACAGATTATAGGTTAAATTAAGTCTTTAGAGTGTTTTCTGACGGATTCAGTCCTTTCCCTGTACTACAGAGTCACTTTCGATAGTCTTTCGAAGTATAGTGTTGACTCTCTCACGGTCCAGCTGCCAGGCTCGCGTGTCACAGCAAATCACTTGCAAGGTGAAACACAACGTGTGCTGCTGCACAGGTCTTGCAAAGCTCCGGACGCTTCTCCGAGACGGCCGGAACAGGGTGACGTACAAGGGAGAGAGATCCGTCAGGAACAAGGAAATAGAAGATCAAAAACAAACCCCACTTGAAAATTCTGTAGAATGAAAGGGGCGTCACGGCGCCTACGTCAACGCCGTGACGTCTTTTTGCTGTTCCTTCTCCGCCTTGTGTCTTCCGGGAGCGCGACCTTCGTAGGCTGGCACCACCGCCGGCTAGTTCGATCCTCCTGCTTTCTACCAGCTGATGAGGTCTGCTGCCTGGAGGTTTCTGGCGTGGACTGGACCTCACCAGGGTGATATGGTCAGGAGGGGATGACACTGACAGTGATGCTACGGATGGTAGTGGTCGAAACACTCCAGGGAGCTTGCACGCCTTGTTGCCTCTTGCATGGGCTTAATGGAACTGCCACGGTTCCAGCCCTTTTGCCTAGCGTCGCGCTGATTTGTGTTCATAGTGACCAGTGAGAGGACAGGAGAGTCCTATCCTGCCAATCATAACCTATCGGTCACAATGACATCTCTGTGATGTAATATAGCTGAATTATGAAAACACACTAATAATTTAGAATTGTGTTCCAAATAAACTGTGGGTCAGTGGGTTAGCCGA
>JADBJO010000713.1:125000-130000 GCA_016801955.1 Conus betulinus | reverse complement strand
AATCTCCTGATATAATGATATGAGTCCCAGAACAGGTTTTAGCCCGTGAACGCCTCAGCAGGGATGTCGGGAGTTCTTTCAGCAGGAATCCTATGACAGTCTTCTTGAAAATCACTGCTGGTAATGTTGTCTTTGTCCCTGTGGCTTTACGTCCTTCCCCCTCCCCACCCCACCTCCTTTTTTTCACCATGCATTTGGCTTTACCTCCTCACCCTCTTTTTTCTCTATTTCTCTTTACTGTCACCCACTGTGTTTATCTGCTGTTGTGTTCCTTCCCCGTTCTTTGTGAACAAAAACAAAAACAAATCAGAAACCTTTACACTGTTTCCCATCGTTTCATTCCCAGGTTTTTGTTGTTGTTGCTGTAGTTGTTGTGATCTGTTCGACTATGTAATGAGACAACAGCAGACACTGTCCCAATGGACTGAAGCTGTCCATTTTAAAAGTGTCGATTCGCCCATGTACTTTTTTTTTTTTTTTTTTTTTTAGCTTTATTGTGTCTTTCATCGCTCCAGTTTACTTTTTGTTGTTATGGTAGATTGGGGTAACCAATTCAAGGACATGCCTGGCGCCTCAGCACGAACTGATTTTATTTGCTGTATCAGCGGTTCAGCTGTCACATTATGAATTGTGTGCACAATGCAGATAGGCAGAACAACAACAGAGAGAGAGAGAGAGAGCGAGCGAGAGAGAGAGAGAGAGAGAGAGAGAGAGAGAGAGAGATTTTTGTTAGTTTGCTTTAGAGGACAGGACGTTTTCCACGGTATGGTGACAGCCCTGAGTGAATCTAGGATGCTGGGCTTGGTTGTAATACAACTGTAACGGGTTTTTTTTTCACTGTATGGTCACAGTCATGAAAGAGTCTTGTGCATTGTGCTTGGCTGTAATACAGCAGAAACTGATTTGTGAAAACATTTTCCTGAAGCGGTCCAGGCCAATAAGATAAAAATCTCACTATTCACCTTCTCTAGATTTAGTGCTAGTATTTTATTGTTCTGCCTCTCTCCCTCAACCTCCCCCTCCCCCTCTCTCTCTCTCTCTCTCTCTCTCTCTCTCTCTCTCTCTCTCTCTCTGTTGTTGTTGCTGTTGTGCCTATTTGTGAAACTCTGCCCTCAGTTTCACATTACACCAATCTCCCAGTCTCTCCGTATCTGTCATCTACGGACTGGAACTTTCATCCAGTTTACTGATAACTATAATGGAGTTCTGACAGGAACTGGGCAGAACCGATCTAATCAGTCCACTGAGATACACTACAGGTTGTCAGCCTCCTCCCCTCCCTCCATCCATCCCTCTCTCCTCCCTTCGTCGCCCCTCCCTCCCTATTGTTCGCTCGGTCAGTCCCGGAGAATGGATGTAAGGGGGCTAGCTGTCTATGGTCACCCCCCACGAAGCGGCGGCCGTCTCTTGACTGTGTCTGTCTTATCACTTCACACGCCCTTGTCAGGAGGAGTCGGGTGTGACAAGCGCAGAGAGAAATGGGAGGGGGCCAGGGCCATAGAGTTCACTCAGGAGGCAGCCCCGTTGGTCTTCAGAGCTTTGTGTGGAATGGGTGATGAGTAAGGACTATCGAAACATATTAGTTTCAAACATCCACGATAAAGGTTTTCTTCTTCTTCTTTCCTTTATTGATCTTCTGCTGCTGCTGCTGCTGCTGCTGCTGCTGTTGCTGTTGCTGCTGCTGCTGCTGCTGCTGCTGCCACCGCCACCACCCACCACAACTTCTTCTCCTCCTCCTTCTCGCTTCCTCCTCTCCCTTCTCCTTTTCCTTCTTCTTCTCCTCCTCCACCCTCTCCTTCTCCTTGTTCTCTCCTCCTTCTTCTCCCCTCCTTGTGCTCCTCGTTTTTTCCTCTCTCCTCCTCTTCCTCATATCCCTCTTCTTCTTGTTCCTTTCGTTCTTCTTGTTCTTCCTCTTCCTTATCCTCCTCTTTCTCTTCTTCTTCTCCATATTTTTTGTTGAACGCTGAGAGGCAGGCATAGGTGATTCTAATACCATTCGCCACAGACTCTCCAGAGGTACAAAAAAAAAAAACGTTGTCCTCTGTTTAGAGAAACTGTATTCATCATTGGCTTCCTGCGAACACAGTGATTGTATCACTCATGTTGTTGCTTCATGACGAGTCGTTTTCTTGTTTTTCAATCTGATACTATGGACAGAACGTGGTTGTCATGAAATCCTTAATAAGTGCTCACGTAAACATGCAGGCCTGACTAGATCTCAAATTGACTGGTAGTAATACATCGTTCATTTCGTGGATATTAATCCGCTAAAAAGACGGATTTGCAAAGGTGCGGAACGCGAGAAAGCGGAATAAAGCCACCACGTCTAACTGTTTCCACTACTCACAACTTTGTGTGTTTATAACTTTACCAATGTTTAATACAAAAACTAGAAAAATAAAAATCAAAATGTAGCAGCAACAGAAAAAGACCATACCTTGTTGCTTCTGCGCTGCCCTCAGTGGTTACCATTTTCTACACGAATTCATTACATATTCGCTGCTCCGACTTTCAGCTCCAGTAGAGGGGCTGCTCCTCGGTGTCTGGCAGAAGTTGATTCGTTTACGCAGCCCCACGCCAGCTCTGATCACGTCCAGAGCCTCGATGGTACCTTGTGCCCTGTGTGAAATCTGAATCCTTCGTCGAATCCTCCTGTTCATGTTCGACTCCATCTGTTTAGTCCACTTTACTTGACGATTTTCGCCCTTCTGCTTCGATTACAACGTTTAAAACTGGCCTAGAATGCATCTTTCTGAAGCAGTCCTTAAATATCACACACTCTCATACGACACTCACCTTTGGAACATACGGACTTAGATGTGTGAGTGTGTATCTGAGAATGTGTGTGTATGTGTGTATGTGTGTGTGTGTGTGTGTGTGTGTGTGTGTGTGTGTGTGTGTGTGTGTGTGTGTGTGTGTGTGTGTGTGAGAGAGAGAGAGAGAGAGAGAGAGAGAGAGAGAGAGAGAGATGAGTTATGAGGTATGAGTACATGTGTAAGTGAATGATAATGAAATGCATGGATGTGCATTTTATTGTTAGAGATTTATCTTCATCTTCCTTTCAATAGGTGCGTGATGTGTATAAATGAATATGTATTTATTGTAAAGTGCTTTGACCTGTCAATGAAGAAAACACTCGACAAATGTTCATGAACACTGCTACTACTACTATTATCGTTTTATATATCATGATCATTATTTCTATTATTTTCTCATCCTCAACTCAACTCAGTATCTGTTCTCTGATCAAAATCATAACGAATGAAAATAATTGTTCCACGTGAAGTTTCTGTTTTCGCCTTACGATGACCGTTTTCTTATAGCTAAAAATCGTTGCTGTCACATGAAAACAGTAATTCTGATCTTTGGACGATAGTATATTGCCATAGACCGGGCTGTCTGTAGTCAGTGCACAAAGCAGCCAGTGCGTGACCGTGTCTGTCTGGTTACTGGAATAGCAAATCAAATCGGGACTGTGATTTATAATCCGTTTCAGAAACTTTTAATAAATGGCTGTTGTGGCACTAAACCGGTTAGAGATTCACACAACCCAGGGCGTGGCATTATGACCAGCCTCCCCTCCCCCTCCTCCTCCCCCTTTCCTTCCACTGGTTTGACCTCTGAACTGAATGAGGCATCCTATTCACCGCCGGGTGGACACAGGAACTTTGCAAGATGTTAAAATCCGACCCCGCTAGAGAGAAGAATCAAACTCGCGACCGTGAGCTGTGCAGCTGAACATTCGATCCGTTTGACTGCGGACTTCTCTGGCCATGGAGAGTATTCACCCGAGGTGAACTTGTAGTGGGGACGTGCTGGCCAACATGGACTTGACGCTGACCGACACCCTGCAGTTTTGCCACCCCCTCCCCCCCCACCCAGCCCCCCCCCCCCCCCCTCTCCTCTACGCAGCCCCCTCTTCTCCTCTTACCTCCCCTGCCATAACAAACATCCCCCTTTGACAACGCTTTCCTAACAGACGCAGCACGGGGAATAACAGTTCAGCTCCCGCCGATGTTTAGGATGAAGGGCGGGAGTGGGGATGGGGAGGAGGAGGTTGGGCGTGTCCCGAAATCTCTTTCATCGTGACAGGCGGGTTGACACCCAGCTGGTCGTCTGGTGAAGGGTGTGATTGAGGCTGGGAACAATGCGCGAGCCACCCTGACTTGCTTGGCTTGTCTCGGGCCTTTGAATTCCTTGAGGAATATGCGGCTGCACAGCACTTCCTATTCAGCCGACCTAGACAGACTGGCACATATTATTGGTTTTAAAACGAATTTATTCAAGAATTACACACAAAAGCAGCAACAACATATAAGATGAGTACAACAAGCAAAATGCTTATACACGGTACTCACTCAATATAAAACAATGGATTGGCTGCAAAAAATTGAACATGAACGTTTGCATTCAAGAAATAATCTGAAAAAAAATAAACCTTAAACAAGATTTATTATACATATTATTCCCAGTGCCTTCACTTCAGAATCTGTGCATCTACGCCTTGTCTCTCTAGGCCATCCCACTTACATGTCTTTCCCTTGGGTTCCAGCCGGGTGCCTGTCTTGTCACGTTGGTAGTAGATTTTTTCTCAGTATGTGTCCACTCCAGCCCTAATTTCCTTTTCTTTACATCTGTGTGACAGGATCTCTCTCTCTCTCTCTCTCTCTCTCTCTCTCTCTCTCTCTCTCTCTCTCTCACACACACACACACACACACACACACACACACACACACACACACACACACAGGTTGTTAGAAATGACATTCAGTCATCAGAGTTTGAGGATAAACCTGTCGTAGTTGTTGACAAAGGCCTAAAGGTTGTAGGTGCCGGACTTTGTTGATTTCCATGTTTCTGGATCATACAGCAAAACAAAAACTTCATATCTGCATTATGAATATTAATTTGTATATTCATTTAATCTGCATATTCTCGCGCGCGCGCGCGCGCGCGTGTGTGTGTGTGTGTGTGTGTGTGTGTGTGTGACTTTGGAGTC
>JADBJO010000713.1:117500-120000 GCA_016801955.1 Conus betulinus | reverse complement strand
CCGCCCTGTTGATCCTCACGGTCTGAAGGGAATGTGTAGCCGTGTCACGTGACCGAGACTAGTGGCCCGTCTCCATCTTATCTCTTTTCTCTTTGTCACAACGATCAGAAGACACCGCTTAGCGATGCCGGCAGATGAAACCCACAGGGACTTGGCTTGGCTTGTCAGGGGAGCCAGAGATCTGTGAGTTCTGTCCGTGATGGTGACAGGAGATTTGTCTTGTCATACTCACCCGTCAGCCTCAGGTTCAGTCTGGCTGCTCTGCTATTAGTCTTGATAATTCTGCTGCTGGTGTCAGGACGGTTTTTATGTTTCCATTCTTCCCCCCTGTATCTTGTGCGACAAAACACCACCTTAGGAGGAGATATCAGGGGGAATCTTCAGGCTGTAAACAGAATGCCTATCGTCTGGAAATCTCCTGATGTACTGATATGTGTCCCAGAACAGGCTTTTAGTCTGTGAATACCTCTGAAGGGATGCCAGGAGTTCTTCCAGTAGAAATCTTGTCTCCATCTTCTTGAAAATCTCTGCCAGTGATAATGTCTTCGTCACTGTCTCTAGCTATACGTGTTCCCTTTCCCCCAACCCCTTTGGGATCTTTCTTAGGCTTATTATATTCACTTCCTCTTAAAATAAAACGTCTTTGCTGTCATCAGTTGTCTTTCTTTTTTCTGCCATTGTGTTCCATACCTCTTTTTCGTTGTGTACGAAGAAAAAAGAAACCCATTGATTTCTCTTGTTAGGATTCCATCTGTATTTGTCGTGAATTATGCAACTATGCGATGAGCTAGGACACACTATCCCGACAGGTTTGTAGCTGTTCATTTTAGCACGATTTTCAAAATGTCGTTTTATTCTGTTGAAAACTGAGGTACACAAGAAACTGAGGGGGTGCCTGGTGCTTCAACACGATCTTATTTTATGCGCTGTAAGGCTGTCTGTAGAGGCATTATCATCAAGAGAGAGTTGTGTATATACTGTATACAGTTGCCGTAGTCGTTGGTTTTGCGTTTGAGGACAGGACTTTTCTCACTGTAAGGTGACAGCCCTGAAAGAGTCTTGTATGCTGGGCTGGTCCGTAATGCACCCGAAAATGGTCTTTTCAAAGGATGGTAACAGCCCTGAGAGAGGTTCTGTACTAGGCTGGGCAGCAATGCAGCTGACACTGGTTTGTGGAAAGCCTTTTCTGAATCTCCACAGGCCAGAAGGACGCACTGTTCACCTTCTTGAAATCGAGTGCTAGTGTGCTATAATTATGTTCTCTCTTCCTCCCTCCCTCCACTCTTTATCTCTGCTTTTCTGTCTCTGCCTGTGGCTTTCTGTCTGTGTCTCTCTGATCTGTTTCTCTCTCTCTCTCTCTCTCTCTCTCTCTCTCTCTCTCTCTCTCTCTCTCTCTCTCTCTCTCTCGTGACCTCCCTTTTCTCGCTACCTGCAAGACGCTCCTTTACCAGCGCTCCTCAAATTTTGTGTGTTAATTCAAGATGTCCAACCATGCCAGCTGACGGTCTCCCTTGTGCTCCTGAATGTATGCTGAATTCAGTGTTAGAAGAAATGACACCACCGTCATACAAAATCGAAGGTTGAGGAAAGCACAATGTCGTTGTGTTGAGAGTTTCAAAGACTTCCGACCAACCCCCTGCCTCAGAAATCCAAGGTAGGGCTGTATTTCGGCGTATATGCCCTTCACAGTTGACCAGGGACAAACGAAGAGCTGAGACATATAGACAAAAACAAGAAAAGGCAAGTCATCGTATCTCTTCCCCGTCCGGTCTGTTTTCATCAACGCCATCCAGCCTAGTCTACACCGATGCTGAAACTGTAGAATGGACAGTGAAAAAGCCCATCAAGATGTGAGCGTCCAGTGTGCTAGTCAGCCTCCTCGCTCCCGTGCTAAGCCTGCACAGGGCGTGCACGAAATGGACATGACACAGGACATTGATAAACAATCAGTGACACTCCAGGAAAGCGACCTGATTCTAGGCAGCAAACTATACTAATTAAGTGCTGATGAAGACCGTGATAATGTAACATGAGAACACGACAGGCCGTGTACCACAAAACAGCTTGAACCTTAAGCAGCTGTTGAGGTAGGAAACACGTGTGAATTAGAACGATGTGAAGTTTCTGACGATTCTCAATGGCGTGATGATTTACTGACAGTAGAGTCAGGAAATAATATATGGGTACAAATACTGGTATGTTTGAGGGAGTCAACGAGGAAAATGGGGAGTTTCAACCGTGTTTCCAAGGAGGATTTGAAGGCGGACGCCGATGCGAGTTCAGCTGTCGACAACGGAAATCTTGGCGATCCGTCATGACTGTACTTACCGTGTTCACGTCATTCGCGATAAAGCAAGTATTTATGATAACAAAAGAACAATGATTACCACTATTCGATGTGCTAAGATTTACGAACCTGATTCCGCGTTTTGGTTTCCAAATCGCGATGTTCGGATGAATCGACTTAAATAATATTTGGACTTTTTCGTTTAAATACATT
>JADBJO010000713.1:102500-110000 GCA_016801955.1 Conus betulinus | reverse complement strand
GTGTATATTCCGATTCTAAGGGCTATGGCCTTTATGAATAAAACATTTGACTCTCTCTCTCTCTCTCTCTCTCTCTCTCTCTCTCTCTCTCTCTCTCTCTCTCTTCTGTCTATCTCTCTCTGTCTCTCTCTCTGATCTCTCTCTCTCTCTCTCTCTCTCTCTCTCTCTCTCTCTCGTGCGCGCGCGCTCTCTCTTCTATCCCTCTTCGCCCCTGTCCATCCTGTCTTAAGACGTCAGGAGAATTCCAATCAGCAGCATGACATCATCCAATTTCCACAATTTGCTTCTGTGTGCCTCCCTGACTCCATTCGTCCCTCGTCTTTCTGTCTCCATCTCTGGGCTCTCCCGAAATGGTGAAATTCTTAAAAAATCAATGGCACTGACTATTGATTGGTTTGTGCCTCTCAGGGTGTTGACTCTGATCAGATCAGTTTCAGGCTAAAAAAGCAATCATAGTGATAAAGTCCGTGCCATGAAAATTTGAATGTCAGGACAGAAAATAAAGATACAGTGCAACCAAAATCCATGACAGGAAAATTTGAATGTAAAAAAAAAAAAAATTCGTAGACGGTGCAACCAGACCAGACGCATACATTTGGCCTCGGAAAGAGAGAGAGTGACGGGGATGGAAGGAGAGGGGGGGGGGGGGGGGGGAAACAAAGAGACACAGAGTCAGAAAGAGAGGACAGAGCAAAAATCAATAATTGTGATAAAATCATAAGTACCGCTAAATTTACAAAACCATAATTATCATTGAAATTTGCGTGTTTGCAGATAAAGAAATTCAATCTTAATAGTTTCTGGTCTTACTTACCTTCAGAAACGCGTTTACCTTTCCAGGATCTCTCTCTCTCTCTCTCTCTCTCTCTCTCACTCTCACACACACACACACACACACACACACACACACACACACACACACACACACACACACAGAGCTCATTCATTATTGCGTGTATATTCAGCGTTTGAGTGAATTAACCCCCTTGACAGGCAACAGTAATACTCGTATCATCTTAGTGAAAGCATGGAACATAACAATTTTGTCTGACAGTGTACCACTTCTGGCACCGTCCTTTCCCTTCTGTTTGCGCCTTTGCTAACAGCATTGAGCAGTCACCTGTCACTTTGCATTCTGCGCTTCTCCTGCTGTCGTGTCTGTGACACGCGTCTCCTCCTGCTGTTTATTTCTAGGGAAAACGCGGCTTGTGTGTCCCTGTAACGTGGTAAATTTGCGGTCTGAGCCACCCTTCCCGTGAGATTTCTGTGCACTTGTGTGTGTGTGTGTGTTTAGGTGTGTGTGTATGTGTGTGTGTGTGTGTGTGTGTGTGTGTGTGCTTTGCGGTTAGGTTGCATTGCAGTCTGTATGGTCTTTGTAGAGGGATTTTCTGTGTAGTCGTATTTTTGTTTGCGCTTAGGTTGCTTTGTAATGTGTGTGGACTTCGCAAGGACATTTCTGTGCACTTTGTGTGTGTGTGTGTGTGTGTGTGTGTGTGTGTGTGTGTGTGTGTGTGCGTGTGTGTGAGTGTGCGTGCGTGCATGTGTGTGTCGTGTGTGTGTGTGTGTGTGTGTGTGTGTGTGTGTGTGTGTGTGTGTGTTTGCGCGAGGTTGTATTGTAATTTTTTTTTTAGGAAGGAATTCTGTTTTACGTCTCGTCACACATACAGGTGATTGCAGACGTCTAAATAACATAGTGTTTACATTTTTAGACTATTATCATAAAAGAAGAGAAGAGGACGATGTGGTTACATAGAACAAAAATAAAGGATAGATGAATTATAGGACAGTAACTATGAAAAATTAAGGTAGGAAAAAAATAACTAAAGTACTCAAACTTACGATTATTATTATAAAATGTTCCTTAATGGACTTTCCAAAAGGTTTCTCGTTAATTTAACAAGAGAAACAACTGGCAACGAATCTAAAAAGTCAAACAAAAGGTAACATGCTCAGTGTCAGTACTTGGTATAAACCCCATTCAAAAAGGTGTTTTCGTTAGTTCACAATCAAAAATCACATGTTGAACTGAAAGACCCCCACAACATACACACTGTAACAGTCTGGCATATACTTGTTCGTAGGGAATTACATAAAAGTCTAAAAGTCACGCTTGAAACCGGTCAGCTAATCGACACAAAGTTTGACAGAGTTTGCTGACGACGTTTTTGATGAGGAACTGTATTGACTCCAGAAATCCCTTTCGATTATATGACTAATTTCCTTGTGTGATAAAGGACAGTCAACTTAATACTACCTAATATATTGCTGCTGCTCCCCGTTTTGCTGCTCTATCTTGTTTGATCGTTAAAAATGAAGGAGGTGCGAT
The DNA here is from genome assembly GCA_016801955.1 of Conus betulinus. Taxonomy (NCBI): domain Eukaryota; kingdom Metazoa; phylum Mollusca; class Gastropoda; order Neogastropoda; family Conidae; genus Conus; species Conus betulinus. The sequence continues at coordinate 107,674 of JADBJO010000713.1, read as the reverse complement.
GGAACCCAAGAAAATACAACATTGGTACCTTTCATGTAAAGATTTTACATTTCTTTGCTGTGAGTTGTTTGTAATCTGTGCAGTCTTTGCAGATAGATTTCTTTGCATTTTTGTTTGTTTGTTTGTTTTGCATTGGGGTATCTTTGAATTTTGTTTGGTCTTTGCAGTAAGGTAGCTTTGTCATCTGATGGTCTTTGAAGTCAGAATAATTTGCAGTTGATTGGTCTCCGGGAGTAAAGTTGCCCAGCAGCTCATGACTTTTTTTGCGGAAGGTTCTGTGTGATCGTCGCGAGGGAGTTTCCTGTGCACTATGTGTAGAATCTTTGCAAAAGGGTTCTGCTGAAATCTGCGTGATCTTCGCCATAAAGTTCCTTTTGCGATCTGTATGGCCTTAGCGGTGAGTTCCTTTAGAGTCTCTTGTTTTGCACAATCGGTGTGTAATTGAGCGCTTTGTGACTTTACATTGAGGATGCTCCGCAATCTTTTCGGGAGGTTTGCAATGAGATCGCTTTTACAGTCTTGTCTCGTCTTTGCAACAAAGTTTATTGCATTCTGCGTAGTCTACACAGTAAGGTCAAATTGTATATGGTCTTTTACCGTAAGGTCCCTGCACTTTCTGCATGGTCTTTGCAGTAGGGCCGCTCGGATTCTGCACGCTCTTTGCGATGAGGAAAGGTGTGGGATTTACTGTGAGGTCGCTTGGATCTTTGCCGCGGGGTTAGGATTTGGTGTCGTCTTTGCTTTAGGGAGGTTCCTTTGCACTCTATGTTGTCTCTACAGGAAGGCTGTTACTGTGCACATTACCTGATCATTTGTAGGAAGATTACTGTGCATCACATGAGGTCTTTGCAGGAACGTGGCTGTGCACTGTATGTGATCTTTGTAGGGAGGTTACTGTGCACTCCATGTGATCTTTGTAGGGAGGTTACTGTGCACTCCATGTGATCTTTGTAGGGAGGTTACTGTGCACTTTGTGTGATCTTTGTAGGGAGGTTACTGTGCACTCCATGTGATCTTTGTAGGGAGATTACTGTGCACTCCATGTGATCTTTGCAGTAATGTGATTTGCAGTAAGGCTACTCCATGTGATCTTTGCAAGGAGGTTCTGTATACTCCATGTGATCTTTACAAAGAGGTTATGTATACTTTGTTTGATCTTTGAAGGAAGGTTCTGCATATAATATATGATCTTTGCAGGAACGTTCTGTATACTCTATGTAATCTTTGCAGGAAGGTTCTGTATACATTATGTGATCTTTGTAGGAAGGTTCTGTATACATTACGTGATCTTTGTAGGAAGGTTCTTCATACTCTGTGTGATCTTTGCAGGAAGGTTTTGCATACATTGTGATCTTTGCAGGAAGGTTCTACATACTCTGTGTTATCTCTGCAGGAAGGTTCTGTATATGATAGATGATCTTTGCAGGAAGGTTCTGTATACACTATGACCTTTGCAGAACGGTTCTGTGTACCGTATGTGGTCTTTCTATGCACTCTATATGAACTTTGCAGGAAGGCTACAGTGCGCTCTGTGTAATCTGTGCAAGTAGATTGTTGTGCACTCTTTGTTACCTTCACAAAAAGATTTCTGTACACACTTTAGGATCTTTGCAGGAAAGCTGCTAAGCACTCTGTATAGTGCGCTATTCGTGGTCTTTGCAGGAAATTTGCTGTGCACTGATCAGGTTTTGAAGGAAGATCCCTGTGAGCTCCATTTGTTTTTGCAGGGTGCGGACATTCCATGCAATGCGAGCGTGACGGTAGACGAGCAAACGTAATAGTGCTGCTGCCTTATCATCCAGTCAGCTGTTTCGCGCGTGTCGGGTGTGACGTGAAAATAGGCAGGAGTCAGCAAGAGGAGAGGAGGGGAATGAGGACAGGAAAGGGAGGGGGTGGGGTGGGGAAGTCGTATGGTATGAACACGTAACAGTGCAAATAAGCAGACGGAAGGATCCAGCCCTGGATCAGTCTCTGTGTGGTACGTTGATGCCCCCCCCCCCCCCCTCTCTCTCTCTCTCTCTCTCTCTCTCTCTCTCTGGCTCTCTCTCTCAATTGCCTCTCTCTCTCTCTCTCTCTCTCTCTCTCTCTCTCTCTCTCTCTCTCTCTCTAGTTGGCGTAGTGGCGTGTGTGAATGCTTTTCGCGGTGAATGGAACTACGGCCACAGCCAGAGCAGATGGACTGACAGGTTGTCGGTTTCTGGAAATGAGCGTGTTCGTTATGTGGTGTGCGTTTCCCCCAGCTGAGCATCGAGGAGAATACTGGATGTTTGCAGCCGGCCAGCTTATTGAAAGTGGCGAAATTCTCTGACAAAAATAGCACATAGAAGTTTTAAGAACAGTTGCTGAAGCTGGTTCGTAAACAGATCACCCCTAAACTATAAGAAGCCTTGATTTGGCTGACACGAGGAAAAGAGAAATTGACAGAGAAATCATCTTATTAAGAAATGATAAATGATACATAGCTAAATCAATCACTTAATCTTTTGTCTCGTCATGTTTTGAAAGGGAATCCATGCAACAGGCAAAGAGCTATAGAGCTTACAATATGAATTTGTGATACTGAAAGATATCGACATTCCGTTATTCGTACATGCATATGGAATTGTCTCCCCTAGGTCGCGACCAGCTGTTTCCAGGATTGTCTCCCAGCAGAATCAGCTGTGTCCTTGAATACAGTTAAACGTTATTCATTTTTTTGATGATCTTACAGTGCCGCTGTGTTGTTATTCTTGTCTTGGTGGAAGAAAAGGAGCAGAATGTATGCTTGACAGAATCGCTTGTTCTTCTGGGTTTTGGTGTAAGAACTGTCTTCCATGAGTTACAGGTTTCCTGGAAATGTTGAAATTTTGATATAAGATCGAAAATTCTGACTCATATATAAAACATAAATCATTCAGATTTAAACGCCAGATGACAGGCATATAAATCATTGTCTCTTCTATATAATTGATTAATTTCTTTATGTCAAGTTGCAATTGCTTATGCATACTTTTGCACAATGTAAACATAGATGTGCAGTAATTCACAATATGTTTAAGTTTCACCTCTCCGTTGTTCGCTCATGATTTATAAAGCTCTTTGTGTGTCAATGGATTTCATGTATTCTGCTTGTCACGACAGCAGTTAAAAAAGTGCGTGTGTTCTGGAGTTCGTTAAACACACAACCGACTGTGTCTTACAGTATTTTACTCTGTCTCTTCTTCCCTAGTTCTAGAAATTGTATTTATCTCGCCATCTCTGTCCGATTATCCCCTAAAATGCATGTATTGTGATATCATTGCAACATGCATGCTTTATTGAATGATACTTTGTAGTATGATGCATTATGCATCGTGCATATTATTGTGCAACCATGCACAAGAGTAGTGCACGCGCGCGTTGTGTGTGTGTGTGTGTGTGTGTGTGTGTGTGTGTGTGTGTGTGTGTGTGTGTGTGTGTGTGATTGGTTCTGTTTATTCGTTATTGCTTTGGAGGAGGATGCTACTTGTTTCCTTTTTGCGCTGAAATTGTTAAAGGCTGAAATGTCTGAAAGAAGAAAAAGAAAGCTCATCGATTGCTGCCGTCCTCTTCAAGCTAGCGATGTAAGCATAACCTGTTCAATCGCCATCTGTTTGAGACCCACTGCGGTGGAAACAGCTGAGTTTTATTTGTTATCATATCCTTGTTTTAGAAGTGAAGTTCGCAGAAAAACTGTTTCTAGTCTTCCACCACTGAAGTTTAGTCACGTTACGTTCAAACTCTTTCAATAGGGAACAATGTTCTGTACAAGAACACTAATACATCAGTATTTGAAAGTCTTCACAATTTATCCGTGAAAGTAACCGGTTTTAAGATCTATTGATGCTTTGGTTGGGCGGACATGACTAACAATATTTTATTGGAAATGTTAGTATTATTTCACCAGTTCGATTCTGTGACTTTACCAGTTCGGTAAAGACATCAGGGGTATATTTTCGTCCCTGTTCTCCAAAACAATAATTGTTTTGTCAAGTTTATCATGTAAAATGCTAATTGTCTGTTCTTGCTACCGTCAAGTCAGTCAGTTCAGAAACGGGATTGTGTAGGGCACACATCAAGCTTATTGACGCCGTTATTGCATTGTATGTAACAGTGATTCAAGCTTTGTTCAGACCAGAAAAAAAAAATGGTAGGCCATTTAGAGCCTGTCACACGGCATGAGAGTATGGAGCGCATGGCCGGTTTTTCTATCATTTCGGCATGTAGGCAGACAGATTCTGTCTTCGGGGAATTTAAACGTGAACTTTTCCTAACTGCAGGCAATCCCTGCCTGACAGCTGCATGGCCTGACAGTGTCCTGTAGACCGCAGGATCCAGCTGCAAGGTAACAATGACACAGCTTCAGGCCTACAGTGATACAGCTTCAGGCCTGCAGTGACACAGCTTCAGGCCTACAGTGACACAGCTTTAGCCCTACAGTGACACAGCTTTAGGCTACAGCTTCAGGCCTACAGTGACACAGCTTCAGGCCTACAGTGACACAGCTTTAGGGCCTACAGTGACACAGCTTCAGGCTTTCAGTGACACAGCTTCAGGCCTACAGTGACACAGCTTCAGGCCTACAGTGACACAGCTTTAGGCCTACAGTGACACAGCTTCAGGTTTTCAGTGACACAGCTTCAGGCCTACAGTACAGTGACACAGCTTCAGGCCTACAGGCCTACAGTGACACAGCTTTAGGCCTACAGTGACACAGCTTCAGGCCTACAGTGACACAGCTTTAGGCCTATAGTGACACATTTTTAGGCTTAAGGCCGAAAACAGCCCGGTACGAAGCCTGACTGTCAGCATGCCTGCGTACTGGAGTGAAGGAATGTAGGCCTAAACAGGCTGCGCTTGGGGTCGCTTGCTTCTCAGTGAAAAAAGCACTAAACTATGCGTGATGTTTCGTGGGTTCGAATTCCGCTGGCGCCTAACAGAACATCTGGCATTTTCGCTTGCCCATCTGAACATGTGGTCATTCTGGATGTAATGTAAGAAAGCTCCCCCCCCCCCCCCCCCCCTCCCTCCATTACTCTTCTGCTGAGATAGTTATCCCGTTTTCCCTCCTCCTCCCTGTCCTCCCCACCCCCCGTCTGACATATCACCGTTATTCCTCCCCTCCACCCCTCCTCCCCCCCCTGTACTTCCCACCCCCCGTCTGCCACATCACCGTT
>JADBJO010000713.1:87500-97500 GCA_016801955.1 Conus betulinus | reverse complement strand
CACAACACACACACACACACACACACACACACACACACACACACACACACACACACACACACACACATTCCCTGACGCGTGTTAATCCCACCCGCACAGGAGACTAGGAGCTCCCAGACAATGCAGAGAATGGGGATTACTGAGATGATGGAGTGTGACACGGGTGGGAGGTTGGGATGGAAGGGGTGGGGATGGGGGTTGGGGGAGGTGGGGAGGTGATTAAGAAGGCTGAGGTTTCCATGGTAGTCTTGATGCTTGGTGAACCAGGAAGAAAATGGTTGACGACGAGCGAAAATGATGTTACCATGGTAATGAATTGATGGTAGAGAGAGGAGCTGGCAGGGTAAAAATTTGGGGGATGGGGGATTGCAGGGGGGGGGGGGGGGGGGTGATGAAGAGTTCCATGATGAACAGAGAAGGGAAAAGGTTGAAGACGAGAAGGTGATGCTACCCTCATGATGAAGTGCGGATGTGATGTTACCACGGAAACGAAGAGTGGGCGTGAGATTACCAAGTTGACGAGGAAATGGCGCCGGGCGTGATATTGCCACGGTAATGTAGAACGGATGAGATATCGAACACACAGAGAAGAGAGGAGTGATGCTGCCATGATGAAGAAGACTGGATGTGACATCAACACATGATGAGAGAGTGGAAGTGATATGACTGTGGTAATGATGATTGGATGCTACGGCACTTCGGTGTTGAGGAGTGGATGTGCTTTTACCATGGTAATGAAAAGAGGATGGCATGGCGCTACAAACTGAAGAGTGGATGTGCTGTTACCATGGTTATCAGAAGTGAATGTGATGGTGCTACACTTCGTTTTGCTGATGTCGTGGTAATGAAGAGTGGATGTGGTGTGTTGCACTTCATACGCTGTCACCATGGTAATGAAGAGTAGATGTGATGACATTAGAAACACAATTCAATGATGATGTGCCATGGTAATGAAGAGTGGATGTGATGGTGTTGCACAATCATATGCTGTCACCATGGTAATGAAGAGTGGATGTGATGGTGTTGCACAATTCATATGCTGTCACCATGGTAATGAAGAGTGGATGTGATGGTGTTGCACAATTCATATGCTGTCACCATGGTAATGAAGAGTGGATGTGATGGTGTTGCACAATTCATATGCTGTCACCATGGTAATGAAGAGTGGATGTGATGGTGTTCTACAAATTGATATGAGTTGGTATGCGCTTGGATGTCATGGTCATGCAGAATGAAAGTGATGGTACTGCATGGTAAAGAGTGGTGTTATTACCCTAAAGAGTGGATGTGATTGTGCTACGAAGAATGAAAGAGTTGATGCGCTTGTGTTCATTGCCCTAAGAGTGGATGTGATGGTACTTCGAACTGAAGAGCTGATAAAGCTATTACCCATGGTAATGAAGATTGAAAGTGATATTACCTTAAAGAGTGGCGTCATGTTTCCATGGTTATGAAGAGTGGGTATGATGTTACAGTTCGGATTGGGGGTGATGCTACCATGGTAATAAAATGGATGTTATGGGGACAGTGAAGACTTTTTGTGATATTACCATGATAATACAAGGCGGATGCTGTATTACCACGGTATTTGAGTGGAAGAGACATCGTCACAGTAATAACAGAGTGGATCTGATTTTATCACAGTAATAGAGAAATGTTGGTGACTTTTTTCACGGAAAAAAAAAAAAGTGTGTGTGTGTGTGGAAGGGGGGGGGGGGGGGGATTATGAACTGTACAAGAAGAGTAGGAGAGAACAATATCGATGTGACAGAAGCGTTAAGGACATAATTAGTGTGACATAAGATTAGAGATGACGTTATCAGTATAACAGAAGAGTGGAGAGGACATTATCAATGTAAAAAAGAAGAGTGGTGGGGACATTGTCAGTATAACAGAAGAGTGGAGAGGACGTTATCAGTGTAACAGAAGGGTGTAGCGGGCATTATCTGTATGACATGACTTGGGGGTGTTTTCAAAGTGACAAAAGATCGGAGGGGCCATTATCAATTCAGGTCAATTCAAGTAGAGTCGAGGGACATGACCAATATAACGGAAAATGGGGAGGACACTTTCAATATAACAGAAGAGAGGAAAGGGCGTTTTCAGTATAACAGGGGAGAGGAGAGGACATTTTTCAGTATAACAGGGGAGAGGAGAGGGCATTTTCAGTATAACAGGAGAGAGGAAAGGACATTTTCAGTATAACAGGGGAAAGGAGAGGACATTTCAGTATAACAGGGGAGAGGAGAGGACATTTTCAGTATAACAGGGGAGAGGGAAGGACATTTTCAGTATAACAAGGGAGAGGAAAGGGCATTTTCAGTATAACAGAAGAGTGGAGGGGATGTCAGTATCGTAACAGGAGAGTGGAGAGGCCATTATCACTGTAACAGAAGTTGGGAGAGGACACTATCAATGTAACAGAAGATGGGAGAGGACACTATCAGTATAACAGAAGATGGGAGAGGACACTATCAGTATAACAGAAGATGGGAGAGGACACTATCAATGTAACAGAAGATGGGAGAGGACACTATCAATGTAACAGAAGATGGGAGAGGACACTATCAATGTAACAAAAGATGGGAGAGGACACTATCAATGTAACAGAAGATGGGAGAGGAGATTATCAATGTAACAGAGGAGGGGGGGGGGGGGGGGGATATTATCAATACATAACAGAAGGCTAGATGGACAGTAACGCGATAACAGGAGAGTGGAGTGGACGTTCCTATGGCAACAGAAAAGCGGTGATGAAAATCACCATGGCGGTGGGGTGTGTGGGGAATGCCTTTACCCACCGTAAGGTCGTAACAGAAAATCTTGTAAGAAATAAAAGTTGGCTCTGAAACAGAATGAGGAAGGTGGCGAGGGAATCAGAACTGGAGATGCTGATTAAAAAACAGTGGTGCTGCCGACGAAAAGGGATGACAGTGTGTGCTGATGCACAGGGATGCATGCAGAAGGAGGGGAAATAGGATTTACCGTGAAACGTACAATGAACTGACGAGGGCATCAAGATCCCCGACATTTCCTGAGAGTTGTTACCTACAAATACTTGGGGGGAAAAAAAAAAAAAACCTGCATCCTACCTGCATCCCACCACCTCCAATTCCAGCCAACTCCATCGCAAGTATGAGTCAACAAAATAGTTGATTCATTGATGCGTTTATTTCTGGAACCAAAATCACAGAGAAAACGACACGACACCATAACTGAATTGGGTTGTTATGGTGATGATGATGGTGGCTGCTGAATCGAAAGTTTCGGATTCATTTGAGTTCAGTCGACCATATAAGGACCTTTTGATGGCTGTCGCCACATAAACAAGAGTGGTCACCTCTGTTGTGAAAAAACAAACAAACAAAGACGTGTACAAACAGTTGATACAACAATTTACAACAAATCCACTTAAGCATTGATATCTTTAAGGCGGGGTAAAGTTCTGTCGTGCTAAGAGTGTCAGCTATTCTGCCTTTTCTTTTGAATATCACCTTACCAAAAAAAAAAGAAAAAAAAAAAAAAATCAATAAAACAAATAAAGCGTTGAAAAATTTTTTAAGTATTTCCGTGTAATGGATGAACATGAAAAGGCCGTTTTGGCAAACCGCACTGCAGAAACGGAGCGGCTATTTAAGTAGTTTCATTTTCATTCTTTTGTCGCCGTAAAAAAAAACACTAGCATGTTATAGACTGTGGCAAGGGACGCAGAGGGAGGGGGCAGGTGTAAGTGTCGAAACTAAAAAGAACGAAGACTAGTCAATGGACCAAAAAGGCAAAAACAATTTTTTTTTTTAAAAAAATGAATAAATCTATAGAAAGAAAAAGGAAAAAAAAGTGGACGACAGGAAAAAAAAAAAAAGATTTTCAAGTGACGGAATAAAAGAGAGTTATAGAAAAAAAAATCACGAGGTTACATCACGGTTACCTTTGAGGGTTCCGATTCAAATTTTTTTTTTTTTTTTTGGGGGGGGGGGGGGGGGGGGAGAAAAGTCATAGCTTGAAATTGCTTTACTGGGTTAAAAGCGAAAGTCTGTTATGGTTTCTATTAACCGGTTGTGCCGCATTGGACTACAGCTGTCACGCCAGTTCAAGTTCCCACAACAACAACAACAACAGCAACAAAAAACCAGACGGAACAGCGGTAAGAAGGAAAAGAGAGCAGAAGGTGGCATTAGCATCATGCGGTGCTGATGGAGGGAGATGGACAGTAAGTGGATTTACCAGGGCCAACAGGGCAAGCAGAGACAGCCGCTAAGTACATCTTCAGGGTAACCTCAGTGATGAAAGGTTGTCCAACAAGTCTGACACTCGCGGCGATGGAGGTGGTGAAGGAGAAGTGGAGTTTCTGTGTGTGTTCGTTTGTTTGTTGATTTACTGGTTAGTCTGTTGGAAGAATGCATTGGAAGAGCTGAGGTTGCCACCATGGTGAAGAGAGGAAACTATGGTGACAGAATGGAGATATTTTGCTCGTGGTTATTAAAACGTTGGTACTAAAATGGCGTTATTGTTTAGGTGGTTTTGATTTCATTTCATGTTGTTTGTAGCTCAGCTGTCTACGAGGAGCCATGTCAGGGCTGTCATCTTGTCAGAGTCAAATTCCAAACACAATTGTATTAAAAGCAAATCTGTAAACAACATGATGCACATAAAAAAAAACATGAAGACAGACATGTGGATTATCATGGTTCCAAAAACATTAAAAAAATTATTAAAAATGGGAGATTACTTTGGTAGTAGTTATATAACCAAAAAAAAAAAAAAAAAAAAGGGCAGAGACTGTATAGTACTGTGTTGTGATCTATAGTCTGTCATGTTCTGTATAATTCCCTCGTCACGATGCGTTTCTCAGGAAGAGCGCGTTGCCATGGTAGCAAATGCCATGGTATTTGACGGTGCTGCTGCGCCACTCTTTGTCTGTCTGTGTAGGCTGTTGTTTATCGTCCCTGTGGGCTGGTTTAAATGACACCTGGTCGCCGTGGGCAGTCTACACGCACGCTACGGCCCCATCTTATTTTGTGGTCATCTCCCTCCTCCCCTCCCCCCCCCCCCTTTCCTCCTCCCGAAAGACTAGCTCTTGGCCACTTCGTAAGGCATGGAGGGGTACCAGTCGTGTTGGAAATCCGAACTATGGTTGAAAGAAACGTGAAGAGAGGATCGTTATGGGAGGCTGACGAAGGAAAGATCATAATGAGAGAATAATGAAGGGAAGAACACTGTGATAGAATGAGAGGATCCCTATGATAGAATGGTAAGAGGGACCCTGTGGTAAGATAATGAGAGGATCCCTATGACAGAATAATGAATAATGAAAGGATCATAGGAAAGCCTTCTTCAACCATAATATCTAAATGCTGTGTCTATTATTCTGACCTGACTTTTTAGGTACTGCATGCAAAACTGTATGTTTACTCTTGAACCGATGAACTTGATAAGTGCGCTTGTGTTGGTAGATGTGTGTGTGTGTGTGTGCGTGCGTGCGCGCGCGCGCGCGCGCGCATGTGTGTGTGTGTGTGTGTGCGCGTGTGTATGGGGGAACACATGTCCGTGCGAGTGTTTGAGTGTGTGTTGAGAGCAGTGAGTTGATCCCAAGAACTGCGCCATATAAAATCCATACATTATTATTATTATTATCATTATCATTAAAATAGAATATTGAAAAGATCACTGTGATAGAGCGATGATAGGATCACTATGACATAAGAATTAGAGGCTCATTCTGATAGAACAATGAGAGGATCACTATGACAGAAGAATTAGAGGCTCATTCTGATAGAACAATGAGAGGATCACTATGACAGAAGAATTAGAGGCTCATTCTGATAGAACAATGAGAGGATCACTATGATAGAAGAATGATAGGATCATTCTGATAGAACAATGAGAGGATCACTATGACAGAAGAATTAGAGGCTCATTCTGATAGAACAATGAAAGGATCACTTATGACAGAAGAATTAGAGGCTCATTCTGATGAACAATGAGAGGACACTATGACAGAAGGATCACTATGAACAGAAGAATCACTATGACAGAAGAATTAGAGGCTCATTCTGATAGAACAATGAGAGGGTCACTATGACAGAAGAATTAGAGGATCATTTTATAGAACAATAAGAAATCACTACCATAGAATTATGGGGAGATGATCACTGTGATATGATAACGAGGGGATCACTATGACCGAAAAATGAATCACTATGACAGAATAATGAGAGGATCATTATGACGGAATAATGTGAGGATCACTATGACAGAATAATGAGCGGATCCCTATGATAGAATAATGGGAGGATCTCTATGATAGAACAAGGAGAGGATCACTGTGATAGAAACTATAGGGAGAAGATAACTGTGATTGAATTATAAATGACTATCATTATTTCAGAATGTTGGCATAGGGTAATTATTCAAGAATGACGAAGGGAGGATCGTAATGATAAATATTAAAAGGACGATCAATATGATAGAATGATGGAGAGGGAAGGGTGTGGGTGCTCATTGTAGACGGATTAAGGGAGGACCTTCTTAATAAAATGTTGAAGGGGGGGTCACTGCTTTACAATGACGAAGGGAGGAGCACCATAACAGGGCGATGAAGGATCACTATGATGGAAAGATGAAGAAAAAGGATAAGTAAGATAGAATGACCGAGAGATCACGATAAAAGAATATTCAAGGGACGATAACTGTGATAGAACGACAAAGAAAGATCGCAACGGCAGAATGATGAAGGGATGATCATTATGATAGAACGATAATAGGAAAAATCGTAATGATAGAATGAACCTGCACTGTATAATGACAAAGGAAGGATCATTATAGAATGGTGAAATGAGTGTCATTGAACTAGAATGAAGACGAGAGGAATGACTGTGATAGAAAGATGAAAGGGAGAACCACGATGATAGAATGAAGGGAGGATCACCATAATGAAATGTTGAAAGGGGGAATCATTAATTAAGCTAGAATGAAGATTGGGGGGTCATTGTAATAGATTTTTTTAAAGGGAGGGTCACTACACCAGAATGATGATGGAATGACCACTATAATTGAATGGTGGAGGGGGAGTCATTGTTATCGCATGATGAGGGGTAGGGGGAGGCCACTGAGATAGAATGATGAACGGAGGATGACTGTAAGAGAACGATGAAAGGGGGGACCATGATAATGGAACGATGAAAGGAGTATTTATTATATAATAGGATGATGAAGGGAGATCAAGGTAATAAAACGAGGGGACGATCACTGTGACAGAATGACGATGGGAGGATTGTTGTAAAAAAGAAAAAAAAAAGACAACAACAAAAAAACAAAAAGGATGAGTGGATAAACATACACAGAAAAGTAAACATCTCCATACATACCAGGGAGGTACATTACAATATATGGTATCCAGAGAAGTATAGAACTTATAATTCAACGATCAACAGCTAACGTAGGTCTCTGTCAAACCAGGGTTCACCGATGTTTATCACAGTAACAATAGTGTAAAAGTCTCAGTGGATCATCTGGGTCCTAGTAACAAACGAATCATTTCAGAAGTCGCTTCAGAAAAACCTTCAACATAGCCTCCAGCGATATTTTGTCGGTCCGCCTTAGCGTCAGATGGTAGGCCTAACTTACGGAGGACTGTCTCCGACTCGCTGTCTATGTCACACTGTGCCATGTGGAATCGTTGTGTTCCTTTGCGGGACAAGGTACTTGATGCAGGCAAAGAAAGCTGCAGAGGACGGGGGAGTGGGGGGAGTTGAATACTGAAATATGTCAGGATCGGTACCTCCACACACACACACACACACACACACACACACACATGGACATGATGCATGATGATGTATTTCGCAGTGAATTTCAATAATGTTTAAGGCCGTGTGAGGTCTATTCTGATTGAACAACTATGCTCCACCCCCACCCCCCCCTACCCGTCCCTTCCAATGCCCACCTGCTAAAAAAAAAAAAAGAGATGAACCACAATGAAACTAAATCCAATGTAAAAGATCTCTGCAGCGAAAGGAACCCATGATTAGACGGATGGGAAGGACGAAGAAATAAGACCGAGGCAAGCATCTTAGTCTCATCAGAAACTCAGACAAAACTTTTTTCTGGTCACCATTTTTTTTTTTCCAGTTTTGAATTGCCATTTCGTTGTCCGTTTTCTTCTTTTTTTTTTCCCCTCCCTCGCTTCGTTCTTCCTCCTTCCTTTCTTTCACGTCTTTCCATGACCTCTTATCACTCCCTCGTCTTTCTGCCTTCTGTTCTTCCAATCTGCTATCTCTACTCTTTCTTTCTTTTGTCTTTATTTCTTTCTTCTCCCGTCTGTCCTTTCTTTCTCCGCATGTCAGCACATGGAGTCCACGAAACATACTGCGATGAAGCATGTGAAGGAATGAAAGAAAACGATGTTGACTGGAGTCGCGCTCTAGAGATAATAACACACGTGCTGCTATTCTTCAGGAGGAGCGGAGATAAAAGAGAGACCAGGGGGTGCCCGTATTATGTGTCTGGGTGTCTGTGTGTATTCGTGCTTGCCTGCAGATTAGCCTGTTTACATGTTAGCTTTGGCACACCTACAAATTGAAAGAGAGGTTCTACAACGGTGCTCCCACAAATGACGGGAAATGGCTACATACGTGTCGCACTGCGAGAGATGCGAGGTGTGAGAGTGAGAGTGTTGAGATGATGCGAGTGTTGAGATGAGCACACGGAGCAGAGAGGAGGCTTTGACATGGCAGAAACAGTGATGGGCGCCGAGAGTGTGAAGTAACCAAGAACCGACAGGACATGGTTTACCGAAGAAGAGAAAATGTCACATAAGGTCAGTAGTATCAAATGGTTGAACGATAACGAAAGATTGCATTGTACTGTATATGTGGTACTAGCACTCTAACCCGGCTCGCCGGATAAAGACACCCCCCCCCCCCCCCCCCCTGCTCGCACCGCCCCTCCCCTTCACTCTCCCTCTTTCCCTGTCTATGTCTGTTTCTTGCCACCCACATTTCAGCAGTAGCAACAGCTGCCCCCCCCCCCCCCCCCCCCCCGCTCATTTCTTCCCACCATCACGACCTTCCACATCCTTACTTTACGATTCCTTTCTTTGGCGCCCAGCATACGCGCGCGCGCAGGGCCTAAACTCTCCATGACTTAAAAACAATCCAGTGGTGGCCCAAGCTCTCTTATGTGAGTGTCTTGATTCTGCTCGCTGGATTGTCACATGAGCAGCAAACGACACGGTCTGCCGTTAGTTAGTGTGTGCACAATGGCACAGTGGTCCGACGTATTAGTCAACGCGAATTATTCTCAATTTGAGCATGTTTCTACTTGCAAAGTTCGATTCTGAATGAAGTTAAGTACCAAAGATCATGTATACTAAATTTCAGGCTGACAGATGCAGCCATTTTAACATGATCCGCATGCATACCCCTCTCCCCCTACACCCATCCCGCTGTGGACACTATCTCATACTTGTGCATTTATTTAGTTGGTAAATTCAACCCCAGAACAGAAAAATAATTATAATAATTTTGAACTGCTACAGTTACTTAAAAACTATTATACAAAGATGGTGATTTTTCAACAACCCTAGAAAAAATGAGATAACAAAGGCTGTTATCGGATGGAAAGCTGGGATTACTAACACTAGTGATCTAAAATTATGACAGAAAGATGGGATTACCAAGATTCTTGTGACGCAAAAAAACTGTGGCAGATGGAAGGGATTACCAAGGTTGTGATTATTAATAAAAATGTGATAGAAAGATTGGATAATCAAATTGGTTTTATACGAAAACCGTGATAGAAACTTTGGATTTTTAAGGCTGTGGTGATTCAAAGACTATGATAGAATGATCGAATTACCGATGTTGTAGTCATCCAAAAACTAAGGTAGAAAGAAAGAGAGGGATTATTACTAAGATTGTGGTGAATTAAAAGCTATGATGGAAGATGGGATTATCAAGGTTGTGGTGATTCAAAAACGATGATAGAAAGGATCACCGAG
>JADBJO010000713.1:75000-77500 GCA_016801955.1 Conus betulinus | reverse complement strand
AATAGGAATGTGCACTAAAACGCTATGTAATTCATGTAAATGTTTTGAGAAATAGCACGAAATTAAGCTACATTTCTAAATGAAACTGGAAATAAATCAAAGGAACAACGTTTCACCAATTATTTCACTAGATTTCAGTTATTTCTGAAAGAGGACACCATTCACAATCTAGGAGTTCATAAATTTACGCCATACCCTGACTGTCATAATTATTTCAGGCCCTGGAGCTCACACGTGACCCTGTCTCTGCGACAGCTGATTTTCCAGATATAGTCCCATCTCTCCTGCATTTCAGTCACGCTTGGAACCGCCTAGCATATGTCTGGATGGACGTGTGAAAGAAAAAAGCCCCTTCAAGCAAGTGTTTCGGCCTTTATCTCCTGACACTCTAGGGGGGTTGGGCCACACCGGTTCATGACTCCGGATGTGTCCCTCTGCAGCCCCTTTTTTTCCACCTTGGGACGAGCCACGGCTGGGATTCGAACCCATGCCCTCTGGACATGCTCATTTTCCACTTAATGACTCGCGCACTAACCACTGAGCCACTGGGACACCTGATATTTGTAGGAAAGTTAAGCCTTATGAAGTTCACTTTTGTTCCTCCTTGACCAGATCCAGCTTGAACACCTCTCTGCTGCTTCTGCCATTGCTTTCAGGGCTCTGGCTTTTTTCCCTCCCTGCAACTGAGAGCTGTTTCATGAGGCTGTATGCAGACGTTCCTACAAACCCCCTAGCTCCAATTTCTGCAGTGAGGACTTTGACCTGATAGCCTTCTCTCCTCAGGCTGTTTGCCAGATCAGCATACTTTCAGTCTTGTAGATTTGAGCTGCCTCCATTCTGTTCTCATATGGCACCGTGAGCTCGATCATGATCAGCTGCTTGGTTGACTGAGAGTGGACTACTATGTCTGGTCTCATGCCACTCTTGCTGATGATTTCTGGGTGACTCTTCCATTCTGGGAGGTCTGCAGTGCACTCCCAGTCATCTGCCCCGTCCAGCAGACTCTGCCTGCATGTTCCGAGTGGCACTGTTGTTCTTGGCCATGATTCGCTGCCTCCTGCCGTGAAGAATGTTGCGGGTGCTTTTGGAGTCCTGATTTTCCCTTTTGTGGTGTTGGTACTAGCCCAGACTACTTGTACAATCTCTTTGAGCACTTGGTTGTGCCTCCATGTGTACCTTATCTTGAGCCAGGGCTACTTTACATGAGCTTAGGACATGCTCCACTGTTTGTTTTTCATGGCAGAGGGGGCATGAAGGATCGTCTGTTTTTCCCCACTTCACCAGGTTTGCATTTGAGGGCAGAAGGTCATATGCAGATCTGAGAATGAAGCTGATCCTGAGAGGGGCCATGTGCCAAATGTCATTCCAAGTGAGACTTCTTTGGAGTGCATTCTCCCACGTTGTCCATTGCCCTTGTTGGCTCTGCTGGACTGCTTTTTGGAGGAGTCTTTTTGGTCTTCTTCTTTTCTCATCTCCTGAATCATCATGTCTCTTTTGGCTTTTCCTTTGGCCTTTGACCACCATTCAGTTTTGGTCACCCCAGTCCTTGTCTGTTGGTCTGTGTGTGTCCTGTTATTTCTCTGATCTTGAGACTTTCTTTTGCAGAATCCATCGCCTCTTGAACTTTACATTTTCTGCCCGTCTTCAGCTGGGGCTTGATTGCTTCTACCACCTTGTCTCCTGAGTCCTCCAGCAATGCTTTGAAGTCTGATCTTCCCTGCTTTGTATTCCTCCAGGGTGGATTTCAGTGGTAGTTTCAGCTTTGCTTGGCGACAGTACAGCGCTATGTCAGTCAGACAGGGTGGAACACCGAAGCCATTTCCTTGTGAACTTGTTGATTTTGGATTCCATTGCCTCCACTATGCTGGTGCAGATGTCGTATATCATCAGAGGCCATAGGAGCTTTGGTATCAGCATGAACTGCAGACACCAGACCTTGTATTTGCCAGGGAGCCCACACTGGTCAATGGTCTCCAAGCCTTCTTCCGACATCTGTTTGGTTTCTTTTGCTCTTTGTGTGTGTCTTTCAGCGTATCATCATCATACCATCTTCCAAGGCTCTTGACTGGCTCTTCTGTAACTGTTGGAATGGCCTGGTTGGCAACACTGAAGACCACAGATTCGGCCACTTTTCCTTTCTCAGTGAGTGAGAGACTCCGTGATTTCTTTGGCTTGAACTTCATTCTGGATGAGGCAACTATGTCATCCAGCCTCTCCAGCACATGACGTGTCTCGTCTTCTCTGGATGAAATCACTGTAGTGTCATCCATGAAGGCCTTGAGAGGGGGCATTTTGTATCCATCGCCAAGGTCTGTTTGTCTTGCGTTGCTTGTTGCTGCTTTCAAGATGACTTCCATTGCCAACACGAACAGTATTGGGGAAAATGGCACAGCCCATTGCAATGCCCACTTCCAAGTTGATCCAATCTGTTGTGTACTCCTTGGTAGAGAACCGCATTGAGAAGCCATTGAAGTACTTCTTGAGCATGTCGCGGATGTTC
>JADBJO010000713.1:55000-70000 GCA_016801955.1 Conus betulinus | reverse complement strand
AGG
The DNA here is from genome assembly GCA_016801955.1 of Conus betulinus. Lineage (NCBI taxonomy): Eukaryota > Metazoa > Mollusca > Gastropoda > Neogastropoda > Conidae > Conus > Conus betulinus. The sequence goes on along the minus strand of JADBJO010000713.1, from coordinate 69,997 downwards.
GGGGACAGATTCAGCGCCAGGATTCCCTTTCGTCGAAACCTTCGCTCCGACCCTCAGAGTGTAGACATAGGCCTGCTGTTTGTTTACCTCCATAGCGAGATCAAGCCAGGAGCACAGTGCAGCTACGGTGCAACAGTGCTAGTCTTTATATTGAAAACCGAGACGTCGATAGACTCAACAGCATCCATAGACGTGCTGCTCGCTTCATGCCAGAGCATCACGAAGACCCCACCCGTGGATGTGTCACCAAGATGTCAGATCTGCGAACTGCCACTTTCACAGGAGAGCGCAGACAACATCAGCTCTTCGCTCTTTTCTTTGAAATCCTCGGAGGAAAGCTTTCTGCTGTCCTCGCTGAAATGTTCCTGGCACCTGTTATCCATTGAAGTGAAGAGTCAAACTACGCCACGGGAACGATCATGTCTCCACAAAAATCGCGTCAAAGGTGAGAAAAAAAAAAAACAACAATAGTCTATGGCTTGTGGTTCAAAGATCTAATACCCACCACTGTTGGAAAATTCTTGCTTTTGCGTACATCGTACAAGTGAAATCGACTTCCGGATGACATTGTCAATATGCCATCCGTAAAATCATTGGGGAAGGCTGTTGCTGACTACAGCGATTGTCAGCAAGTCGGTTAATTAGTTTCGCCCCAACTGGAAGTAGGATTGTTGAAGGATAGGGCAACAGCAAGATGCATTCCCGTCGACCGCTGTGTCAGTTGGAGAGGACTAGCTGGAGACACGAAAATGCCAGTGGTTTTCTTTTTTTTTTTTAACTGGGTTATTTCGTTAGTGCTCTCTACTGGTTTTTTTTGTTTGTTGTTGTTTTTGTTGTTTGTTTTCCGTTGGTGCTTTACTCAAAAACTGGGTCATGCCAGCGTAACTGAATTGAGATCAAGATCAAATTCAAGGGGTGCAGGAGCAGAGTGAGTAAGCAGATTCACGGTAATTCTTGGTAATACTAACGCAGTAAACTCTGACACCGAACATAAGGGGGGAAGTGGGGGGGGGGAGGGGGGGGGGGGGGGGGGGGGATACGCCGTACAGACAAAGCCGAATCGATCTGTGCAGTTTTCGCTCAGAGCGCAATTGTGCAGGAAAGGGTGCTCGTCGACAACCGGAACGGAAAGACAAGCAGGATGTTTGCATGCTGAGAAAATACACAAGCAGGAACTGGGTGGAATGGCATGATGGGAGATAACTGCAGTATGTTTGCTGCTGCTCGCTGTTCCATCAAAAGACTTCAGGCCTGGAATTCATGCTGTCAGCATAGAACCCCGAAACTTTACAACTCAAAGTATTATTGTGACATTGTCTGCCAATTCCAAGTTGCCAGGCTGTAAGTCAACGAATGGTTCAAAAAACAATCCCAGCCTCATTTTAGGGATGGGGGTGGATGGAGGAGGGGGGGGGGGGGGGGGGGGCTATATATCAGAAGGTTTACTCCGCAACATCTGTGGTGCATTAAAAGCCACCAGTTATCCCGCCAGTACTGCATTTCTCCTACGATTGCCTGTGGCAATCATTCGGCCAATGCGACTTTTTACTACAGTTTGCTTGAATGTGACGAGATTGCCCTTCATTGCACTCCTCGTGCTTAATTAAACCGTCTTTGTGGAACTGCTTCTGCATACGACTTTATAAAATTAACTCCTCCTCCTCCTCCTCTCTCTGTCTGTCTGTCTGTCTGTCTCTCTCTCTCTCTCTGTATCTATCAATCTATCTCTCTTTCTGTCTCTGTCCCATGTTTCTGTTCTGTCTCTCTCTCTCTCTCTCTCTCTCTCTCTCTCTCTCTCTCTCTCTCTCTCTCTCTCTCTCTCTCTCTCTCTGTCTCTCTCTCTCTCTCTCTCATCTTGCACTCACCCCCGCCTCTGCAGCTGTCTGACTTGGCGTCAAAGCCACCCTAACATTGCCAGTGATGAAGCGGTCTCTCTCCCGAGCAGGGACGGGGCATTACGGGCTGGGGGCACAATTTGCTGATAAACCTTAATCTCCCAGGACAGTTTCGTGTGTGTGTGTGTGTGTGTGTGTGTGTGTGTGTGTGTGTGTGTTGTGCCTGCGTGTGTGTGTATGTGTGTGTGTGCTTTCCCTACCCCTTCCCCCTCCTTTGCCTCTCCTGCTCCTCCTCCTCCTCCCCCCACACTCCCCCACCTCCCTTCCCACCGTGTTTAGAGATAGCTGTGATGTTTCTGCTGCACACACGTTGTCTTGTTGTATGTGTTTGTGCGCTGCATTGCCTTCATTTGGTTTGAATTGTTTCGCATGGCAGGCTATTATTATCATTATATTCCATTGCACTTGCGCCCACTAGTTGTTGCTTTGGGATGTTGCTCACACATGCCTCGTTATCTCAGACTTCGTTTAAAAATGAAACATATAAATAAATAAATGAATAAAGAAATACATACATACATACATGCATGCATGCATGCATGCATGCATGCATACATACATACATACATACATACATACATACATACATACATACTGAAAAAGAAATGCATCGGAAATTTCTGATTCATGTTTATTTATCAGTTTGTTTCATCGAATAGGAGTTACTGCGTGCAGACTAGTTCCTTTTATGCTTCTTCATAATTGTGACGCTTTGGAAGCCGAGTAGGCTTAGTTACAGACCAACAAACTAACAAACAAATTCGTACATACAAACATACGTATACATACATGCATACATACATACATACATACATACGTACGTACGTATATACATTCGTACGTACATACATACGTACGTACGTACGTACGTACATACATACATACATACATACATACATACATACATACGTGCATGCATGAATACATGCATACATACATGCACACACACATATACATACATACATACATATGTACACACATACATACATACACATACATACATAAACAGATTAAGGAATAAATAATTGAAAATGGAAAAAAGAAAAGAAGAAAGAAAAAGAAAGGAGGAACAAAAAGGTAAACAATTAAACAAAATCAATCAATAAATAAACTTACTCAAAATTAATTCATGAATAAAATGATGATTGAACGAAACGAATTAAATGAATAAATTGCTAACTAGAAACGCAGAAAAAACGAGACTCACTGACAAGATTTAGCGGTTGGCTGATCTACGCATCAGCCGAATGCGATTTTCAGAGAAAGAATAAGGAAGATAAACGAATAAAATCATGCCCACTAGCTCGCATGTTTCAACAACAACAACAACAACAACAACAACAACAACAACAACAACAACAACAACAACAACAACAACAACAGGTGGAACAGACGCTGATTCTGAGAACTGTCATGTGACGCGGAAAATCATTTCATCGCTGTTTGTTTAATATCGTCTTGAGAGAGAGAGAGAGAGAGAGAGAGAGAGAGAGAGAGAGAGAGAGAGAGAGAAGAGAGAGAGAGAGAGAGAGAGAGAGAGAGAGAGATTCAGGCAAACAAACGGACAGACATTCACACAGACAGACGGAGATGAGAACCCCGTCTTTCTAAAGCCCTTCTTGTTTGATGTAGGATCGAATATCGCTGATGGTATGGACATTATGCTTATTCAGTCAGGGAAAAGTGACAGTTCCTTTAAGGCTGTTTTGTGTCCATGACACGACAGCTGTGCCTCAGAGCCATTAGTTTGGTCCAGGTGTGTGCCATGAAATACTGCACATCCTTAGTGCCTTCGGCGTACGGGATAATTATGACAAGGCTGAGAGACACCTAAGTCTGGAATTGCAACATGTGTTACATCGCTGTGATTGGTATAAATTACACTGAAAAGGTCACTACAGCATGTAATATGTTATGCTGGAGAACAGCTGAATGATGAATCTCTTACGTGACGTGTTTTAGTCGTTCATTTGTGATATCACACACACACACACACACACACACACACACACACACACACACACACACACACACACACACACACACACACACACACACACACACTCACTCATTCACACACACACACACACACACACACACACACACACACACACACACACACACACACACACACACACACACACACACACACACACACACACACACACTTATATACACACACACTCACTCATTCACACACACACACACACACACACACACACACACACACACACACACACACACACACACACACACACACACACACACACACACACACACACACACACACACACACACACACACACACACACTCTCTCTCTCTCTCTCTCTCTCTCTCTCTCTCTCTCTCGCTCAACCAGCAAACAAATGCATGAACAAAATGTTAAGTACCATCATTAGCAAATATAAACATAAAGTATTAAAGTTTTAAAAAAAAATACCGAGATACTAGTTGAACTATGCAATTACTTCGTTAAACATCATTTATTTTTAAACGCTCGTTGAAGAGATTATCGACTAGTTTCTCTCGAAAGACATGAACTATATTTCCATAACTTTGATGCATCATCTTTTGCTCGGGACATTCTAGGAGTATAATTATGCAGAAGGGATAAGTGTCTGCCACAAATACTGTTGATTGCTTAGAAAATTGTTTTCACCGTACATTGGGTCTCATTCTTAAGGGAGAGCTTGGGGGTGGATGAGAGCAACGATATCGGCGATAGAGAAGACGGTGTGAAAGGCACGTAGAGTTCAGTACAACCAGACAAGAAGGAAGAGAGAAAGAGGAAGAACTTGAAACAGAAAGAGAAGGGGTAGGTGGGTGATAATTTTTATTTAATCAGTTCAAACAGATTTTAATCGGAGAGCGAGGGGACAGGGAGGCAGAGAAAGAGAGAGAGGAGACAGACAGACAGACAGACAGACAGTCTATGAGACAGAGTGACAGAGACAGAACGAGAGACGGAGAGAGGGAGAGGCAGAGACAGATAGAGACACAGGCAGACAGACAGGGGCGGATACAGAGACAAGAGGCAGACAGATGGACAGAGAGAATGCGCACGCGAGCGAGTGAGCGAGAGAGAGAGAGAGGGGGGTTGTTAGGTGGTAGGGAGAGACAGGGTGGACAGAGAAGAAGAAGAGGAAGAAGAAGAAGAGAAGAAGAAAGAAGAAGAAGAAGAAAAAAGAAGAAGAAGAAGAAGGAGGGAGAAGAAGAAGAAGAAGAGAGGGAGAATATAATTTACGTGAATTATCGAGTTTATTATTGTTGATTCATATTTTGCCCTCTTCCTATTTCATCTCTGCTGCTACAGCATAAATCGACACATCATGCGGAGCCTTATTTATGTCAGTGTATTCCCATTTCCTCTTCAGTGAGAAACGTCCATGTTGAAAGGAAACTGTATTCACAGAAAGGTATCTGGAGTGAGTGAGTGTTGTTTCTACTTCGTCTTAGAAACCATCTGAGGAGAATGAGAGAGAGAGAGAGAGAGAGAGAGAGAGAGAGAGAGAGAGAGAGAGAGAGAGAGAGAGAGAGAGAGAGAGAGAGAGAGAGAGGGAGAGAGGGGAGAGAGGGGGAGAGAGGTAGAGAGAGAGAGAGAGAGAAACAGAGAGATAGAGAGAGGTAAACATTAATTTGCCAGGTGGAAGGGTATATTGCCTCTTCGGAGGGGTTGCAAAAACATAATTTACATGCAAATCAATATATAGCATGTTATCTTTATTTACTTTGCTCACTGGAGAGAAGATGCACCTGTGCGATCGTAGCTCGAAAGCTGCACTCGGAATGGGGGAGTAACAGGGGTGGGGGGGGGGGGGGGGGAGAGAGTAGTGGGTGGAGGTGGTAAACTGTTGACAAAACTGTGTATTCGTCATTATCTTAAACCATTAACTGAGCATGCAGGCTTTTTTTTTTTTTTTTAAATCAGCCTAACGTCTCTTAAGACCTCGAAGAGAGATCAGGATCTAGGAGAAACCATGTTTACCGAATTTCTATGTTCGGGTGATACTGTGAAGGCAGCGCGTTATAAGCGAAAAAAAAACTGTCGTGGCGAAGGTACAGTCACTTTGTTGAAAAGGTTTTCTGTTGTAGAGAGTCACGGGAGACAGGGGCAGCGCAGTGGGGAGGGGGTGGGAGTTATTTTCGAATGCTGTTTTACACTGTAGAGGGATCATTTTATCTGTGCTGCACGTACACACACACACACACACACACACACACACACACACACACACACACACACACACGCGCACACACACACGCGCGCGCGCGCGTGGAGAGAGAGAGAGAGAGAGAGAGAGAGAGAGAGAGAGCCCAGCTTACCTGCGAATGTTATGCAGACAATCCTCCCCTTTACCAACGCCTCCACTTTCTCTGTCTCTGAGTCTCTGTCTGTGTGTCTCCTCTGTCTGTCTGTCTCTGTCTCTCTGTCTCTCTCTCTCTCTCTCTCTTCTCTGTCTGTCTGTCTGTCTGTCTCTCTCTCTCTCTCTCTCTCTCTCTCTCTCTCTGTTTGTCTTCGTCTGTCTGTCTGCCCGGCTGGCTGGCTAGTTAGTCTGTGTTTGTCTGTCTGTCTCTGTCTGTCTCTCTCTCTGTCTCTCTCTCTCTCTCTCTCTCTCTCTCTCTCTGTCTCTCTCTCTCTCTCTCTCTCTCTCTCTCTCTCTCTCTCTCCACATGCCTGAGAGACACCGTGTTGGCATGAGAAAACCCCTCCCCTCAGCACCCCTAACCCCCCTCCCCCTCCTTCCTTCCACCCCTCCACCCCCTGCTCCCACCACCACTAGGGCCATATCTCACGGACGATAAACGCGGCCAAACTGACAGCCAGCCAGCCTGTCCGTCCGGGACCTCGGCCTTGTCTGATAGCCTACCATCCATGCTGGTGAAAACCATTTCCATGTCCCCATCCCCCCACCACACAGCTGATAGCAGGAAAGTAGTACACCTTGGAACGCGTACATTTTTCCATTGAAAAAGATTTCTATTTTCATCAGTGCCTGACTTGGTAAGGGGGGGGGGGGGGGGGGGGGGGGGGGGTCAGTTGGCCTGAGCGCTAGATTTCTCAGTGAGATGTTGTGAGTTCGAATCATACTGGTGCTTAGAATAAGATTTTTTTTTTTTTGCTGCTCCTCTTAACGTGTTGTCGTTTCTGGTGGTTTTTGTTATCGTAACATAAGATAGCGCCCCCTTCCACCCCCCGGCCCCCTCCCTCTCCTTCACTTCTCCTGGTATGGTTATCAGTTTGCCATACACCACCGTAGATAGGCCTAGACATTAAATGTGATTGAAGAACAAAACAAAAGAAAAAAAAACGGGGGGGGGGGGGGGGGGGGGGAGGAGAGGCTGGGTGGGGGTGGAGCGTTCAACATCAGGACGATGGATAGGAAAGCAATTGATAGGATGATGACTAATAGAACTGCGCTTGATATGACGACGAGTGATAGAACGAAATTGACAGGACGACGGCTGATAGGAATACGATTAACAGGACGACGGACGATAGGAAGACGATTAACGGGACGACGGCTGATAGGAAGACGATTAACAGGACGACGGCTGACAGGAAGACGATTCAAGGACGACGGCTGATAGGAATACGATTAACAGGACGACGGCTGATAGGAAGACGATTGATAGGAATACGATTAACAGGATGACGACTGATACGAAAACGATTGACAGGACAACGAGTGATAGGACGAAGACTAACAGGACATCTGATTGAAAGACAAGTGATATGATGACAGCTGATAGGAAGACAGTTGATTGGAAGACGACTGATAGGATGACGGCTGATAGGACGACGACTGATGGGAAGACGATTGATAGGATGACGACTGATAGGAAGACGATCGATACGATGACGACTGATAGGACGACGACTGACAGGACATCTGATTGGAAGAAAACCGATATGATGACAGCTGATAGGACGACGACTAATAGGGAGACGATTGATAGGACGACGACAGATAGGGAGACGATTGTCAGGACGACGACCGACAGGACAGCGGTTTGACAGCTGATAGGAGGACGACTGATAGGGAGACGATTGATAAAACGACGACTGATAGGAAGAAATCTGGTTTGAAGGTGACTGCGAGGACGATGACAAATAGGACGACGACTAATAGGGAAACAATTGATGGAACGACGACTGACAAAACACTGATAGGACGACAGGTATTGGGAAGACGATTGATAGGACGACGACGGATAGGCAGACGATTGATAGGATGATAAGTTGTAGAGAGACAACTGATAGGAAGATAGGAAGGCGACTGATAGGAAGATGACTGATAGGACGGCGACAAAGGGGACGACATCTATATTGGAAGGCGACTGATAGGGAAATGGCTTCCAGATTTATTATCACGGATGCAGATGCCATGGATTTTGTCTGTTCAGTATTTCTCCTTGTTTTGGTGGTGGTGGTGGTGGGGGGGGGGGGGGGGGGGGGGGGGTAGGGTGGATTTTTTTTAAGAGGATAGGTAAATATATCGTTTGTACTTAAACTGCATGTACATCACGTCGACTGTTCGTGTAATGCTGACGTAGTAAGTTAGTTTCGCTGCAACAAGGATCAACATTGGTCCTTTTCAGATCGAAGGACCTAAAGGTAAGGTTGTGAGTTCCGAGTTCATTTGAACAAAAATAAAAAAAAAGACTCCCTATATAATGATGTAGTGGTTTAAAAGACAGATACAAGGTGCGAGGCACATCATTATTTTCATCATCATCTTTGTCATATTTTATCTTCGTTGTCATTTTCATCGTAGTGTCGTCGTTATCCTCGTTGCCATTCTCATGGTGTTCCCGATTGAAGGTTCTTGATGTTCATGTTCGGACGTACTCTGTCTCTGTCCCTGTCTGTCTGTCTGTCTGTCTGTCTGTCTGTCTGTCTGTCTGTCTGTCTGTCTGTCTGTCTGTCTGTCTCTCTCTCTCTCTCTCTCTCTCTCTCTCTGTTGCTTTGGAAGTTTGCTTAAAAAAAAACTTTTGTCGGGTATGTCGGTTTGGTGGACAGAGAGAAGAAGAAGAAGAAGAAGAAAGGAGAAGAAGAAGAAGAGGAGGAGGAGGAGGAGGGATGAGGATGAGGATGAGGATGCTGTATGTGTCTAAAAACAAAAAAAAAAAAAGTGCTGCCGCTCTTCATATACAAGATGTGTGCGCAAGAAGGAGAGAGGAGGAGGAGGAGAAGAGGAGAAGAAGAAGAAGAAAGAAGAAGAAGAAGAAGAAAGAAAGAGAGAAGAATATGAAGAAGAAGAAGAAGAAGAAGAAGAAGAGAAGGCTCTATATGAAGAAGACACTAAGAAGAAAAGACAAGAGAAGAAGAATATGAAGAAAAACTCTATGCTGCCAAAAACATGCTGCCACTCTCTACATACAAAACGTGTGCACAAGCGAGAGTTTGGGGGGCTCCAGTGGTCTGAACCTTTGAATTTTTAGGAGCAAGAAGGTAAACTGGATGGGCGGGGAAAGTGAGAGGACAGGAGGAGAGTGGGACATGATAGTACATCGTCACTGAAAAACCATTGGCTAAAAAAAAAAGACTGGAATTCAACCAGGCGGTTCTTGTATAAGATGATGGCATTGCACCGCAGTCTACTTCAAAGCAATGTCATGAAAACAAAAATTTTCAGTTACGGCTGGGCGTGACTCACATGATCATAATCGACTGAAGTCACCGCGTTCATATCAGTTGTCGTTCTGTTTGCGAGTGGATGTGTATGATTCATGCTGATGTGCATAGTAATGCTCTGGGTTTTTTCGAGTGATTGTGAGTAACATACGGGAGTGTCCTTATGGAAGTGTTCATAGCTGACTGTGAGTAATTTCATGCGAATATTCATGATGTGTGTGTGTGTGTGTGTGTGTGTGTGTGTGTGTGTGTGTGTGTGTGTGTGTGTGTGTGTGTGTGTTTCGCGAACGAAAAACGAGTAGTAAATGTTGCATGTGATTACAGGTGAATGTGAGTGACTTGTGTACGAGTTCATCAATGAATAGGAGTGCTTCATGCCAGTGTCCATGTGGATGCTCGTGTTTACGTGTGAGTTTGAGACGTTTAATTAACCGTCCGTATTGATGTTTAACTGAGTCATGTTCGTGGTTCTTCCGGGCTCCTATTATGCCAGAGATGGAGGAGGGGTGTGCCCCAGGCAATCCACTGCCGCCCGAATTGAGAAGCTCTGCCGTCCGTTGATGTCGCCGGAAGGTCAGTCACATCAAAGACCAGGGGCACAGAAAACCTCCCTCTTCGCCCGAATGGAACTGTTTCAGATAGCAGGAACACCGTTGCCTGGGAAACGTCTTCTACCCCCCCCCCCCCCCCCACCTCCCCTTTCCATCCCATCCCCCCCCCCCCCGACCCCCCCCCCCCCCTTCGCCTTCGCCTCCCCACTTATCTTTCTTTTTCCTTGATCCTCCTTTCTCTTTATCCACCCTCGTTCTACATCATGTCTTTCTATCCTTTCCCCATCTTTCCTCCGGCTCCCTTTCCCCCCTTCCATTACTGGGAGTTTACCGCTATGGAAAGCTTTTTTATTATGTGATTTCCGTGAAAACAGTTATTTCAGCAAGGAAATAGTGATGATTGATCTTTTCACTTGAAAACAGAAATGATCGGTTCAACTTTCGTCGCCTCATAATTCCTCATTTTCTTGTTTTTCGGTCTAATTTGGATGTTAAACTGATCACCTCGAAAGAAGATGATTATGACTCATGACATTGTCAAGCCGATCGCCTTGAAAACAGGTAATCGTTTCTGATAAAGACAGATGATTATGACATTGTTGATGCGCTGGTGTTTTGGGATCACTGTATGGATTGTCGGCCTTTAGAACATTGCTTTGTGAAGGAGCAGGATCCCGAAAACCGGACATGGCTTTCGTAGTTAATTGTTTTCACTGCTGCCCACGGCTTGCTAGGGTCAGAAGGCCGTGTCCTTTCTATTGATTAACCGTATGATGCATCAGTGGTGTCAAAATGGAATTAAACTAAAAGAAAAAACAAAACAAAAAAAGGGGGGGGGGGGGGGGAGAGAGAGAGAGAGAGAGAGAGAGAGAGTTTGTAATCAGAGAGAGAGAGATTCATTGAAACGACTGTTTGTAATCACCATAATCGTTTCCATTCAATAATGATTGGTTAAAAAAAAGAAAGTATTCTTCTTTGATCTCTTGATGTTAATCAGTAGCGTTCACGGCCTCTTTTAGCCTTCATGATTATATTCCGTGTGTCTGTCTTTGTATCTGTCTGTCTGTCTGTCTTTCTATCTCTGTCTGTCTGTCTGTTTCTCTGTCCTCTCTCTTTTTCTCCCCTTTCTGTCTCTGTCCTCTCTCTCTCTCTCTCTCTCTCTCACACACACACACACACACACACACACACACACACACACACACACACACACACACACACACACACGCACACACACAAACTCAAACGTAAACGCAAACGCACGCACACACACACACACACACACACACACACACACACACACACACACACACACACACACACACACACACACACACACACACACACGCACACACACACACACACACACACACACGCACCCCTCTCAGCCAAGCTGGCGATCGATCAGATGATGGTGTTTGGGGTTTTGGTGTGGTAGCACAATTTGCCGTAGGGCCGACAGGTTCCCTGCAGCAAGTCGGCTGCCGTCTTTCACCTAGTGTCTGCACGCAGAGTGGGAAGTGCCCTTCACGGGTTTTTTTTTTTTTCTTCTTTTATACAGACTTGTACGGAATCGCACTGGATGTCAAAAGTCATGATTACTGTTTTTCACGCTATTTTTGCCTTAAAACCAGTCACTTTCATCGAGACAAACGGTGGTAATTACTGATTTCATTGTGGGAAAATCGTTGAAAGGATGTGACCATTCGCTTTCAAATGAAAAACTTGAATGTGCCACGAAAACGGCTGTTTTGACATTCAGACTAGTGACAAAGATTCAAGTGAAACATTGAAATATACCAAGAAATCAGCTCTCACGACCTGCAGCATAGTGACAAACGTGAAAAGTTATCATCACGTGGTAATTAGCTATGTTCACGTCATCATTAGCTACCAGAAAGCAACTTTCACGCGAAACCAGCTACTTTCTCAAAAATGTGTATTTTTGTGTAACAATGAACTTTTCGGGTGGAGGTAGGTTTTTTTCGTGAGACAGTTGCTTGTTTTTTTTCGTCCTGATAGCAGTAATCACTCGTATCATCTTTTTCCTTGGTGTTAAAAATTGACCTAATTACTGTTTTCCTGTGAAATAGTTATGACCTTTTGCACCATGAAATCTCCCATAGACTGTGTGTGACATTCTCTCTCTCTCTCTGTCTGTCTCTCTCTCTCTCTCTCTCTCTCTCGTCTATCTGTCTGTCTATCTGTCTGTCTATCTGTCTGTCTGTCTGTCTGCATCTCTCTCTCTCTCTCTCTCTCTCTCTCTCTCTCTGTCTATATCTGTCTCTCTGTCTATCTGTCTGTCTGTCTGCATCTTTTCTCTCTCTCTCTCTCTCTCTCTCTCTCTCTCTCTGTCGTCTCTGTCTCTCTCTCTCTGTCTGTCTGTCTGTCTGTCTGTCTCTCTCTCTCTCTCTCTCTCTCTCTCTCTCTCTCTCTCTCTCTCTCTCTCTCTCTCTCTCTCTCTCTTGTGCGATCTTCATGCCTGTTCTGTAATTCAGCTGCGGAAAGATGGTAGTTTTTGTTCTGTTTTGTCCTGTGAACGGAGATCTTGGGAGTGGAGGAGGAGGGGGGAGGGGTGGTGGTGGTAGTGGTGGAGGGGATTCGTTCCTAAACAAAAAAGTCCATCAGCATCAACAAGGTTCAAAGGATTCGTGTATTCTTTTTTGCCGTGTGCCCCCTCCCCTGCTCTCCTCTCTCCCCCTTCCGCTACGCCTCCCCACAGCTCGGATCTGTCATTTACGACAGGAGATTGCCATCCTGATTCAGTGCCCAACCTGAATCCACTGTTGTTGTTGTTGTTGTTGTTGTTGTTGTTGAGAGGAAAGAAAGGACACGCCAAGGTTTAGATACGTGGAGCTGCCTTTTGATTTAGCAGATGACTTCTATTCAGCTGGCTGTCAAGAACTAGAAACAAGTCTGATACACCCTTCATGAATCGAAATAGCTGTTGTTGTTGTTGTTGTTGTTGTTGTTGTTTTCGCATAAAACAAACTCGGTATCCCCATTGAACTTTACATCAACTGGAGAAATGCCCACACTCCTCGTCCTCCTCCTCCTCCTACCGCCTCCTTCTCCTTCCCCACCCCTTCCTCTTCCCCACCCCATCCTTCCTCTTTGTATTTATCAGTTTCTTGGAATCGAGAGAAAGGTATTCAGACTCAGGAGATTGTTTTGCCACGCGGCTAGTCGTGAAGTCAGCTTTGTTTTCATTTTTCTCGTATATTCACTGTTTTTGTCTGCTAGGCTTCCGTGAAAAGGTCTGCATAGGAATAAAGGGATATCCTTATTGCTTTTTTAACTTTCAAAACCCCAGCTACATAAAACAAACCACCTCTATCACTCAGGCGTTCAGATTCTTTGAACTACATGTGAGACAGGCTTTAAAGGAACACACGTCTTTCACAGTAAGTATATGCTGGCATGAAGGAGTGTTGATTGAGCAGCAATGTGTTTTGGGTAGGGTTTAAAGTGCTTCTGTGATATGTGTATTCCTGTTACATGTGAAGAGCTCGTGGACGCGTCAGTTACAGTGTGGAGGAGCAACGTGAGGGGGTCCGCAAAACATACGCTTAACAACTACCCCAAAACGATGATGATGATGATGATGATGATGATGATGATGAGGATGATGATGATGATGATGATGATAACTTTTATCGTTGTTGTTGTTACTATTACGCTCAACAAATATCCAAGATGATGATGATGACTATCACATATTCACTCAGGGTATAATGCCACGTTTCACGTCACTCCCTTTTCATCTCCACATCTCTATTGGCATTTGCAGGTACTGTTCGACAGTTATCCGTTGACAGGAGCATGAAAACCACTTAACCAGCGGGATTCAGACGATCCTTTGATTGCCAAGGCGGTAGGCCACTTAAGGAGAAAGTGATTGGTCGTAGCTGACAGGCTCCGAACTGAAGAGCAGACTGGGTGATATTTCCATCTGCAGTGCGGTGTATATGACAGCTTCGCTTATTTTGTAAGCTGTGTATTCGTTTTCTACATGTATTCAACGGCAGAGGACATGAAAATCTGCCCTAGCTATCACGGGGTGGGGTATAGGTCTTTCTAGTTCCAACGCCCAGCTATGAACACTGACTTCAAAGGTGGAAAGTGTCTCATCGATTACTCAGAATTATGCATTTTATGTACTGATGACATCTTACCTGCAGCAGCCGCATACTGATGATAGAAAGCAAAAGAAGACGCGCTTGCCTGCGATGATTTTGTTGTTGTTGTTGTTTGAGATATCCCACATACAGAACTGATGAATTCTATTTCAATTTGAAATGTTCCTAAATATGCAAATTTATATCCCGCTTTATTCCTAGAAAATACGATTCCGGTAAATTTGCATATAACTTTTGCAGACGGTTCCTGGTGACAAGAAGGCATTGTTTTTTTTTTTTTTTTTTTTTTTTAAGGACATTTATCAAACAAGTAATGTAGCTTAATTTCGTGCATTCGCCAAACTACAGCGGACTTTTGCTTGCTTAAAAATGCTTTTCGTTCACGCTTTGTTGTTTTATGTGGTCAAAATTGTTCTGTTGATGCATGTACGTCCTCATTGCTCCCAAAAGGGGGTCACAGGAGAATTGAATCTTTGAGTTTATTGTGGTGATCCTTCTGCTATGCTGTGTACATGTGGTATCTCTACGGTGATCCCCATTTGCTATGGTGTTTATATGTCAACTTTACAATGATCACCGTCTGCTGTGGTATCTGTATGACAGCTTTCTGCTGATGTTGTCTCTGCTGTGGCGTCCACATGGCAGCTTTACAGTGGTGCTCTGCCTGCTGTTGAGTATACATGGTAGCTGTACAGTAACGCCTCATCTGCTCTGGTGTATACGTAGCAGTTTTTATGCTCCATCGGTTACGGTGTCTATATGGGGCCGAAATAGC
>JADBJO010000713.1:35000-40000 GCA_016801955.1 Conus betulinus | reverse complement strand
CCCATGCTTCTCTCGTCTTTCTGTCGTTGTCCATCCGTATGTCAGTCTTTTTATCGCTCAGCTGCAACTGTCAGAATTTGATGCACGGGGTGCTGGGTGTTTAGGTGAGGCTGGAAGGGAAGCACGGGGTGCTGGGTGTTTAGGTGAAGGGAAGGAAGCACGGGGTGCTGGGTGTTTTTAGGTGAAGGGAAGCAAGCACGGGGTGCTGCTGGGTGTTTTTAGGTGAAGGGAAGCACGGGGGGGTGTGGGTGTTTAGGTGAAGGGAAGCACGGGGTGCTGGGTGTTTAGGTGAAGGGAAGCACGGGGTGCTGGGTGTTTAGGTGAAGGGAAGCACGGGGTGCTGGGTGTTTAGGTGAAGGGAAGCACGGGGTGCTGGGTGTTTAGGTGAAGGGAAGGGACGCACGGGGGTGCTGGGTGTTTAGGTGAAGGGAAGCACGGGGTGCTGGGGTTTTAGGTGAAGGGAAGCACGTGGTGCTGGGTGTTTTTAGGTGAAGAAGGAAGCACGGGGTGCTGGGTGTTTAGGTGAAGGGAAGCACGGGGTGCTGGGTGTTTAGGTGAAGGGACAGGAAGCACAAGGGACAGGAAGCTGGGTGTTTTAGGTGAAGGGAAGCACGGGGTGCTGGGTGTTTTAGGTGAAGGGAAGGAGCACGGGAAGGGAAGCACGGGGTGCTGGGTGTTTAGGTGAAGGGAAGGAAGCACGGGGTGCTGGGTGTTTTAGGTGAAGGGAAGCACGGGGTGCTGGGTGTGTTTAGGTGAAGGGAAGCACGGGGTGCTGGGTGTTTAGGTGAAGGGAAGCACGGGGTGCTGGGTGTTTAGGTGAAGGGACAGGAAGCACGGGGTGCTGGGTGTTTAGGTGAAGGGAAGCACTGGGTGTTTAGGTGAAGGGACAGGAAGCACGGGGTGCTGGGTGTTTAGGTGAAGGGAAGCACGGGGTGTGCTGGGTGTTTAGGTGAAGGGAAGCACGGGGTGCTGGGTTTAGGTGAAGGGAAGCACGGGGTGCTGGGTGTTTAGGTGAAGGGACAGGAAGCACGGGGTGCTGGGTGTTTAGGTGAAGGGAAGCACGGGGTGCTGGGTGTTTAGGTGAAGGGACAGGAAGCACGGGGTGCTGGGTGTTTAGGTGAAGGGACAGGAAGCACGGGGTGCTGGGTTTTTAGGTGAAGGGACAGGAAGCACTGGGGTTTAGCACGGGGTGTGGGTGTTTAGGTGAAGGGAAGCACGGGGTGTGGGTGTGGGTGTTTAGGGGTGCTGGGTGTTTAGGTGAAGAAGGAAGCACGGGGTGCTGGGTGTTTAGGTGAAGGGACAGGAAGCACGGGGTGCTGGGTGTTTAGGTGAAGGGACAGGAAGCACGGGGTGCTGGGTGTTTAGGTGAAGGGAAGCACGGGGTGCTGGGTGTTTAGGTGAAGGGAACGGCACGGGGTGCTGGGTGTTTAGGTGAAGGGACAGGAAGGAACGGGTGCTGGGTGTTTAGGTGCTGGGCGGGGTGCTGTTGTTTAGGTGAAGGGGACAGGAAGGGGGGTGGGGTTATAACATCAATTCACTCCGAGTTTGATTTTATATCCTGGGTGATTAGGTGAAGAAAAAGAACATCCTGATCAGGTGTTCGACTGTACCTTTATTACACACACACACGCGGTGCTGGGTGTTACGCACGAACGCACACACACGCGCCTACACATTAGGTGACACAACACAACACACCTGGGTGTTTAGGTGAGGGAAGCACACACACTGGGTGTTTAGGCAAAACTGAAAGTCACAGATTAAGTTGAAAACACAGATATGGTAATATTGGAGGTCATGAACATGGTAAATTTTTAAGGTTGCAGTTATGGGGTCATCTTAGTTGAAGGGACGCTTGGGGTGCAGTTGTGAAGGGACAGGAAGCACGGGGTGGGTGTTTAGGTTAAGGGGAAGCACGGGTGCTGGGTGTTTAGGTGAAGGGACAGGAAGCACGGGGTGCTGGGTGTTTAGGTGAAGGGAAGCACGGGGTGCTGGGTGTTTAGGTGAAGGAAGCACGGGGTGCTGGGTTGTTTAGGTGAAGGGACAGGAAGCACGGGGTGCTGGGTTTTAGGTGAAGGGACAGGAAGCACGGGATGCTGGGCGGAAGAAGGAGGAAGGGTGGGTTATAACATCATATTCACTCCGAGTTTGATTTTATATCACTGTTGATAGGCATTTATGTAAAAACACACCGCGCGCGCGCGCGTGCACGTACGCACGCACGCAACACACGCTCCTACCCATTCACACACACACACACACACACACACACACACACACACACACACACAGAGGCAAAACTGAAGGTCACAGATTAAGTTGAAGACACAGATATGGTAATATGGAGGTCATGACATGGTAAATGAAGGTTGCAGTTATGTGGTCATCGTGTTTCTTCGCTTGGACAGTGATGTCAGTCTCTCCTTTACTAGGAAGAAGGAAGCAAATGACACGGGCAGGCATGTGTAAAAAGAGAGAGAAAAGCAAGTGAACTAGCACCTAAACCATCGTCCTTTTCCCTGAGAAAACAAACAACAACAACGACAAAAATCAGTCAAGTTTCAGGTGCATCTTCCAATTTCACAGTTGATTATTGTCCCCCATTCCCATTCCTTTTTCTGTACATGGTTGAAAACAATGACTGCTGTTTATTGCCGAGAGTGATCTTCAGACAGTGATCTGCTGTAGTCAGCTGCTCTATAAACCAGAGTGTTTTTTTGTTTGTTTGTTTGTTTTTTTTTTCGCAAACCGTTGTTAAACTGGAGTTTGAGACGAGTGGAAAGATGAGCAAGAGCTGATTCATTTACGGTATCCCAGGTCATGAATAAATAAACAGATGAAAAAAAAACGCAAATAAATAGGGGGAAAAAAAAAAAAACACGCAAAATAATAGGTCGATAAAAATATAAACATAGATCTTGATTATGGAGGGACAGACAGTAAATCAAATGAAACACACTCACATACATATAATTCCAGGTTATGAATAAAATGATGAAAAATGATACAGGCAAATGGATGAGTCGAGAGAAATATAAGATAGATATTAGTTATGAACAGATAGACAGTAAATCAAATGAAACGCACTCACATACATATAATTTCAGGTTGTGATTAAATTGATAGATAATAATGCAGGCAAATAAATAGGTCGAAGAAAACGTAATACAGATATTAGTTGTGAAGGAGTAGACAGTAAATCAAATCAAACACATATACACATACCTACATATATGTTAAGGCCAGAGTCCCGTATATTTACCACACTGAATTTCACTGTCACCTTTTGTTCATTATTATTTCATCGGGAACGGAGTTGGATATTTGCCAACGTTTTGCGGCAATTTATTTGATTTTTTTTTTTTACGTACTTTAATCTAGTTTGAACTGTTCAAAGTTCTTGCTTCTTTAATCTAGTTTGTTCAAAGTTCTTGCTTCTTTTTTTAAAGCACCATTTTTTTCAGTTTCGGAATATAATTTACATCTATTTCTCATTTTATTTTCATTCTAGCCCCTTCTTGCTGGCTTTATGTGTAATTTGACTTTACGTTTATTTTATATGAGTCTGTTCTTTTTTTTCTGCAATTTGATTTTACGTCATCGTGTAATTTATTTCCTTTTCCTTTGATCTATCATTTTCGATTTCTTTGAGACACAAATAGAACTTGAACTTTCCTGCTATTCCCTATTCCAGTGTGTTTATCTGTGTCAGGAAAAATGTCATGTAGCAGGGGTTTTTTCGTTTTTGTTTATGTTTATGTTTTTTTGTGTGTGTGTGTGTGTGTGTGTGTGTGTGTGTGTGTGTGTGTGTGTGTGTGTTGTTTTTGTTTGTTTTCGTGTTAGGTGTTTTTTTTTTGTTTGTTTTTTTTTTAGTCTACCCCTTGTCCCCCTCCCTGTCTTCTTCATTCCCATTGTTTCCCTATCTCCCAAGTTCTCTTTACACACATGTTTCCTGATAATCCTCGTCTTCTTTTTATTTGATCTGTCTTGATTCTTTATGTCCGTCAGTCTGCCTCTCTCTCCTCTCTCTCTCGTCTCCTCTCTCTCTCCTCTCTCTCTCTCTCTCTCTCTCTGTGCGTTGTCAGGAAGTTCTCTCTTCTGGACTGCAGTGTAAATTCATTGAATCAAGTCTACCACCACTATGGAACTGTGTAATTTTAGATGAGTAAACTTTGCTTCGGTGGGCAAGACGTAGATTAACTCAACAAAACATCGCCATGTGCGTTCATAGGCTGTTGGCAATACTACCCTGTTGTGACTTCGAAGATTGGTATAATCTTTTCTTTGCTTTTATAGATCATTAGTATGTAATACTAATTATTTCATTTTCTCGACGTAACACACCACCACCACCACCACCACCCTCCCCCGCTCCTTGCCTTGGCCCCCTCCCCCCACATTCCTCAGTAGGAACTGAATACATGATTGTATTATACTGCATTATGTTTGTATATTTCGTCTTATCGTATTGTGTCGTATTCTACCGCATTCTGCCGTCTTCTGTCTGTCTGTCTGTCTCTCCCTGCCTCCCTCCCCCCTCCTCCCCCTCTCTCTCCCTCCCCCTCTCTCTCTCTCTCTCTCTCTCTCTCTATATCTAATTATCTATCTGTGTGAGAGAAAGAGTGTGTGTAGAGAGAGAGTAGAGAGAGAATGAGAGATTGAGAGATTGAGGGAGGAAAGACTGGAAGAGAGAGAGAGAGAGAGAGAGAGAGAGAGAGAGAGAGAGACAGACAGACAGACAGACAGACAGACAGAGACAGACAGACAGACAGACAGACAGACAGACAGAGACTGACAGACAAAGCGATCGTGCTGGCGTACGTACGTGTTCATGATGTGGTAATGATTTCCCCAAAACCTGTCATTCCCCCCCCCCCCCCCCCCACCTCCCTTCCATGCAAAACCGGACAAGGTCTGACCCCCGTGCTGCTGTTGTGATTTCAGACCCGACATCCCAAACCCAGCAGCACGACGTGTGTGTGGACGACGGGGCGGCGCTG
>JADBJO010000713.1:22500-27500 GCA_016801955.1 Conus betulinus | reverse complement strand
CCAGTGGGAACCGAGTTTTTTGACACCTTCTTTGCTTAGTGTAGTTAGGTGGGAACACCCCTCTGTCCTCCCCCCCCCCCCCCCCCCCCCCCCCCCCCCCCCCCCCCCCCCACCCCCCAATACAAACAACTCTCTGTTCTGCGTAAATCAGATCTTGCCGCTATCTCTGGAGCTGTAATGAAATAAGACATCCCCTCCCCCCCCCCACCCCCTCTCTCTCCCTCTCTCTCCTCTCTCTCTCTCTCTCCAAAAACAGAGAGTCAATTTCCTTTGCAAGGGAGATCACCTATTCATCTTTCCTGATAGGCTAGAGTCCACAGTTGTACAGGACATAAAATTACATACGTACTTCCGACACACTTATTGAAGAACCTCAGCATTCCCAGAGACCTCAGCATTCTGAAAAGAACTCATCATTCCGAGAAACCACAACATTTTCAAATACCTCAACATTCCGAATTCTGATTGACCTCATCATTTTAAGAGACCTAACGTTCTAAGATATTTCAGCACTTTCAAAATCTTACCTCAGAGACATCAATGTTCTAAAAACACCTCAGCATTCTATAAGACTTTAAACGCCCTAATTTTTATACGGCCTCAGCATTCTTAGAGATCTCAAATTTTAAGAGACCGTAAAATTCTTTGATATTTCAACATTTTCAGAATGTTAAAATCTCAAGAGATCCCGGCATTCCGAGAGACCCAGACTTCTAAAAGAAATCGACATTAAGTTGCTTATATGTGCTAACTCTACAAATAGTCCAAGAAGATTTGAGGACTTACACGCGTGCGCGGGGCGCGCAAGTGTGTGTGTGTTTGTCTGTGTGTGTGTGTGTGTGTGTGTGTGTGAGAGAGAGAGAGAGAGAGAGAGAGAGAGAGAAGAGAGGGGGCGAGATGAGAGAGAGAGAGAGAGAGAGAGAGCGAGAGAGAGAGAAGAGAGAGAGATAGAGTGCTTGCTGTTTCTTTTTTTTTTTTTTTTTTTTTTTTGAATTTCTTTTATGTAATTATTTTCAAGCTACTTTGCAGACAGTTCGCATAAACACGCGTATAAGGAACGCGGGCTTGAAGGAAATGTTTTTGACAGAATCGCAGAGTACAGCTAACTGGTATACAATTCCAATGCATGAAGTTACAGATTTATAGAGAGAACATTCTAACACTTACACTGCTTTCCACGCCTCCACAAACGGCCGCTTCAATGCATGAGTTCCCCCCCCCGTCCCCCCCCCCACCCCCTTCCCCCCTGCTCTATAACCTAAACCCCCTCTTTCCCCCCCCCCTCCCTCCAACCCCCCCCCCCCCCCCCCCCCCCCCCCCCCCCCCTTCCCCTGCGCTATACCTATGCAGGCTCTCCCAAGTCTGAATTTAAAAGGTGTGGTTCGGTCTGCTCTCGGAGAGAGAGAGAGAGGAGAGAGAGAGAGAGAGAGAGAGATATGCAGGAATGGACAGACGGGAGGCAGAGGTGGATAGGCGGGAGATGCAGATTGATCCTTCCGATACGAGAAAACGGAGAAAAAGGGACAAATTGGGGCCACAAGGTGTGCAGCGTTTGCGTATCCCTGCCGTTTATTAGTGACAGGAGTGATGGTAAACAAACCCCTACAGGCTGCTTCAGCCGCCCATCCGTCAATCGATGGGCTTGGGCACTTGGCTGCTAAATGGCCCCGCTGGGCTTTCTGTGCCTAAAGGCCCGTCTATGGGATTCGATGAGCGTCAAGAGGCGTGCTTGTAAAGTTTTGTTGTGAAAATTGTCTTTTTTTTTTTTTTACATGAAAGAAATAGTTTAAATCAATCATCAAGATACAGTTTTAGCAAATCATGTTGCTTTAAGCCCTGCCGACCACAAAAGCCAAATCAGAGCTGAAATACTAAGAAGAAGAAAAAAGAACAAAGTGTTAGAATTAAGATGAAAAGCTAAAACTAAATTACAGTCAGTTATTTACATCTGAAGCCTGCAAAAAGAGTCTGTCACACTCAAGTTAAAACCAAATCTTCTTTAAACCATTGTGTTGTTTTTTTTTTTTCAAAAGCTGAAATATCAAATCCTGAGGAACATCCCAGAGCAAGTCTTCATTGAGCTTACCGTAAAGTGTGTACATCTTGACATCATGTGACTCCCTACATTCGGTTAGAATGTGTCTAATGCTGACACTTGAGACGCAACGTGGAGCTTCTTCACTCTTGAGAAGATACGAATGAGTTGAAAACGAATGGCCAGTGTGCAGCCGGCGTAAAACTCTTTCTTCTTGGCGACCACCAGAGGTAGAAGAGAAACTCGTGTTTCGTTTTGACGGATCTGGAACACAGTACCTATACGATGTATGTGTGTAATAAGTTTCCTGCTCACAGTGCCAAAAATTAATGTGAAAACAATTGTGTTGAATACGTGATAGTAGGTAGCTAGATCGAGTCAACGGGGGTCAGTCTGTCTTTATTAGTTTTCTACAACAGAAGGGTCAAATGGGATAATTATGATTCTGGTTCATGTTTTGATTCATGAAAATAATCATTTGACCACAAAAACAGTGTTTGTACGTTGCAGATCAAATGTCTAATATTATAAGGCATGAAAATAACTTTCACCGTGAAAAGAGTAAAACAGTTATTGGTCAGAAAAAACTGTATTATTTTTCTCTTGAAAATGCTGATGTTCAAAATAAAAAGAAAAATGTATGCCGTGGGAGGTTTTTCCTCGTGATGTGATGTTCGAAACTGATTTGTCTAGCGCTCAATCGAAATATTAAATTTTGAAATGAAAATGTTGTGACGTCAAAATTATTATGACCCACCGTCAGTCTCTTGTAGGATTATAATCATTAACTGACACTTTTATGGCATGATTGTCATTAAATCTATTTTAAAAAAAAATATTATTGTAATACGGATGACAGTTAGTATGATGATGCACTCTTCTCATGAAAGATAAGGTATCTGAAGTTTTAATACTAACAGTGTGTCATATAGTCCTGTCTTTCTTGATCGCCTATCGGTTGGAAGGGGAGAGAGAATGGGTGGACAGAGGAGTGGGGGTGCTGGTTAAAAAAACAAACAAACCGAAGTGCTCTCTTCCTTTATTTCACGACGCAGCTTCCATTTTCATCATTGAAATGCTCTCTCTCTCTCTCTCTCTCTCTCTCTCTCTCTCTCTCTCCTCTCTCTCTCTCTCTCTGTCTGTTTTGTGTGTGTGTGTGTGTGTGTGTGTGTGTGTGTGTGTGTGTGTGTTTGTCTGTGTCTGTCTGTCTGTCTGTCTGTCTGTCTGTCTGTCTGTGTGTGTTTTGTGTCAGCGTCAGTGTCTGTGTTTGTGTGTGTGGGTGTGTGTGTGGGGGGGGGGGGGGGGGGGGGGGGGGGGGGGGGGGGGGGGGGGGGGGGGGGGGGGGGGGGGGGGGGGGGGGGGGGGGGGAGTACCCGGTGTTTGTTAATATTAGCTTAATCTTATATATGTATACCGGCGTTCTTAGAAGTGTTTATTTAGGGGTATTTTTGCAGCTAGCACATCGGCCGTCAATTTAAGTACTAGTGTTCTTCGCTACCCCATGGAGATCACGCTCGAAATTTCCGAGTGTGAATACTGTCCAAATTAGGGTAATTAGCCTTTTCAGTTTCTCTCTCTCCGTCTGTTTCTCTGTCTGTCTGTCTGTCTGTCTGTCTGTCTGTCTCTCTCTCTCTCTCCTCTCTCTCCTCTCTCTCTCTCTCTCTCCCTCTCTCTCTCTCTCTTCTCGTTGTCAATTGTCATTGATCCCTCCCTTCAGCAGAGGCTCTGGCCTCCTTAAATAACCGTCCCTCTCTCCCCCTCTCTCCCCCCCCCCCCCCCCCCCCCCCCTCTCTCTCTCTCTCTCTCTCTCTCCTCTCTCTCTCTCTCTCTCTCTCAGCATGTAGATGTGTATGTGTGTGTGTGTGTGTGTGTGTGTTGGAAGGGATCATTAATATGATCCTTGCCAATATTTCCTCTTTTGAGACATTTTGAGAGAAAGCAGTCCGTTAAATTTTGTTTTGTTCGTAGCAAACTAACCTATCAACACACCGTCCACACCCCCCACCCACCTCCCACCCCCAATCATCCAGTCTAGACTCCTCCTGTCTTTGCTGTCTCCTCTCATTCATTCCAACTCCTGCCTCGTTATTGATACATTCATTCATTTGTTTCTTTGTTGTTTGTTAGTCTTTTTTTTTTTGTCTCTGGAATTCGTACAGAGGTCTCATGCCTTAGCGGATGTGGTGAAGCCTATATGGAGTAGTCCGAATGCAATAGGTCTCTGAATAAACTGATTTAAATGCTTTTTTTTTTTTTTTTTTTTTTTTTTTTTTTTGATGGAGTGACTTGCGGTTGTATGAGTCTGTATTTAGGTCATCCCTCTGCACCATTCAGCAGAATATTCTGTCAGTCAGACTGACGCCCAATGCAATTTCTCTTCCTAATCCGTGAGGAATGACCAGTCCCAGCCGTGGTGGTAGTAGGCATCTACGCCCCCCAATCCCCCCCCCCCCGGCCCCCCCCCCCCCCCCCCCCCCCCCCCCCCCCCCCCCCCCCCCCCCCCCCCAAAAAAAAAAGCTCCTGTCACGTGATGTCATGAATAGTCATCGTGACAAGGGAGAGAAGCAGGGTCTGATTGAACCTTTTGCAGCGGCGTGAGTAGTCGGCCGCCATGACACCGTGATTCGTGGTGACGCTGGGACCTTCACCACAGCCCTGAAGGGAGTGGACCTTCCAGGGTGGTCAATTAGCGCTCTCCTGCATACAAATGACGCGTTTACTGGTGCAGAAATTGTACCGTGTTCGTAAATAGCAGCTGCATATGCAGGAAGAAGCAGGACAGCAATTTTCTGTCCTGTCGCCAGCGGCGAGATGTTTCTGACGCTGATATGTACAAGCGTGAACACTGTTCCTTAAAGCTGTATGCGCAATCCTTTGCGTAAACAAGGCCATGTATATAAACAGATAAAAAAAAAAGGCAACAGGTCTCATATATTGTAGCTCAAATAATGTTTATGACTATATA
>JADBJO010000713.1:0-17500 GCA_016801955.1 Conus betulinus | reverse complement strand
ATTTCAAATAATATTCTCTAAAGCCCATGTGATTTCACAGCCGCCGTCGACATTTTGTTTTCTGCTCCGTTGTTTTTTTTTTTACTCTACAACCGAAAGTTTTATTTTCAGAAGCTTCTTTTATCTACATTCCGCTCGCTGCTTTTCTGTGTGTTGACTTGTAAAGGAGTTTTGAATTCCCAGGTTCATGCTTTGAAAATGAATAATGAAAAACAGGAGGAATACATCGTCTACAAACTCACTCACTGTTGCCCGTTGACGTGACCAACATTTTATGCTGTACACTTTGAAAAAAGATAAGGACTGTTTTTCTGATTTTTCGTTTTCCTCTCTAATTCTTCTACATTTCATTGCTTAAATCAGAAGAAGAGCATTTGTGTGATGAGGTGACCAGACAGCAGAGCAGTGTTTACTCTGGTGGGTTGCCTCGTGGACAATGATTCCATCCCATGGACACGGTGCTGGGACTGTCTGACTATGGCTGTTTATGTGTGAACCAGAATGTGTACTAAGAATAATGCTACAGAAGGAACACGGGACCAAAGGGGGTGGGGGGGGGGGGGGGGGGGGGGGGGGGGGGGGGGGGGGGGGGGGGGGGGGGAGAGAGAGAGGGGGAGGGAGAGAGAGAGAGAGAGAGAGAGAGAGAGAGAGAGAGAGAGAGAGAGAGAGAGAAGAGAAAAAAAAAAACAAAAACAAAAGAAAAAAAAAAAACCACGAGCATTAATTGTCGTAAGGCAAACATTGTCCAACAATCGTGAGTTTATTTAGATGTGCTCTATGATCTGTCTTTTTTTTTTTTTTTTTAATTATTGAAAATGTTCACTTTTGTGCGCGTCAGTGCCTTTGCATGAGATTTTTGCAATTTTTATTATGATTACACATCCAAAAATCATCTCTGGTACAACCTGTCATTTACTGTACTGTGCCCTTACATTTAAATTGTGTGCTGGTTGCTGGTGCCTTTATTTTATTTTATTTTATTTTGAGGGGTGGGGGTGGGGCTGGGGTGATAATATCTATTGTTGAGACTTGCAGAGTACTTTGAACCTTACCGCACCTGATCTTAAAGTGCATTCATCTGTCCTTTATAATACAGTTTTTGCGAGACGTAGTCAGATCTGACAAAGTGCATTGACAAATCGTATCGGGAATGTGTTTTTCTCCACCATTTAGGCATAATTGATAATCACAAATTTCAACACGTTGCGAACACTTTTGTTTTTTCAAACTGAGATTAAAACTGTAACTTTTTGAATTTGCAAGAATCGAATATACTTCACGTTCGTTTTAGGTGACATTGTTAGTCTGCTTAGATCACCTCTGAAGCAGCTGTTCAGTTGATGAGGGAGAACACGACAGACACATACATTTCTGATGAATCACACGATGTTATTATTTATGGTTCATGAGAGATTTGGTGGTGGGGTAGGGGGATTGCTTCTGAAAGTGGTATGTAATTTAGAAAAATTTCTTGTCTGGTTTCTAACTCTTAAAGACTGTTCTCTCTCTCTCTCTCTCTCTCTCTCTCTCTCTCTCTCTCTCTCTCTCTCTCTCTCTCTCTCTGCGTACGTATGCTGTTACTCCTGTGGACACTCCCTGTATAGACAGGCAAGGATTAATCCCATCTATCCAATAGTGGGAGTGGAGTGTTGTGTGTATGGCCGTTTTTTATCCCGCAATTGAGGCAGCCATATTCCAGCTTCGGGGAATTTTAAAGACTACGTTTGTCTTGTGTGTATGAAAGATAAAGTGTGCTGTAAACGAAGAAAAGAGACTAGTTAATGTAAGCTTTCTCTTGTTGGTAGACAGACAGGTAGACAAGGTACCTGACGCTCTGGCAGTCATCTCTCCCATCTGATGCATGTGCTGGCCATGACAGAGTGCCATTCATTGTGCGCCATGACAGAGTGCCATTCATTGTGCGCCATGACAGTGTGCCATTCATTGTGCGCCATGACAGTGTGCCATTCATTGTGCGCCATGACAGTGTGCCATTCATTGTGCGCCATGACAGAGTGCCATTCATTGTGCGCCATGACAGTGTGCCATTCATTGTGCGCCATGACAGAATGCCATTCATTGTGCGCCATGACAGAGTGCCATTCATTGTGCGCCATGACAGTGTGTCATTCATTGTGCGCCATGACAGTGCCATTCATTGTGCGCCATGACAGAGTGCCATTCATTGTGCGTAACAGGCAGACAGGAAGAGGAACACACACACACACACACACACACACACACACGCGCGCGCGCGCGCGCGCTCACACAGGCACGCACGCACGCACGCACACGCACGCGCGCGCGCGCGCGCACACACACATACACACACACACACACACACACACACACACACACACACACACGCATGCACGCACGCACGCACGCACGCACACAAACACACACACACACACACATACACACATCTACCGTTCCCCCTAGAATCATTTCACGACACATGACCAACTAGGCTTTATAACGTTGTCCAGACAGATTTTGCCCGTATGTTAAGTTTGTAAACGAGTTTAAAGTTTTTTTTGTGACAGCAACGATTCCGTTCCCAACTTCGTCTTCGTGCCAGTTACTTTTCAGAAGTTAGACACTTAGTGTAGAGGCTTGTCTTTCGTCTAACTTCTTGCTAGATTTGGCATCTTTCTGACTGCATTCAGAAATTTTCATGCAAATGTGCTTCTCAGCGCAAATCATTTCGATTTCTCAACGTACTTGGTGCTTTCATCTGGTCATGTGACAAGGCTCCGCACATCACAGTTTCTCTTCTTTGTTGGTAGCCTAATGACGGCTTTTTTTTTTTTTTTTTTTTTTTTTTCCTCAAATGATTTGGAAAAATCATAACTCCTACCATACTCAACTGGTCGGATACATTCCGGTATCTTAGGATTGCTACTATGTGGTTTCCTCTTCAATGTTTAACTAATTTCATTTTCCTGTAAGAATTTATTTTTTCGGTTGTGTACCTATATACGTATATAGGCCTCGAGTTTTTTGATTCACTGTATCCTGTAAACTTGCGCGTGATAGGTGGCAATCAACTGCTCATTTTATCGTCCTGATAGACCTGTCTGCTAAGCCCACGGTTCGTATATCAGCAACAGCAACTGGAGACACAGGGACAGAACTGGATGACGCTGGGCCAGACGAGCAGAGGTCAACCTGCTGACGCGTCTGTCGTCATCCATGATGACGTAATCTCAGAAAATAACGGCGGAGTTTACCCGAATGTTTTTACGTCAAAGCGCACTCTCCAGGCTCAAATCAATTTGCCCCGGGCCGAAAAGGGAGATCCACCAATAAGCCCAGCCTATCAGATCGGAATTCATGATGGACGCACGCTCTGACAAACGCGTGCGAGTGCGCGCTTGTGTGTGTGTGTGTGTGTGTGTGCGCGCGCCTTAAGATGTAGATAAGGAATGTCTGAGCAGGGGAGAAGAATAAGAGGGGTGGGGTGGGGGTGCAAGAGAATGGAAATGTCGTGGTAAAACATTCTTCACTCCCCACCTCCATCCACCCCGCTTATCCCCTGGGTGGCCTCCCATGTAATTCCATGGCTGGACCGTTGTTTTGTTGGAACTGTGCCAGAAAAATAGAAGTGATCTTGCTTTTTGCTCCTGAGGGGTCATATGAGAGAGAGACAGACAGACAGACTTATGTACTCTGGGACCAAGAGAGAGAGAGCGAGAGAGAGAGAGACAGAGAGAGAGAGAAAAAAGAGAGAGATTCACTGCATTGCTATCTGCTCCCCCATACATACGCACGCACGCACACACACACACATACACACACACACACATACAATGTACACGGGTGCACGAGTGCATGCACACATACACGCACGCACGCCCGCACTTACGCACGCACGCACGCACACACACTCTCTGTCTTCCCCTACCTCATCCCTCTCCATCCTACACCGTCCAATCTTTCTCGGACTTCAAAGTGTGAACACGTGTGTGTGTGTGTGTGTGTGTGTGTGTGTGTGTGTGTGTGTGTGTGTGTGTGTGTGTGTGTGTCTGTCTGTCTGTCTGTCTGTCTGTCTGTGTCTGTCTGTGTCTGTGGCTGTGTCTATGTGCATGTCTGTGTGTGTTGCTGTGTGTATGTGCTGGGGAGTGTGTTTGTGTGTTGTATGTGAAGTCATCTTGTTTATAGCCCAGCCGAGCTCATTAGACCATGCCAAGTCTGGTGTTTCTCTTGAAGTGTGTACACTTGCACACTTTAGTGCATGTGTGTGTGCATGCGTTATCTTTCTCTCTCTCTCTCTCTCTCTCTCTCTCTCTCTCTCTCTCTCTCTCTCTCTCTCTCTCTCTCTCTCTCTCTCTCTCTCTCTCAGACTGTTCTTGTTAATTCCACTCTCTCTGACTTTTCTTTCTTTTTAGTGCCACCCATGCTGGAAGAAAATGTATCTACCTCCTTGCCAGATCAACCGCTGTTGATGTCCTTCATTCTGTCGAGCTAGGAGGTCAATTCAGCTGAGAGGCCAGGAGTCAATTCAGTTGAGAGGCCGGAGGTCAGATCAGTTGAGAGGCCGGAGGTCAGTTCAGTTAAGAGGCCAGAGGTCAGTTCAGTTAAGAGGCCGGAGGTCAGTTCAGTTAAGAGGCCGGGGGTCAGTTCAGTTGAAAGGCCGGAGGTCAGTTCAGTTGCGAGGTCGGAGGTCAGTTCAGTTGAGAGGCCAGGAGTCAGTTCAGTTGAGAGGTCGGTGGTGAGTTCAGTTGCGAGGTTGGAGTGTGTTCAGCTGCGAGGCCAGATTTCAATTCAGTTGCGAGGCCGGAAGTCAGTTCAGTTGAGAGGCCGGAAGTCAGTTCAGTTGCGAGGCCGGAAGTCAGTTCAGTTGCGAGGCCGGAAGTCAGTTCAGTTGAGAGGCCGGAAGTCAGTTCAGTTGAGAGGCCGGAGGTCAGTTCAGTTGAGGTCAGTTCAGTTGCGAGGCCAGTTGTCAATTCATTTGCGAGATCGGAGATCAGTTTAGTTGCGAGGCGGAGGTCAGTTCAGTTGCGAGACCGGAGGTCAGTTCAGTTGCGAGACCGGAGGTCAATTCAGTTGATGTCGGTTCAGTTGAGGTCGGTTCAGTTGCGAGGCCAGACGTCAATTCAGTTGCGAGGTCGGAGGTCAGTTTAGTTGCGAGGCCGGAGGTCAGTTCAGTTGAGAAGCTTTGGATCTCTCTGCGATTGAAAGCGTTCGCAAGGTCTCTTATGTTCCGTGTGGTTCAGTTATAATTTCTATTTGACTGTCTACACCCACCCCGTGTGATATGGCGGGCAGTTGATGGCATCCACTTCGTGTGATATGGCGGGCAGTTGATGGCATCCACTTCGTGCGATATGGCGGGCAGTTGATGATATCTACCCCGTGCGATATGGCGGGCAGTTGATGATATCTACCCCGTGCGATATGGCGGGCAGTTGATGACCAACTGAGAAACAGGAGAGGGTGGTTGTTGTGTCAGGCATTGCTCTTACACTACACTGACACCACCAGAAAGACCAAACGGGATGAGAGGCAGCAAAAATTGGTTGGTTGGCGGATTGTGTTTCGTCGTCATCATTGTCGTCGTTGTTGTAGTTGTTGCTGTTGTTGTTGTTGTTTGGGAAAAGGGGTGGAGCATGGGATTTGGAACTTCGAACCGGTAGTCTTGTACAAGCAATCGCATTGCTGCAAGCGACTGAGGTATTCAGGTGCCCCTAGCTTCTTTTAGACTAATTTGTTGTTGTTGTTTGTTTGGGGGAGGGTTAGAAATGTTGGAGATTCGAACTGGCATTCCTAGGTAAAACAACAACAACAACAAACAACAACAACAACAAAACCTCTGCTGCAAGCGACTGAGGTATTCTTTTAGGCAGCCTTGTTGTTGTGGTGGTGGTTGTCGTTGTTCAAATCAGAACCATTGAAGCTGACGTTACATCTGTAAATTCTCCGTTTTGAGACCATATCATTCAGCGTACCGTGCGGAGAACAGTGTGAAGGTCCGGTGACACCCCCATTATCAGATCATGACTGTCTGGTGTGAACCAGTCAGGAGCATTACACGTGGTAATCAGTGTTGACCTCTTCGTTCATGAACAATGATCCAGACCACCCCCCCCCCCCCCCCCCCCCCAACCTCCTGACATGTCTTCCAAGCTGCTCATTCCCAGCTACCGATACACAGCCACATCAAGGTTGTCCTGTGGCGCTGCAGTCGACAGGGAGCAATCGGCAAGAAGTTGTCACAAGGTAACCCGCCGCAGGAGACACTGCCTTGCTGCCGAATCTCTGTGGTGGTGTTCAGTGGTGCGTGTTCTGCTCCGGCATACGCTAGAGTCCGCGACCCTAACCACTTCGCCATGGCGGCTGGTTTGTATAATTTTTCTTGATTTTCAAAAGTGTTTTACACCGTTTACTGTGGTGAGTGAACAGCAGCCTACACGATGACCACAACCCTGCAAGTAGCACACCTACACGAGACGAAAACCAGTTTCGGAAATCAGAAAATTGTGCCAAATTTCACGGTTTTAGTCCTAAACTGCTGTTTAACTCTGTATCAGCGTTCTGCAACGAAAAAAAACGAAAACGTTTTGGTGCTGGAGCGGATGCATCCTTCCCCCCCCCCCCAACCCCGGTTCTGTCCCCCGCTCCATCCCATACCACCACCCCCAGTATCCCCCCCCCCCCCCCCGCCCCCCTCCCTGCACCGCGCAGTCTCCCGTGCCAGGATCTTTAGAACTGATAGGATGCAGTCGCGGTACAGTGGGCCATGAATATTCATGAAGAAGGAGAGAGGCTGCCTTCCTGTTGCAGCAGCCATGTAAGTGGACCACACCGACTCCACCTCATTCAGCTCGTTTCATGGACGCTTTCACCGTGACTCCCAGACGTGTCATGGCTGGATGTCCATGTGCAAATTGGCCAGTTTAACCAGACTCGTGTTTGATGCTGGCTGCAAATGCAATTTCAGGGGCTGCGTCTTTTGCTTGATTTCCTGCGCGATCGCGCGCGTGCCCCCCCCCCCCCCTCCCCCTCCACACACACACACACACACACACACACACACACACACACACACACACACACACACACACTACCTCGATTGCGGTTCCTTCACCAATCACAGGCACACAACCAAACAAATCGATAAATTGACCAGCTGCCGTGATTAGAGTCGCGAGCTGCGGACTGGGAGGTCGTGGATTCGATTCCCATCAGAGACATTTATTCAGATCTGTGTTTTTTTTTATTCATTCAAGTGTTTATTGATTTTTATACCGAACGGTTGTTATCCCGGAGTTCAGTTCATTCAGTTCACGTTGTTTACAGCCCGGCCGATCGCGAGTGGGCTACATCAAGGCTGTCATGTGCTATGGGCTTGAACGGTGAGGCTGGAGCCACACAGTCGAGTTTCATCCGCTGAAAGGGTACGTCTCTGGCAGCTGTGCTTTGATTTCTTGAGAGGCACTACAGGTGTCTGTATCTCTCGGGTCTAGTTGACGCCATCGTTTGTTATGAACAGAAACGTGGAGTACATCTAGCCCTGTTGTGCAGCAGGCTCTGACCAGAATGGAACTGCACAGCATCATCCTCGTCATCCTCATCCTCGTTGATCGTCACCCCCACCCCCACCCTTCCAACACCACCACTATGAAAAAAAAGTCTGAAATTCTGAGGCCTTTTCATGCCTTTCTCCCGTTTTGGCCTCAGTTTCTGATTGTCCTTCCATGTCCGTGCCCATAGCGGGTTCATGTCAAAGTGGCCTTGATCGGCAAGTTTCTTGGGACTGTCACGGGATGAATATAAGTGAGGTGCCCTCCGGAACGCTCACACACGCTGGGTTCATGGCTCAGCAAATACTGTTGTCAGCAGGAAGCTTAGTTTACGGTGTCCTGCGAATGTCGGATCAGGAGAGAAACAGGCGAACAGCACAGCAGCAGACTGGGCAGAGAGAGAGAAGGAGATAGAGAGGAGGCGATGAACGAATAAACAAACAAATATAATACATCACAAGTCGATCATATCAGGGTTTCCACTGGGATGACAGCAAAGACGCTTCCCGACATCTGGGCTTGGGAAGCCTGTGGTGGTCTAACACAGGTTTCCCACGCTCCATGTGAACGGTACAACACGGTTAGATGGCGAGCAACGTACATGCCCTTTTGGCACAATCAGCGCACAGGACTGGAAACCAGCAACGTTGACTTGAGCATGATCGTTGCTTACCGTGGTCGCCGCCACCTGCACCGATCAGGCACCCCATTTCAGCAGCTGGTCGTCCACCGATGTTGAGAAGGGTACTGCCTGAGAGTCCGACTCCACACACGCAACTCGGCAAGGAGAGGGGTGGGGGTGGGAAGGAGGAGGTGGGGGGGATGGTTAAAGGCGAGGATCGTTTCAGACACACCGGGAGATTATGGGCGTTGTCCCTGTACCTTTGTTGTATAGTTGTAATGGGGGAGGTGGGGTGTGTTGGGTGTGGGTGTGTGGGTGTCTTCCTGAGGACACGAGGAGAGGGTGCGTGGCATTAAGTGTGTGGGTGCCTCTGTTGTCTGTGGTCACTGTAATTGTTGAAAGCGTGGATGACCTGGAGACGAAACGAAGCACTGTGCCCATACAAAGCTCGGGCTGAAAATATGGAGGATTTAGAAAGTAGAGATAAGCGTGTATAGTGGATTAGGGTGGTTGTGTTTGAGTAGCTGAATATCGGCTGAAAAATACCCGTGTGGTGGTCACCAAGTGGATGGTGTGTTACGTGGATTAATTTTCACGTCATGCCTGCATTTTCAGTTGAAAGCAGGCCTTTGTCGATATTTTGTTGCCTGCGTGTTTTTGATCATCTCATTGGGTTTTGTAATTTGGGAATGGTTCTTTGTTGAGCTCACGATGCACATCTTCAGTCACCCACCACAAAAACCCTCACACACGCAAACACACACACACGCACACACACACGGCACACACTCACACACCCACAACCACACACACCACACACACACACACACACACTCACACATACACCCTACACTCCCTTCCAATCCCCTTCCCTCCTCTTTCCTTTCTCCTCCACTTGTTTCCCATCCCCACTCCCGCCTCCCACTCACTTTCACCCTCTAAAACCTCTAACATACCGCCTCTAACCTAAAAAAACACCCTCTAACCAAATCCTCTAACCCCACCCTATCTATACAACCCTCTAATAAACATACCCACTTTCCTTTCCCAACCCCTAATATAACCCACTAGACTAACCCCACCCCAATACCACCCCTAAATAATATAACCAAAACCCAAACTACGGGGGGGGGGGGGACCCTCTACTACCTCCGTAAAAGCCTCTAATTCATATCACTTTTTCTTGTCGTTTACTTCCCCTTATCCCTCCCACTCCCACATTCCCCAATGTCCCAATACAAAACTTCCTCCAGGGGGGGGGGGGGGGGGGGGGGGGGGGCTAACCTCGAAAAATAAAAACCTCTTGAAGTCTAAAATAATAATAACGTACCCCCACCCCCCCCCCAAGTAACATATAACTACAAATAGAAACCTCTAACCGTCCTAACCACCCTTCCCTTACGTCCCTAACCCTAGGGGGGACCATCACCGTAAAATAGAAAGACCCTCTCTACGGTAGGAGGGGACTCCTAAAACCCCCGTCCTCTTAAAGTTACCCCCCCCCTACTTTTAACCCTAAACGACTACCAAACACTTACCACCTGTTCCGACGCTTCCTAAAACCAAACCTCTCTCACTCCCTCTAATAAACCCCCTACCATACCCCTCCCTCTACCCTACCCCAATACTGGTAAGACCCCAAAAAAACTCTAAAAATTCCTATTACGTCTCTACCCTACATAAACCCCCAAAACTCGTAACCATACCCCGCCCTAATCTTCTATAAACCGCTCCTACTCCCCTAAAACCCATCTACTCTCTAAAAAAATAAACCCACCAAACTAAAAATACTCCCCTAACGCTCACCTACCCCTAAACCTCAACTTACTAAAAGCCTCCTAAACGACCCACTCCTATCTCTCTACACCACTCCCTCACCCTCTAAAAACATAAAAACCCATAACAACAGAATAAAACCAACCCCAACCCTCTACACCCTAATAAAAACCACCATAAAAAAAACCATCTAACCCTCCTGTTCCCAAAATCTAAAACCTACCTACACTCATACCCAACTAAACACCCTCTACCCACACCTAACCAAACCCAAACCACCCAACCCAAAAGAAACCCTCTAACCCCCTCCCCCACCCCCACCCCAACCGCCACCACCTCCAACCGCCACCCAATTAGTGTACCTCGATCTTTCTGGCAGATATAGATGCTTGTTATTGTCATGGCTTATAGTTTATTGTCCCCTTCTCTGTGTCATCTGTTCTCTTTCTTTCTTTCCTGTCCTGTCCTGTCTCTCTCTCCTCCTCTCCCCTCTCTGTATGAGTAATTGTGATGTGTGTGTGTGTTGTGTGTGGTTGTGTGTGTGGTGTGTGTTTGGTTTTGTGATGTGGTTGCGCTCGCGCGCGCAGCGCCGCACAGCGTGTGCCCTGCGTGTTGTGGTTGCATGTGTGTGTGTTGTTGGTGTATATATATATATATATATATGTATGTGTGGGTGTGTGTGTGGTGTGGTGGTGTGCGGTGTGTGTGCGTGTGGTGGGTGGGGTGTGTGTGTGTAAACACAACGGCAAGCAGATAGATGTGTTGGATATAAGATACGATACGGCTAATGGGGGTATTATGGCCACACACTATACCTTCGCCCCGTCCCTGTGATGATTCAACGATTCGTCTTGCTGTTTGGCATGGACCTCTTGCCAGGCCAAACAGCTTCGGCACTCATCGGTTTCGCCGACAGGAGCTCAAAAGGTCAAGACCAAAAGACAAGAACAAACATGACAAACGACGTGGCTATGCTGTAGACGGAACGCAGGAACGCAAAACAGAACACCTCGCATACATACCATTAGAGAGACACGTGCGTGTTCCTGACTGGCCAAACGAGCGCTCATTCCGTGAGCACTCGGCCACGTTCAGCTGTCTGCCAGTCAAAACAACGATCCTCTGCCCCTCCCTCAAGTTTGACGCCTCGTCCGACCGAGAACAAAAAGAAGTGCATAATCAGCCGCGCCTTAGTGGATCGCTGCAAATTGACTCCTCCCTTTGTCCAGCTTCCGACCGAGTGGTGATGCAGGGACCCGACTATTTCCCCTTTCCTTCCTCTGTGATGACCCTTGACTTCTTCAGACAATTGTATTGAGGTGCTCGACAGTTAAAGTTCGCACCTTGGTACATCATGGCTTCTACCTGTTTGAGTCAGGTGACAGAAAAACCGAGAGAGTGACGGGAGACGAGGCGAGGACGGAGCCCTCGAGGATGGGAGAGGAGGAGAGGAGCGAGAGCGAACATGTGGAGAGGGATCAGAGTCAGCTCGCAGGCCAGGGAGTGGGGAGGCGAGATGAGGGGAGCTGCAGGGAGATGTTGGAGGGGAGCTTTGTCCAAGAGATTGACGAGTGCGAGCTGGAGTGATGCATGTAACCGACTATGGAGGGGAGGAGAGAAGACTGGTGGATAGAGAGAGGATTGCAGTTTTGGCGAGGAGAGGGATTGTAGAGGTGGACGGTGGGGCGAGATGGAGTCGAGGACTGTGAAGGAGCGGATGAGGAGAGCGGATAGGAGACTGGAGGGTGGTGGAGTCCGGAGTGACAGAGAGAGAGATGAGAGAGGGAGAGGAGGAGAGAGAAGGGTTGCGGAAGGAGAGATAGAGAGAGGGAGAGATGAGAGGGGGGGGGAGAGGGAGAGGGGGAGTCGGCGGAGGAGAGGGGGAGAGGAGGTGAAACCAAGGAGGGGGGGAAGGGAGAGGTAGAGTGGAGGTTGGAGAGGGGAGAAGGAGTTGGGGAGGGGAGATGGTCATTGGAGGCAGGGGAGGCGTGAAGATTGAGAGTTATGGACATGCGAGAGAGATGCCTTCCTGAAGGGGTCATTGAAGAGGGCTGGGGGGACCAACCACGGTCGTTGGACGTCACGTGAGAGGGGTGGAGAGTTTGATGTGAGGTCGCAGTCCCACATCAACGACGTGCGAATGGTATCTTAAGAGTAGTGCCGGTTCAGTGGTGACATGGAGACCCGTTGATGACCGTGAAAGTCTAGTTTTGTGATGGGTACAGATCGTGTTCATCTTCGTGCACGTGGAAAGCGGGGGGTTGTGTCGATCTCCATGACGATGTGGGAGCTGAGGTCACGCCCCCCCTCCCCCCCCCCCTCAGGGCCCCCCCCCCCCCCCGCCAGACCCCCCCCCCCTGGAACTGATGTCATACACCATCACTCATATTCATTAATTCATCATATCGTCAACTCATCATCAATCATCTTATCATCATCATTTTAATATTATCAACTTGATTCGACAATCATACTCATCATCCCCCCCATCGTCGATCAGAAGTCGTCATTCATCATCATATCATCATCGTCGTTGTCGTCATCGTCGTTATCATCATCTTTATTCATCACATTGCCATCATAAAGAATATTATCATCAATGATCATAATTGTATATCATCATCTCCACCCCCTCCCATCATCTGTTAGCCATCGTCAAGAACATTATCATCATGACCACATGTCAATCCATCGTCCAGAAACTGTAGGTTGGTCAGCAGACGCCGGTATTTTTGTTAACGGGTAATTTTTTCTTATTTTAAACTCAAGCCAATCAAAAGATCTTCACACCCCAATGCTCTTTAGTCATGACCAACACCGGTAGATAGGGATGGTGTGTTACCAGTCCAGTCTCGCAAGTTGTCATCCACAGACCACCTTTGGCATGTCCTGCAGGACGGACTCCAGTCCTTGACGGGTGTCTTTTGCATGGATTCTTTTTGGTTTGCCTTTGAAAACTGTTTTTGCCTCCAGCCCCGGGAAGCAAACAGCGGCTGACAGCAGCGAGTGGAAGCACGGCACTGAAATTGTGGACCCCCCCCCGTCACTGAATTGTCAGACCTCCCCCCACAGAAAAAAGGCCAATGTGGAAAGTTTGTCAGGCATGGTTATAACCCAAGCAGCAGCAGCACCCGTGACACACCGTAACCAGGGCTTCTTGGACCATACCAGGGGCCCCCCCCCAAGAAGAAATAATGCCCCCCCGAATCCACCATAGATAGGGACACATCCGCACACCCGGCGGCTAGCACCACCCCCCACGACGGAAAAAGTTCAAGTACGGAACTTTTTTTTTCGTTCGGTGGGGCATGGAGGATGATTCGGCACGTGAAAAACTAACAGTGCTTCAAGACACACTTGTTATGGGTCCCTCGAGTAAGATACACATCCTATTAAACGCAGCCTAGTCATATCGCCAAAGAAGATAGATACACATCTGTGATCTTACCCAGACCCCCCCCACCCGTGCCCCTCACCACCCCCCCCCCCCAAATACCCCCCCCCCCCCCCCCTCCCCTCCCGACCCGATACCCCCACCCCCTTACCCCCCCCCAAACCCACCCCCCCCCCCCCCCCACCCCCCCCCCCACCCCCCCCCCTTGTTTTTTTTTTTTTTATTTTTTTTCTTATTCAACAACTTTACAATTCAGCAATTAAGCACAGGAACCAAACACATGGGACCGATTTCGTTTTGTTTGCACGAGAAATGATGGCAAAAATCCAGCAGCGCTGGATATGATAATATACACTCTTTTCTGAATGGCAATTAGATGAGGATAGGATAATACTGTTCTTGTTTGCTGTTGTTGGCAGTGGTTCCGTTCAATTTGCTTGCTTTGTACAGAAAACCGGGCGGGCGAAGAGAGGAGTTCGGGAGGAGGACAGGTATAGTCTGGCAGGTAGTAACGAGGCAGGATGCAAGAGGTGTGCAGTGACTTATTCTTCGGGGGTTCTAGCGGAGATGTGGGGAGTTGTTCCTTTTCCTTTTTTCCACTGCATTGGTTAGACGGTTACCCTGAACTGCAGAAAGACAGAATACTGTAGAACCGTCATATTATTGGGG
The DNA here is from genome assembly GCA_016801955.1 of Conus betulinus. Classification (NCBI taxonomy): domain Eukaryota; kingdom Metazoa; phylum Mollusca; class Gastropoda; order Neogastropoda; family Conidae; genus Conus; species Conus betulinus. Next base: position 3,513 of record JADBJO010000713.1, on the reverse strand, counting down.
GTCGGGGGTTCTCGACCCTACCTGTTCATGTCAGTGCTTCAATCCGTCTTTCCTTATCTCAACTCGCTATGGCTCCTCCCCCCCCCCCCTTCTCTGTCCTCCCTCTCCCTCCTCTCCTCTCTGCCCTGCCTCCCCCCGTCTCTCCTGTTCTGTCTGTCTGTATCTCCCCCCCCCCCCCCCCCCACCCCGCACCCCCGCCCCCCGCCCCCCCCTCCTCCCCCACCCCCCTCCCTCCCCCCCCCCCCCCCCCCCCCCCCCCGCCCCCCCCCCCCCCACTCCCCCCCCCCCCCCCCCCCCCACCCCCCCATCAGGATAGTCCTACTTGAGCGATGGTCCAGTGGGGGAGACACTTGCCTCGTGAGTGATAGGAAGGGGTATCCGGGTTCGTGGTTCGGGTCTGAACTGGGAGGGGGTCTGTCCCACACCCTCCCCCCCCCCCCTCTCCTCGAGGACATGAAGGTGTGAGTGCTAGTCTTTTGGGATGGCCTCGATGAACCGAGGTCCCATGTGCGCACGTTAAAGACTTCACGGCCGTAGGGAGATGTTCCTGGCAACTTCCTGTAACAGACATCCACTATGACGAAAAACAAAGCCATGGGCCGATTAAGGGCTGGGGGGGGGGGGGGGGGGGGGGGGGAGGGGGATTGGAAGTCGCTTGACGACGCGAAAATGATTTTCATACACAGAATATGTTTCTGATGATACCTTATACAGTACAACAACATTACAATACCTAAATGCAGTGCACACAACAAATAAACCACATCAAAACACACCACACTACACCACAACACAGTACTTTGCAGTACTGGACAATGCAATACAATACAGTGAAGCGTAATAACAATATACACACGTATCCATTATTCGGGAGGGACCGTTGTTCACGGCCATAGGATCACATTATTGTAGTTCAATGCCCGTCGCAGGTTGCAATTACTTTGAATCCGAGGATCACATAGAATCCCGCCTTTTCTTTAAAACCCCAAAACCAGCCCAATGTCGGCATTCGCAGTTTTGTTGGGAAAAAGACAATTCAATGACAGGATGCAGCGTGGTGTTTTTCTGTTGATCGCCCAGCGGATGTCGCTAACTATAGATACAATGGCTGAAGAGGAGGGTCAGGGTGAGGGTGGGAGGCAGGATCATATACTGACTGTTCGCTAGCTGGATTTTCATGGCGCATAGCGAAGGCGTTTGCTATTTCTGTTGTCTCCATGTCTGCCCCCCTGTACAACAGCTGGCCTGCCTGATCACCATACCTCACTGCTGGTAGTATGATAATGGTCAGGCGGGCACAACACACACGCACGCACGTACGCACGCACGCACGCTCACCCACTCAATCATTCACACACACACACACCACACACACGCGCGCGCGTACACAGAATTTTCGCTGGCAGGCCTAAAAAAAAAAAAAAAAAAAAAAACAAAAAAAAAAAAAAAAAAAAAAAAAAAAAAAAAAAAAAAAAAAAAAAAAAACAAAAAAAAAAAAAAAAAAAAAAAAAAAAAAAAAACAAAAAAAAAAAACAAAAAAAAAAAAAAAAAAAAAAAAAAAAAAAAAAAAGAAAAAAAAAACATAACGCAGGCTGTAGGCCGACCCCACTGTACAATGGACGAAGAAGAAAACTGGCACACCCCGTTTACATGGGAAGGGAGCCCGCCAGCTGAACGATTCTCACCCAGGTGTTGTTTAGTGACCGTTCAAGCGAACAGGACTCCACAAAGGCAAATAGTGGGGGAAAATGAGGCGAGATGTTGATCCTCTTCCCACAACGGATCTTTGGCATAATTATACAGTACAATACAAACACACTTCAACCACTGAACTGGGCTGGACCATCTTTGACAGGGCTGTGTGTAGATGCAGTTTGTGTTTGGGTGTGTGGTTGGGGTGTAGAGTTCAGTATTACAAAAAAAAGTGAAAATTTGACATTGGTTCCAGTGTTTTACACAGGGTTTGTTGTTTGTAGAGTCAGTTTTACAAGTAAACGTGTGACTTGGGCTAGTGTGGACAGGCTTGTTTGTAGAAGTCAGTATTACAAACAACCAAAAAAAATAAAGTGTGTCATCTCTTAATGCAAACTCTAAACAGACTTCTGAAGGACAAGCCATCGGACGCTACAATGTACACATGGCAGCATTATTTTCATTTGTGGCGAGGACAACGTATGCGCGCAAGATTTGCGTCCCGGTCACTAACGCAGCTTTTATAGGATGATTATCGTGCGGCTGGCCCCCTTTCTTTTCCTCCCTTACCGTTCCCCCCTTATCTCAACCCCCCCCCTCATCATTCATCTCTATACACACACACCTCTCCCCCCCCCCCCCCCCCCCCCCCCTCTAGCTAGCGATTTCCGATTATCGGTGTGATAGATGCTGCTGACAACTGTATGTTTGGGATGTTTACCTTGTCTGGTTGTCTTTGGGTGGAGGCGGGGGTTGGATCGGTAAAAGGGGGGGGGGGAGGGGGTAAGGGGGGGGGGGGGGGGGGGGGACGGGGGAGGGTAGTGCAGTGAGGAGAAAAGGGGGGAATGGGAAGCGGTCATACTGGCTTGATTTGTATCGCAAACCAAACCAAATCCCTTGGTGCGCGAGTTCGAGGCATGGTTTTTGTTGCCCACGGCATTCCACCAAGACATATGGGAAACCACTAGCTCAAAAGCACTTAGAACGGTCAGTGTCCTTCACTGAACACAATGAGGACTGTTTTCCTGTGAAATAGGTAGCTCTGCCTCTTTATAACTATTCTAATGTCTATATTTCACTGTTAGTAAATCATGTCGACAAATTGGGACACACAGAAACAGTGGCTCTCCGAAATAACATAAAAAAGTTGAGAACATCCTATCATGCAGTCAGTCCTAGACCAGACTGAAAATCTCACGACATCATCCCATCAATGTCATCCTCGTTGAACATAAAGAAACGTCTGAAATTCTATCGCCTTCCATGCCCTCTTCAAGCGGTCACCATCCCCCAGAATCGATTTCCACTTCATGCCCATGTCCTCGTGAGCTCATGTCTAAGTCACCGCTAGCTGCAAGTTCTTGGGGGACTATCGTGGTATGGACGGGTTGGCGCCCCGCGGACGCAGGCGAATTCGTTATGGTCAGTAGGAAAGCGTTGTGTAGTGATGGCCTGCGTTATGTTGTATCACGGAACAAGCGCCACTGAACCATCACCAACGTGACAGGGCAGCAGTGCCGTGTCTGCTGCACTGGGCGGCCTCGTGACGATCTGCTATTGATGGCTCCCTGTGGAGTGCTGGTGCTGGGAAACCTAGTGCGACGAGTCTGGGTGTGTGGCTCCTGTGTAAGGGGGAGCCAAAAGAAGCGTGCGTGGAAGTAATGCCATAAAGGGGAATACAGAAAGATGAGACTGCTTGGGGTGCCAGGGGGGAGTGGTGTGTGGGGGGTGGTTGGGGTGGGGGTGGGGGTTGTGGGGGGGGTGGGTGGGGGTGGGAGAGAAAAAAAAAAGAAAAATCTTGTGCATACATACTGAAAAAAT
>JADBJO010000712.1:577851-585877 GCA_016801955.1 Conus betulinus | reverse complement strand
ACTTTGTTGCGATTATATCGGGCTTTGGTGAGACCAAAGCTAGATTATGGTTGTGTGGTATATGGATCCGCACGAAAGTCTTATCTCAAAGCTCTTGATCCATTCATCATCAAGGACTGCGGATTGCTCTGGGAGCATTTCGCACATCTCCAAAAGAGAGTCTGTATGTTGAATCTGGAGAACCCCCTTTGGAGCTAAGGAGATTGTGTCTTTCCATGAACTATTATCTGAAACTGAGGGCTAGTCCCAGAAAACCCCTGCCTATGAATTTTTTCATGAACCCACCTTTTAGAGCCAAATATGACTTAAAGCCAAATGAGATTCCTCCACTGGGTATTCGTATTTTGCCCCACTTCGGGGGCAGCTGGCATTGACCTTGATACTGTTGATGATGGGTCCATTACAGACCTGATGTACCTCCCTGGAAAATAGCCAAGTCCAGAGATTAATTTATTTCATACTTAACTCAATTTCGAAAGGAGTCACCTCGAGTGCTGCATATAAACAACTTTATCTTGAGCAATGTGAACTTTATAAAGATTTAACCAAGATTTTTACAGATGGTTCTAAAAAAGATGAGAGGGCTGCAGCGGCCATTGTGTGTGATAGCAATTTTTCAGGAGCCCACCTTGTTAAGATTGCGAGATTGGTCATCTGTTTATTACTGCTGAAGCTGAAGGCTTTAAATCTGGCTCTCAGTGCGGTGTCCAGGTCAGATCAGAACGATTTTCCTTATTTTATCGGATTCATTGTCGGCACTGTCGGCTTTATCGACAAGAGAAGTTTCACATCCAGTTTTTTGGCGGATATTCATGATCTTCATACTCAGCTTGTCTCTTCGGGATTTTGTCACGGTTACATATTGGGCACAGCTATATAACGCACAGTTGGATACTCAGAAGGGAAGACCCTCCATGGTGTGTTGCATGTGACAGCTTGTTCAGTGTTCATCATTTTTTGACTGAATGTGCTGATTTGATGTGTATCAGAGAGAAGTCTTTTCCACCAGTGATTTATCAGTTCTTTTTTCGTGAGATTTCAGTGGATCTTATTTTTTCTTTTTTGAAAGAGGTAAACTTATTTTATAAGTTATAGTGCTTTAATAATGTATATAGGTGTTGCTGGAGTTAAACAGATAATTGTGCTTTTGTCTTTATAAACTTCAAGCGATGTGTTAATACTAGTGTGGGTATTTGTATCTAGAGACTCAGCAGATATGATAGCTGAGGTCCTGATTTGGCTCCTTGTAGTCCGCTGGACCGGCAGTCGTTGTTTTAGGTATCATTTCAACCTGTGCAGTGTCTAGAGTTTTTTTTCTTTAATTCCATTTGTGCAAGAGCCAACTCCTGTAATTATCTCTTTCTGTTCTTCTTTTTAGTCAGGGGATGGGGTTGCTTAAGCCTCTAATTTTTAGACTTTTTTAAAAATTGTGCTAACTGGAGCATCCATCCCATCATTTTTGTTTTACAATTTATTTTCTTCCTCTTTTTCTGTCTGTCTTTCATTGAAACTTGAAATTGCTCACCATGTATGGTCTGCAGATTCTCCTACTAACTGACATTTGCATGTGAGAGCTAACGACTTTGCCACACCATAGGTCGTCGATCTGTAGTCTTGTCCAAAGACTAACGTGGAGAGGAGATTAGGAGGAGCACAGGGCAGGGAAAGGGTAGGTCCACACTTTGCCTGTCAGTGGTCTTTCATCGTTACATAGAGAAGTGTCTAATGCAGCCCTGGTACAGCCTCTGGCCAAACAGTTCAGCTTGGATGGATTTTGTAAAAAAAAAAGTTCAGACGTTTCTTAAATATCAATGGGATTAAACAGCTCTTGTGATCGGTTGGTATTTTCGCGTTGTTGTTTGTTGTTACTGTTGTTACTGTTGTTGTTGTTTTCTTCTTCTTTCTTCTTTTTGTTATCATTTATTATTATCATTATTATTATCATTATTAGTATTAGTATTACATCATCATTATCTTATATTATTATCATTAACATCATTACTATAATTAATATTATTATGACTTTTACTATTGTTATTCATCTTTCATTCCCTTTGTGGTTGGCTGGGCTATAAGCAACATTATCTTATCTCATGTTTCATTGATGTTGTGGTATTCTTGTTTCTTTTACTACTCTTGGCCGTTTATTAGTTTGACGTGTGAACATATTTTGATGGTTATATTATGATTATCATTATTATTATTATTACTATCATTATCATCATTATTATCATATTATCATTATCATCATTATCATTGTTATAATTAATTATTACTTTTGTCATTGTTATTTCATATTTCATTTGATGTTGTGGTATTCTTGTTTCCTTTAATACTCTTGGCTGTTTATTAGTTTGACATGTGAAAATATTTTGATGTGAAAGAATTGCAGACTTTGTGCACAGTGTGAGGACGTTTTCTCAAAATATCACGATGTAACACAGGTTTCTGCTCTTCAGGGTTGCATTCACCTTGTCTGTAAGAAAACACACAAGGAGGCCTCTCTTGTGAAAAGGACAAATAAGACTAAACGACAGTGGGACTGACACAGTCATGATTTTATGACGCACAAGGGAATGAAAACCGAATGAATTATGCATCAGTAATCAGTCTGCTTGACTCGGGTATACCTAGCTAAAACCGTCTGTTGAGCCGGTGAAGATGCAATTGTAAAGCGCTTTGAATTAGAACGAGACTCAACTTGGGCAAGTTTAACCTTGCTATCATCATCACTGTCGTCAAAGTCGCAAAAGACAGAAGAGCGTACTTCTGAATTACATCAAATTCTAGTTGAAATCGAAATAAGTTGCAGGTAGAGAGGGTTGGCGGTGGGAGTAGAAGAGGTGTGAGAAGACTCTGGCAACTCAGATTTCTGCCTCTCTCACCACACACACACACACACACACACACACACACACACACACACACACACGCGCGCGCGCGCGCGCGCGCACACACACACACACACACGCACGCACGCACGCACGCACGCACGCACGCACGCACGCACGCACGCACGCACACACACACACACACACACACACACACACACACACACACACACAAAACTGCACACAACAGGACGTGGTGTGTGGTGATTGGCTACAAGATATTTTCACATCATGGATTCACACAGACATATCTTTGATGGAATTGATATTTTCTTGTTCTTTTTGCTCTTGGCGTTACTCTGGCGACTTTGTTATAGATCTGATGCTGAATGAAAAATAATCAATTGAACAAAGAAAGAAAAACACTCGTTTTGCACATTTTTGTTGTATACCATACCTGTTACGGATGGAGTGCAGCGTATCTTTTGCTGTCGGATTCTCACCTGAAGAATTTGAATGTGTGTACGACTTTTCCCTACACTGACCCACACCACACGAACATAGACAGCACCAGGCAACAGGTTAAGTTTCTACTTTTTCTTTTTGCTACCTGAACCATCAAATCAAACAAGTACATAAATACATAAGAAGCATGATCAAGCACAGCATAAAGTAACAAAAGCCAATGATCAATATACTCTCGCCACCACCAAAGAGCGCACAACGATACTTAGTACTACAGATCTAGTTGCAAAGTGAGACGACTGCAGGCGAAATCTAAACAAATCTTAAATAAATGTCAGCGAACCGCCCAAGAAACGTGGACAAACGAGCCACAAGACAAAAGACGACGCGTTTCGACCTCTTATGTCTTCTTCAGACAAGATACAAACAAATAGGACAACGAAAATTCACTTAGCTTTGATCGCTTCAGATTGAGTTCAGCGCAAGGAAGGCCTAAATTTAAGTTAAGTGAAATTTTCTGACATAGTGATATCCCAATCACTCTTTTCCTCCTCCCCCACCCGTCTCCCAGCTGAAATCATTGAATTTCACAACAGCAGCACAGTGCATGTAGTCTCTTCTGACTTTCTGCTTGTGCTGGACAGACTCCTGTAAATGTTTTGTGGTTTTAGTGGGTTTGATTTAGCTACATTGCTTTTGTTTGACTAACTATTTAGCACACTTGGTTGACATGTATGTAGTGGCTGTGTGATAAATTCTGCTGTACTGGTATATTTCTTATTTGTGACTGAACAGTTTTTATCATCAGCTGTGCGTTGGCAGAGTTTTTTCACAGCCGAGACGATGCTGGTTCACATTTACACTGAACTACGAGATCGTTTGATTTCCATGTGTAGAGTTTTGTGGTCAAGGTGTAAATGACAAGTGAAAGATGAATCAGTTGAAGGTTAAACCGTGCATGATTATACACAGTGATCTGTCCGTGTCTCATGACATGGATAATCCTCACGACTGGGAAAAGAAACCATCCCAATTGTATAAATAACAAATAACAAATGCAGTCAGCGACTCGTTCATTCGAAATATTCCTTTTCGTTCTAGAAAGGGCGATGGCCTAAGCAACAGGACTTATAATATCTAAAACATCAACTGTTTGGAATGGAATGAGTTTGACATCTGATCACAGGAAATCGGTGTGCATCTTGTGCTTTCTTTGGCAGACGCAAAATTTGAAGCAAAGATGCGAGAACCATGACAAATGTATTGATGAAAATGAAGCGTAGAAATAATTTTCAATCAGATTTTCAATCTTCCGTCGAGTCAAGATACTAAAAGGCCTTTGTGTTCTATACGTGAAAAGAAAGAAATTCAGTCAATGGATCATGAGCAAAGTGCGTGAAATATTCCTCTTGCAGTATATGAAGGTCTAGACAGTAATGTGACTGCATTTGTGGCTGCAGCATTGAGAAAATGGCTTAGAGAATCTATTGCTTATTAAAATAGCCATCTAGGTAGCCTTAGCCAATTTGTGTGCGATATTTGTGGTGCATACTGATGATATCTGAATATGTGTCTATAATTATTTGATATTTGAGAACTCATTTATGAGTCAGTGCTGAATTTACGGATTTACGATCTCGTGAATCAGGGAAAAGTACTGAATAAGTATCGAAACCACTAGTAACAACAATGGAACATGATAAAAATACATTGGCATCTTTCGTTATGTTGTTGCCAGAAATGCATATCATGACAAGTTGTCTTCTTTAGAACGTCCTAAGTCTTGCTTGGAGTTGTTTGTTTTTGTCAAGGTGCTGTTTTGGCATTGTCCGGAATCAACTTCTGGTGAGATGCGTATTAAAGAAATAGATTGCTGTTTGGGTTGTTTCAGAAATTAAAATCCTTTATCATGGAGAAACTGACAACCCTGCTTCTTGTTGCTGCTGTGCTGTTGTTGACCCAGGTCCTGATTCAGGTGATGGAGGTAAGATGTTTTTGGTCTTTTTATTGTTGTTGTTGTTGTTGTTGTTGTTGTTAATCGTCTTTTTATGTTTTACTATTTTTTTTAATGTAAGTGTGTTTATACACATATGTATTAATGAATACATGTGATGAGAGCGGAAAGATACACAGAAGTACTTATATTTCAATTAGCTTCACATTGTTTAGTTATTTATCCTAATTCTGCAAAACCAGGTACGTTAATCAAAGGAGTACATAAATATAGGTTCCCGCAGGAAATTATGATAAACGCTGGATCCTCTGTTTACCCTTCATATAATCCAGAATGCTTTTGTCGTGGGGGAGCGTTTTCCTGTTTTTCTGTCTGAATGTTCTGTTCATTCACTATGATCATAGACCATATGCATCCTCTGCAATCACGTGAGTAATCTTAATTCCATACGTTTCTGAAAAAAATACTCTTGTCATTTCAGTAGTGATTTTCTTCGTCAGCAAAGTCTCTAACAAAACATATTTAACGAAACTAACAGATAAGAAAGGAAGTTTATTTTCAAGTACATGGCCAAACAAACGAGTGATTTCCAATAGAAACAGGATCTTGACAAGTTGACACGGTTTCGTCCTGAAGATGTGTTAATAGATCTGATGAAAGCTTTACAAATAGAAGACAAAAAAGGAAACGACAAATTTCGAAAACACTGATTTTAAGATATCCCAAAGCCTGGGTGAAATGCTGATCATCTATATTGAAAAGACAAAAGCATTTGAACATCAATACACACGCGCCATGAAAAAAATTGGAAAGTATTATTTTTTTAACAATGGATAAAATCACTTGGCTGCAAACAGAAAAACGTATGAAACATCTGAAAAGGATACGAAAATCAACAGAACTAAATGTCAGAAAGTGAGATTTACCCATACGGTGGCATTAGTCATTGATTCTTCGAAGTCATTGTAGTCCAAAGCAGAGTGTACATAAGATTGTACACTGTGCAAACCCATCGGACACTGGGTGTTTTTTATGTTGTATTTAACCATCCTGTTTAAACAATCAGACTTTTATTTGGAAAGGGAAGGTATCGTGGGTGATGATGGTGATGGTGGGGGTGGGGGTATTAGAGGGAGGAGTTCAAAATGGGTGGGCATGTACACTCTGTTCTGGCTTCGTCTGACATTTCCACAATCTACCACCATTTTACTGAACAGGATGAGTCAGGCTGTAGATTTGAGAACCACGTGTCTTCTTTGCGCTAGCAGGATGTAACAACTTCCTACAGTACACAGAAGTGATGGATAAGATCTTACCTTGTGTTCATTTTACTACATGATCTATGAGAGCTTGGGCCATGGTAAGCTTTCTTCTGGCACTCTTCTTGTAGATTTTTTCTCACGTTGTTGAACTGGCCAAACATAATCACGTTTTTTTGAAGCATCCTCCTATTTAGCCTCCTGATTATTGGCTGACCTTGTAGTGTGACGGTAATTGCTTTGTGTCTGTACCAGAGCTCCCACTTTTTCGGCTTCAGCCATCATGTAATGGTGTTTGCTTCTTTCTGGCCTAGGTGATATTTGTCGTGTGAAAAACAGGTAGATAGTGTGGTCCGTTCTCTTTGGCGTATCGTAGTTTTGTGTCCAAAACTACGTTAGTCTTTTCACAAAACTAATTCTGATCAGAAGTCATCGCTCTGTAAGACAAAAGGAAACAGCTGTGTGATGCGCACATGGGACCCCTCAACACTAAATGAGTGCCCTTCTTTTTATTCATGATGCCAGAAAAATTACAAACTGTTGCTAGAGACAGTGAAACAGAATCCATCTCTTGCTGTCACGTGATCCTCTCCAATTTCCGAGGATACACATCGTTCATGTGTTGTTTGCATGTGGCCAAGAGGACAAGGGGATACCCACTAATTGTTCTTTCAGATTACCGTTTGTGTCTTCAGAGAATCCTTGTGTTGTAAACTTACCACAACACCTTGCAAATTGACAAAAAAGACTGTGTTGTGGGGGGTGCTCCGTTTGGAGCAGTTCAGTTATTACATGTATCATATTCACAAACATTTCATGGACTGAACATCATATGAAAAAGAAACACAAAGTATGAATAAAACGTTGATTGATAAGACCGAAACAAAAGGGGGGTCAAAAAGAAAACAAAAACAATGCACAACGTTTCGACTCTTAGAGCCTTTTTCAAGTGACATGAAACGACAGTACACGCAAATTTGCTGTGTTAATGACGTAAAGAACGGGGAGACGCAGATAAAACAACAAGGAAGAGAGAAAAAAAACTTTCACACACACACACATACACACACACACGCGCACACACATGTGCGCGCTCCCCCACCCTCCCGGCATCACCCACCCCCACACACCTACCATTATAGATAGAGGGGGGGGGGGGGGGGGGGAGGGTGGGGGAGGGGGGTAAGTCCTCATAAAGATATGTTGCCTTAGGGTGTCTAGGCATGTATATGATATAAACATGCTCAACCGCAAACAATTTTTTTCAACCTCAAAAATCTTGTTGAAAAACACACAACAAGGGTAGGGTAGTGAAACACACACACACACACACACCACACACACACACACACACACACACACACACACACACACACACACACACACACACACACAGAGACGACGTTCGTTCGCACACACAGACACACACTGACACACAGACAACAGACAGACAGACAGACAGACAGACAGACAGACAGACAGACACACACACCACACACACACACACACACACACAC
>JADBJO010000712.1:567851-570351 GCA_016801955.1 Conus betulinus | reverse complement strand
ATTTGTTTGTATCTTGCCTGAAGAAGACCTAAGAAGTCGAAGCTCGTCGTATTTTGTTCACGTTTCTCTGGGCAGTTCGCTAACATTTATTTAAGATAAGTACTACAGAGTCACAATACAATTTTCTTCCCACAGCAGGGAACCGGACAAAATACAGTGCATTACAATACCTTTTGTATCGGTCGAATCCCCGTCTGGCCGTTTTGGTACAGGGGGATTTTTCGCTCAGAGTTAACATTGGTTCTGACTCCATTTTGCAAACAGTCCTTCGAATGAGACTATAAACCGAGGTTCCGAGTGTGAACGCAAGCATGACGTCTTGCAAACACCTAAAATCCCATCACCAGTTTGGCTGTTGGTATAGATGATACGTTACACATAGCATGCACCCTGCGTGATGAATTAAAAGAATGAAGGGAAGTGAGGAAACTGAGAGAACGATATTGAGTGGATGACACGGGAAACAACTGAATGAAGCGCCGGCAGGAAACTCTTCGTTTTGCACAACCCAGGTAGGCAGCCCGTTGTGTACACGAGAGTGTGGATTGTCAGCGCCTAGAATCTTTTGCAAGGCGCTTTTGGAATGCTATGTTCCTATTATTATTTATTATTATCATCATTATATATCTTATTTCTTTAAACACAAACTAAAAAAGACAAAGATAATCCTCATTAAATCAGACTTTAAATGTATTGTGGGAACCACAAGCATGAAACCATTCTAAAGACCATACTTACATTTCCAAAATTCACATATGAAACACAAGTGGGCATTTTGTCCAGCCTGACATAATGGCATCCCAATCACTCTTTTCCTCCTCCCCCACCCGTCTCCCACTTGAAATCATTGAATTCCACTACCGCAGCACAGTGCATGTAGTCTCTTCTGACTTTCTGCTTGTGCTGGACAGACTCCTGTAAATGTTTTGTGGCTTTAGTGGGGGTGATGTAGTTACAATGCTTCTGTTTGAATAACTAGTTAGCACACTTAGTTGACATGGTACGTAACGGCTGTGTGATTCATTCTACTATGTTGGTTTTATTTTTTATTTGTGACTGAACAGTGTTCATCTGCTGTGCGTTGACAGAGTTTTTCATAGCAGAGACGTTGATGGTTCAGATTTACACTGAACTGTGAGATCGTTTGATTTCCATGTGTAGAGTTTTGTGGTCAAGGTGTAAATGACAAGTGAAAGATGAATCAGTTTGAAGGTTAAACCGTGCACGATTATACCAGTGATCTGTCCGTGTCTCATGACATGGATAATCCTCACGACTGGGAAAAGAAACATCTTAACTGTGTAAATAAGAAATGCTGTCAGCGGCTCATTCATTCGAAATATTCCTTTTTATTTCTAAAAAGAACGATGGCCTAAGCAACAGGACTGAAAATATTTTAAAAACATCAACTGTTTGGAATGCGTTTGACATCTGATCACAGGAAATCGGTGTGCATCTTGTGCTCTCTCTTTGGCAGACGCAATATTTGACGCAAAGATGCAAGAAACATGACAAATGTATTGAAGAAAATGAAGTGTAGAAATATACTTTTCAATCAGATTTTCAATCTTCCGTCCAGTCAAGAGACTAAAAAAGGGCCATTGTGTTTTATGTGTGAAAAGAAAGAAACTCAGTCAGGATGATGAGCAAAGTGCATGAAGTATTCCTGTGGGCAGTATGGGAAGGTCTAGACAGGTATGTAAATGTATTTGTGGCTGCAGCATTGAGAAAATGACTTAGAGAATCTATTGCTGATTAAAACGGCCATCTAGATAGCCTTAGCCAATTAGTGTGCGATCTTTGTGGTGCATGCTGATGCTATCTGAATGTTCACTACAGAAAGTTGATATTTGAGAACTCATTTATGAGTCAGTGCTGGATTTACGATCTCGTGAATCAGGAAAAGAGATTGAATAAATATCGAAACCATTCGTAACAAGAATGAATATATGTTCTTGATCAAAATACATTGGCCACTTTCGTTATGTTGTTGCTAGAAATGCGTATCAGGACAATTTGTCTTCTTCAGAACGTCCTAAGTCTCCTTGTAGTTGTTTGTGTTTGTCAAGGTGCTGTTTTGGCATTGTGGAATCAACTTCTGGGGAGATCCGTCTTATAGAAATAGCTTGCTGTTTGGGTTGTTTCAGACATTAAAAAACCTTATCATGGAGAAACTGACAATCCTTCTTCTTGTTGCTGCTGTGCTGTTGTCGACCCAAGTCCTGGTTCAAGGTGAAGGAGGTAAGACTTTTTTTTTTGGTCTGTTTGCTGTTGTTGTTGTTGTTGTGCTGTTGTTGTTGTTTTTTAATCATCTTTTCATGTGTCTGTTTGCTGTTGTTGTTGCAGTTGTTGTTGTTGTTGTCGTTGTTGTTTTTAATCATTTTTTCATGTTTTACTAGGGTTTTTATGTAAGTGTGTTTATACACATATGTGAATAATAAATATAATGAGAGAAAAAAAATATACAGAAGTACTTATATTACTATTAGATTTAAATTGC
>JADBJO010000712.1:525351-557851 GCA_016801955.1 Conus betulinus | reverse complement strand
AGGTGGAGATCTGTTGACACTGGTCTTCTTGATCATTTGTGCTGCTCAGCTGCAGCAGATCTGTTGCTTTCACAGGTCTCTGCACCTTTGTGGACAGCTGATTGCCACCCATCTCTGTCCTGGACGGTCTGCACCCATGTTGTGTGGCTGATATTGACGGCCTTCAGGGAAGATTTGAGGGCTGTCTTTGAAACGCTTCTTCTGGCCTCCATGAGAGCGTTTGCTTTGTTGTAGTTTGCCAAACAGTAGTTTCTTTGGCAGCCGATGGTCTGGCATGTGAACTACATGACCTGCCCAGCGAGCAGTGACTGCATCAGGATGGTGAGGATGCTAGGCAGGCCAGCACAAGTAAGTGTCCGGAATCTTGTCTTGCCACTTAATGCCCATGAATCTTCTGAGGCAGGTGGCGTGGAAATGGTTCAGTTTCTTTGCGTGATGCTGGTAAACCGTCCATGTTTCACAGCCATAGAGCAGTGTGGTGAGAACTATGGCCCGATATACCTTGATCTTGGTCTCTAGGGTGATGCCTTTCCTGTTCCATACGTTCTTGTGGAGTCTGCCAAAAGCGGCACTAGCTTTGGCAAGCCGTGCATTCACCTCATCGTCGATGACAACGTTTCTGGACGGAGTGCTGCCTAGATAGATGAACTTATCCACCGCGTTCAGTTGCTGTCCAGTGTTGGTGATGACTGGCTCAATGTATGGCTTTCCCGGGGCTGGCTAGTACATCGCTTCAGTCTTTTTCGTACTGATTGTCAGGCCGAAGTTATTGCAAGCAGCAGAGAACTTGTCCCACTGTGTTGCATTATGGCTTCTCAGACAGCGTTGAGGGCACAGTCGTCCGCGAAGAGGAAGTCATTGACAGTGTCCGTCGAGACCTTGGTTTTCGCTTGAAGTCTCCTGAAATTAAAAACTGACCCATCTGTGTAGTACTTGATAACGATGCCTATCACAGCGTCACTGAATTATCTCCGCGTCACTGAATGCGTCAGTCAACATAGCCGAGAACGTGAGGCTGAACAGGGTGGGAGCAAGAACACAACCCTGCTTTACTCCGTTTGAGACTGAGAATGGTTCAGATGTCTCGCTGTTGTCATGGACTCTGGCCAGCATTTCCGTCGTGAAGTTGGCGTACGATGGCAATGAACTTTCTGGGGCATCCCTACTTCGACATAATTCTCCAAATCCCCTCTCTACTGAAGTGTCAAAGGCTTTGGTCAGATCAACATAGGTGGAGTACATGTCGACATTCTGTTCCTGACACTTTTCTTGAAGCTGTCTGGCAGCAAACACGATGTCGATGGTCCCGCGTTCTTTCCGTAAACCACACTGACTCTCAGGTAGGAGACCTTGCTCAAGATGTGTGATGAGCCGGTTGAGTAGAACTCTAGTCAGGATCTTGCCTGCAATGGATATCAGGGAGATTCACGATAGTTGTCGCAGACCTGACGGTTTCCTTTGCGTTTGTAGAGATGAACGATGGAGGCATCTTTAAGGTCTTGAGAAACTGTCTCGTGCTGCCATATGATCTAAAGGAGCTGATGAAGTTTCTTCACCTGAGCGGCACCACCCTCTTTGTAGACTTCAGCTGGGATTGCGTCTGAGCCATGCGCTTTGCCACTGGATAACAGACGAATTGCTTTCTGAGTGTCCTCCAAAGTTGGTACGACATACAGCGTCTCATCGAGCTGAATTTGGGGTAATCGATCGATGGCTTCATTGTTGATGGTGCATGGGCGATTCAATACGCTATCAAAGTGTTCAGCTCATGTTTCTAGTATCTTCTCTTTATCTGTGATCAGCGTTGATCCATTTGCATTGAGAAGTGGAGACGAGCCCGTGGTGTGGTGGGGCCGTAGACTTCTCTCAAGCCATTATAGAAGTTTTTCATTTAATTCCGGTCTGCAAAGCCCTGAATCTCATCAGCCTTGTCTTGCATCTGGTGCAGCTTTTGCTGGAATTGCTGTGGATTGTTCTCAGCGCGTCGTTCTTTGCTGTTGACTGTGGGTCGTGGATGTGCGCTTTGAAAGCACGATGATTTTCCTCTAGAAGCTGCTGGATTTCAGTGCAGTTCTCATCGAACCAGTCCTTGTGCATCCTGGTTGTGGGTCCCACACACTCCATAGCTGCGCTGTACGCCGTCTCACGAAGTGCGCCCCATGCTGCTTCCACATCGTGGTCATTCAGTATGGTGGACTCCAAGCGGGTTTCCAGGGTGTCAACAAAGGATCGACGTAGTATCGACGACCTCTTTGTATGTGGGCATATACGCATGTGCGTATATGTATGCGCGCGCACGTTGTGCGCGTGCATGTGCGCATGCGTATAGGTGTGTATGTGCGCATTCATGCATGTGCACGTGTGCGCGCGGGAGTGTGCGTGCGTGCGTGTGCTAGCGTGCGTGCATGCGTGCGTGCATACGCCCGCGTGTGTATGTATGCGTGCGCGCGCGCGCGCGCGTGTACGTGTGTATGTGTGTGGTGTCTGTATATGTGTCTGTGAGTGCGTGCGCGCCTCTGCACATGCATATTGTATATGTATATTGTATTTGATGATCTTGTTCTTGTTCTTGTTCCTAGGCCATCTTCTGTATATTCATTTCCCACAAGCAAAGGCGGCGCATGCAGTCACACACACACACACACACACACACACACACACACACACACACACACACACACACACACACAGACGGACCCGTGCCCACATCCATATACACACATGTGTACATTCACTACACACACATTTAATATAGAGATCGTACAACCACTTTCGGGTAGGTACTCAAGGTCTTACCGTTGTAGTGGGCTAATGCGTAGGTCAAACATCTGCTAAGTCGTAGCCATGAGACCTTGTCTAATTCTCTCATCTTAGTTATTAATTCATTTATCCATCACCTTTAAATCATGCGCAGTGTGGTCTCAAAACTTAGCGGATGTGGTGAAGCATGTATGAACTAAAGTCCGCACGCAGTGACGCGTCCTTGATGAAACTGAAAAGAAAGTGAAACTCCACATCATCAAGCAGAACTCGCTTCTATGGTCACCGCTGTTCAGTTTTGCGGCCTGCTGCCGTGTAGAGTGTTGTCGATGGCGCTCCTGATGGTGTGGCATTTTACTCTGGTTATAGGCCTAGTGCGTGATCGCCATTTCTTCCAGAGCTTAGCACGCGTAACAAAAGCGGAAAATTCCTTCATTGAGTTAGGCCTAGCGTTGCTTTGCCTCAGCTGAGCGTCAGTTTGAGAGAGATGATCTGACGACAGAAACAAAGTTTTCCGTGTTCTGTTCTCATGGTAGGACGGAGGGCGGTCAAGAGGCTGGTGTTTCAGAAGACCACTTAACATGTGCTAGTGCTGTGCGCACTTTAATTTTCCGCGTCTGTGTGTATGGGTGGTAACAAAAAAAAAGGAGTCATTTCATTGGTGTTTACAAATATGACGTCATAAAATGGCTACCTTCGTAGAGGGAACAAGTTGAACTCCAACTTTTCTTTCGCGTTAGTAACCAAAAACTGATATTGACGCTTGTATTGATCATTAGGAATTCAAATATTCTTTCTTTAAGTTTAACTGCGATAAGTATATGCAGATACTGACATGCGAACACGAAATTGAGTTGAAAAGTTATGGTGCTCGTGCTATGACTGAGCCGCGTGTTTTTGATGAGCGTGTTTGAACACACATCGACATCGGAGGACAGCGACTTGAGAGCACGAGCTGCAGACTTACTCATCACGCCATGTTGTATCTAGTTGTTAATAAGCTATTCCTTCTACGCTGTATGCGCTTAACGAAGAATCATAAGAAAGCATGAATCATCTTAATGCACACGCATTTGAGTTAAAACTTTCTGTGGCTTAGTTCGGCAGTAAGATGGGGGATCAAGTGTCTTTTATGTTTGGATATGTAATTTATGATGTAGGCCTACACCAAGCAGAGGTTCAATCTGAACACCAAAAAAAATCGGCAACTTTTGTTTTCATGTTAGTAACTGAGAGGAAACTGCACTTGCACACTTTCAGGTCGTATGTCCTGTCCATCTGCAGTGTGCTCCTGGTTCACGTAAGCCTACTAGTTTATTTGTGTGTAACTCCAGTTACCTAAGATCAAATTTGAAGGAGGGCAGCATGGTGGCTAGAGTGGCAAAATCCACATAACCTCCAAGTATTCCTCTGCTTAAGCTCCATAACAGTAACTTTTGAAAGCTTGCAGGAACATGTGGTGTGTTAGTGTGAGAAATTTGCTTTTTTATATATATTTTTCTGGAAGAGTATAGGGAGGCAGTAGTGGATATTACCATCAAAGTATGCGATAATGTTCAGCTTTAGCAGCAAATCTAGATGCAAAGTGAGGCCACTGCAGGCAGAAATCTAAACAAATTTTAAATGTAATTACTAGCGCATCGCCAAAAAAAAAAAAAAAAAAGTAGACAAAAACGAATCACAAGACGAAACACGACGCGTTTCAACCTCTTAGGTCTTCTTCAGGCAAGATACAAAACACTCAGGACAAACGAAAATGAAAGTGAACGAGCAAATTCCTATTCCAAATATCTGAAGGTCTAAAGGACAACTTGGTGCTTTAGTAGTAGATCTCGTCCATTTCTTATGAAAGCTTCAGCTTTACAGAGAACCTTATCAGGACAGACCACATAACCAAAAAAAAAAAAAAAAAAAAAAAAGAAGAAGAAAAAGAAAAGAAAAAGAAAAAGAAGAAGGGAAAAAAACTGCGCTTATGGATTTATCCGCCAGTGTCTTAAACACCACTCAATAACTGCAAACAAAATGGATTCTTTGCTTTGTCCGGCCAGTGCTGGAATACATTTCATGCTGAAAATAGGAGATAATCATATGAAACAAGTGCATCGTATAGCACAAGCACATTAGCATTATGCTGCGTTGCCAGAGACTTCCATTCCAAGACTCATTCTGGGTTTAAAATGGATCTGGGGAATTTTCGCCCACAGAACAAGAATGACAAAAGTGTTTGCAGAAGTGTGCACTGAACTATGGCAGATCAAGAATGACAAAAGTGTTTGCAGAAGTGTTCATTGAACTATGGCAGAACAAGAATGACAAAAGTGTTTGCAGAAGTGTGCATTGAACTATGGTAGAACAAGAATGACAAAAGTGTTGCAGAAGTGTGCACTGAACTATGGCAGATCAAGAATGACAAAAGTGTTTGCAGAAGTGTGCACTGAACTACGGCAGAACAAGAATGACAACAGTGTTTGCAGAAGTGTGCATTTGAACTATGGTAGAACAAGAATAACAAAAGTGTTTGCAGAAGTGTGCACTGAACTATGACAGAACAAGAATGACAAAAGTGTTTGCAGAAGTGTGCACTGAACTATGGCAGAACAAGAATGACAACAGTGTTTGCAGAAGTGTGCACTGAACTATGGCAGAACAAGAATGACAACAGTGTTTGCAGAAGTGTGCATTGATCTGTGGCAGAATGGTTGAGCAGATAAATGAACAGAAAAAAACAGAGTGACTCCTTTTCATGTCAAGAATGCCTGAAGACTAGAACTGTCTATAAGTACGGCAGATGTAAACGTAGAGGCCACTGCAATAGGCTGGCCTTGGGGAGACTACCAGTACCAGAAGCGGTTAACACTTCCACAATGCGCATATGTAGATCTGTGTTGCCATCTATGCCAGAGCGATGCTGTATGTAAGCAGTGTGCTTCAGTAAACACACTACTTAACATTGGCGTTCCAGTGTTTCCTCTCTCTCAATATCAAATTCGATCAGTGCGTTTACGCTTGGTTGATGGTTTGTGTTGCTCAATGAATATTTGAAAATATTATTAACACAACTGAGGGACTGGAATCAAACGTGATCTGCCCGCTGGTGTGGGGCCATGTTTCATATGGTTGAACATTAGATGAGTGAAATTTTCACTGAAAGTACTGCCCGTTGAAACAGTCACTATTTGGGGTGGGTAGTCATTCCAGGTATTCGTGTAATTCTCATTAAGTATGCGAACAAGGAGTGTTAGTAGAAGGTCTTTGTACTTCATAGCACTGGATTCTAAAATCTGACACATTCAGTTCAACTCAAGCTGTGGTACTTTTTTTATTCATCATAATACCCATGCACTATCATTCAATAATAATAATTGAATTATCAATCCACAATGAGTTGAAAGAGGGTCCCCTTCCCTGAGAAGGGTCACATTCATCTGACAACAGACCTGCTGATAGTGATGACTGAACCTATGTGAGCGAAAATTTTTAAATCGGTTTGTGCATATGCTTAATTTCTCTCTCTCTCTCTCTCTCTCTCTCTCTCTCTCTCTCTCTCTCTCTCTCTCTCTCTCTCTTACACACACACATGCATGCATGCACATACACACGGAGTGTACACACACATAATGTACTCTTTCTTACACACACACACACACACACACACACACACACACACACACACACACACACACACACACGCACGCACGCACGCACGAACACGCACACGCACACACACACACACACATACACACGCACACACAGTGTGCACACATAATGTACTGTTACACACACACACACACACACACACACACACACACACACACACACACGCACGCACACACGCACGCACGCACGCACGCACGCACACACATGCATGTGCACGTGAGTGCATGCATAAGATATTGTTGTCCCCCCCCCCCCCCCCCTCTTTCTCTCTCTTTTTCTCTCTCTCTCTTTTCGCTCTTTGTGTCACCAGGATTCCTATACAGATATTTTAAACATTCGAAAACAACAATAGAAACCCTTCAGGGAAACAAGAAAACAGGATTTTTAGGTTATTTTCTTTTTGACCGGTGACTTGTTGAACTTCTGGACTGATGTAAACAACAACATACAGACATTGTGGAAATATGCTTGACATGCTGAGTCAATGCAGGATATGTTTACTCTGTCTGGTTGCAAAAGAAAGTTTTCCCTAAATTGGTCACACTCATTAGACAAGAAGTAGAAATGTTAGTAACGTTGTGCACGCCTCCTCATCAATATACTTTATTCTTATTAAGAGTCAACCAAATCGAGCTAAAGAATCAGTCATTTGATCTGAAGTGCACGCCAGAGTGACGATCAGGATATCGATTGTGTGCAGTACATGACCGCCGTTTCCCATCCATGTGTTGGCATTTTCTCTGTGATTGAACTGTTAAGTTAGGCTGACTGACTGGGGCCAAACTGCTTTGGGTGTGACCGCCATGAAAACGGCGGGGTCACTCTAGCTGAACGTGACCTCTAACTCAGATTACCTCCCTTACAGAGTTCCGCACATATTGCATCTAAAGTGTGTTAATCAATTCAGGGCGAAATATTTTTGTCCATCCTTACAAAGGGGGTCTCTTTTCTGTGGCAAGTACATGATTTTTACACAGCGGACCTTGAATATTCATCGCATGCAAGAACAGATGTACAGAAGTCGCCGTGTAGATATCCACTGCAAAAACAATCGATGGAGTAGAATGTCGATTACACAGAGATATCAAGGTACACTGAAAAAAATTCTTCAGGCATACAGAATACATATAAAGTGAAAAAAAAGGCTTTTAAGGCACAAAAAACACAAATAACAAATCAGTCTTTGCCTCTGTGTGTTGACACCCCGAACGTTATCAACAGTCAAAACCTATGGCACAGCTTACCTATCTAAGTACATTCCTGCCACACATTTCTGTTAAAAAAAAAATTCGTTTGTCACCCCCTTCCCTCACGCCGGCACCCCCTCCCTCCCCTGCCCCCCCCCCCCCCCCCCCCACACACACACACACACACACACACACACACACACACACACACACACACACACAGTGCACACAGCGCACGCGCACCCACTCGCGCATGTACGCACGCACACACACAGAGGACGTGTAAACGAACCCTATGTCGAGCATCCCAGTTCTTGCTGATCGTCAATGAGCTGACCAAATCGATATTGTAGTTAACCATCCATACATATAAATGTGTGAGAGCACCGCGAACACATGGCAAGGACGGAACAACCGATTTAAGATGCTGGAGAATGCCATGGGTGTGAGGCGCACTGTGAAGTAAACACACGGCATCACTGATATTCATCAAATGAGTGATGAATTAACTGCGGAAACATTAATATCACGAGATTTCCATCCATAAAACTCTAGTTCCAATTACAATCAGGCACGTCACAGTTTCCCAATGCCTTATTGAACTGCTCTGCTGTGTCATGTTGTCCGTAAATTCTGTAGTTGTTTCGAGGGTGTTCTCATTTTACGACGTGCTCTAAACTTGCGAAGCACGTTTTGTAGTACCCGACACAGCCGAGCCCTGATGTCACTGGTTCACCGCCATGTCTGAGGAGCCTAGCGGTGCCCACTTTGTGCGATAATCAAACGGTGTACAAGAATTTACGGCAGCAGCTCAGGCTGCTTCAAGACTGATGATTTTCAAGTGCTATATTCATCTGTGATCGATCTTACTTAATCCTGAAGGTCGGGAGGTAGAAGAGCGAAAGAGCGAGAATCCCGGTGGCAACAAAATGCAGGTCTGAAAACATGACCGATATTCTGCTCCATGAAATGACGAAGAAGAAGAAGAAGAACAACAACAACAACAACAAGAAGAAGAAGAAGAAGAAAGAAGAAGAAGAAGAAGAAGAAGAACAAGAACAAGAAGAACAAGAACAAGAAGAACAACAAGAACAAGAAGAACACAAAAAGAACAAGAAGAACAAAAGCAATAAGAACATGAACAAGACGGAACATTTTCTGTGTATAACAGTAGGTCCGCTGTTCTGATGTACCTACTCATCTCAGAAAAATCGGCCCCTTATAAGAGTATGTTTTGTCAGCCGTACATGTAATGAGCGATTGATGGAGATGTGGGGTAATGAATCACTGAGGAGGAGGGGACTGGGTGGAACGGGAGGCGGAGACGTAATCTATCTGTATGACAAGAGGTGTGGCTAGAACGGAGGAGGTGGGGACTGAAAGGATGACAAATTTAGTTGTCTTGGTGGAATTGTATAGATGTCGGAAATCTACACAAGTAGGTCAACACACATCTGAAATACAGGCAGGTGCTTTCTATGTTGTCTCCCTTTGTTCCGGGGAACCTTGAGGACGTGAATCATCGGCACGTGTAATCTGTCACAAACTGACGTCACGTACGTTATCTGTACGTACCTCGAGACGTGTACGCATTGGGCAATACATAACGTCTATTCTAAAAGTCCCCAATGTCTCACAGAGAACGTACAGTATGAAGAGACCAGAACAGAACAATGAAGTAGAAACTCCGTTGGGTTATCAGTCAAGAGAAGCGGCCTTTTGACCGCTTCCGTTATCGGTCAAAGGTCATGATGTTACCTTCAGAAAATACACCTGCCTGTGTGTGATGTGAACACAGGACCGAGCGGATTGATCTCGCCTTTTCTTGTCCTTTTTTGTCGCTACGTTCTGTGTGGCTTTGTGTCCATTTCTTTTCGTATGTTCTATGTAGTAGCTTATTGCCATTCCGCTACTTGTTTCTGTTTTACGTTCTGTGCGACAACCTGGTGAGGTTACCTGTATTTGTTTCTGACTGTATGTTCTGTGTGACAACCTGTCGAAGATACACACTTGCATTTGTTTCTGTTTATATGTTCTTGCACAACCAGTATTATGTAGGTACTCGAAGGTCTGACCAGCGCGTGGGGTAATGGGTAGATCAGACAGCTGGTAAGTTGTAGCCATGAGACCCTCTTCTTAGACATTAATTCATTTACCCATCAGCTTTAATCACGCGCAGTGTGGTCTCAGAACTTACCAGATGTGGTGTAGTATATATGGACTAGTCCACACGCAGTGACACCTCCTTCATGAAACTGAAACTGTATGTTGTTTATCAATACTGCAAGCGGCATTTTTCACTTACTATCTTATGATGGGAACGGAAGTTACCAGCATTTGCTAATGGGAGACGAGGTGCGTAGGTCCCTTCATACTCTGCAGTTACTGTCTATCCTGTTGTATACAAGTATATTCAGGTAACATGGAATTCAGGAAATATCCAAGTCTGGTAATATGACACTCAGCTAATACTCATCTCATGCAATATGGTTTTCGGTAATATCCATTTCAGGTAACGCAGCATTCAGGTAATGGCCATCTCAGGTACTATTACCTTCAGTTATACCAAGTATAGGTGATATGGCCTTCCGAATAAAACCAATCTCAGGATGTATTGTATTAAGACAATACCCATCTAAGGTAGTATAGTATTCATGTAACATCCAGCTCGGTGGATATATCATTTAGGTAATGCCTTACCCAGACAGTATGACACTGAGGTGATTTCAAAGTTAGGTAATGTGGTAGTTAAACAACATCCACCTCAGATAACATGGCATGAAGGTGATACGGCGTAAGATGTAATGCCTCAGGCAATTGGCCGCGAGGGCACGCACACACACACACACACACACACACACACACACACACACACACACACACTGGGATTTGGTTCAGATAGCGAAAACGGTCAGAACACAAACTTTTCTTTTGTCTTTTTTAGCATGTTGCTGTTTATTGATAGGCGAATAAAATCTGTCATACATGTACAATTCCTCTTATGAGTTCCAAAGCTTGAACAGAGAACTACTGTTTTTAAATAATATACATACCTACCCACACATGTGCACACAGGCATGCCAGTGCACGCACACACACACACACACACACACACACACACACACACACACTCTCTCTCTCTCTCTCTCTCTCTCTCTCTCTCTCTCTCTCTCACACACACACACACACACACACACACACACACACACACACACACACACACTTCTTGTAAACGTATATGATAAATAAAAAAAAAAAAGAAGCCGGCAAGAACACTCATTTGAAGGCACTGCTTAGCGTCAACAACTCTTCCGTAAACAATTGAAAAACATCACATATGATTAGATTGATATAAATACAACAACAGCAACAACACAAATCGGTGAAATAACAGAAGAAGAAATGAACACCTTGCCCGCATTCACAGGCTTGTTCCTTCAGTACGTTTCACCAGTTACACAGGAAAAACGAATTTCGATCATGTGCGCATTTCGTCATTTATGAAACTGAAAAACATTTTAACCCATCTTGCCGAGTCAGTTCCTGTCAAGAGTTTCCGACCGTGCGCAAAGGATAAAACTGCATCACTTGTATTTCGAATCTGATGAAATGTTTGAACAGACCTGGGGAAACATCAGTTGAAGGTAATATCCGTCCTTCCATTGCAAATAGAGTATCGTTTCTCAGTTTACCAGTCATGCAGACTGATGTACAGGGTCAATCATACGATTTGAAGCGTACGCCAGACTAATGATCAAGATATGGACTGTCTGCGTTCCTGGCGCACCGTTTCACATCCATGTGCTGGCATTCTCTGTGTGTGTGTGTGTGTGTGTGTGTGTGTGTGTGTGTGATTGAACTGTTACGCTGATTGATTGGGGGAAAACTGCTTTGGGCGTGCCCCCGATAAACATTGCGGGGTCACTCT
The DNA here is from genome assembly GCA_016801955.1 of Conus betulinus. NCBI lineage: Eukaryota > Metazoa > Mollusca > Gastropoda > Neogastropoda > Conidae > Conus > Conus betulinus. The sequence continues at coordinate 546,319 of JADBJO010000712.1, read as the reverse complement.
AGCTGAACGCGAGCGCTAACACAGATTACCTCCCTTACATGGTTCCCAACATTGTATAGTTGAAATATTGTTGTTTCATTCTGGGTAAAATATTTTTGTCCATCCATCCTCAAAGGTGTTTTTTTCTGTGAACAGTACAAGATTTTGTTTGCACATGGGACCTTGACTGTATATCACATGCAAGAAAAAAAAAGGACATAATGCATATCAAAAACATACAGATGTAGCTGTGTAGCTATTTACTATAAAAAATGGATTGTCGATTTCACAGAGATGTTATCAAGGTACACTGAAAAGAAAACTTGAGGCATACAGAAAACATGTTAACTAATAAAAGGAATTTAAGGCACACAAAAAACACATACCAAGTCGGTGTTTGCCCATGTGTGTTTATACACCGAATGTTTCCAACAGTCCAACTTATGGCACAGTTTTACTACACCAGTACATTCCTATCACCACTGTCATTTTTAATGCACAGCTGCTGACCAGAAAAAAAAAGAAAAAAAGTCGTTTATCACCACTCCCTGCTCGATCGCGAATTCATCTACACACACACACACACACACACACACACACACACACACACACACACACACAGAGCGAGAGCGCACTTCCCCGTCACCCACCCCCCCCCCCCCCCCACACACACACACACACACACAGAGACATCTAAAAGAAACCCAATGCCAAACATCCTTCTTGCTGATCGTCAATGAGCTGACCAAACTGATATTGTAGTTAACCATCCATATATATAAATGTGTGAGAGCACCGCGAATACATTGCCAAGGACGGAACAAGCGATTTAAGATGCTGGAGAATGCCATGGGTGTGAGGCGCATTGTGAAGTATACACACGGCATCGCTGATACCCATGAAATGAATAATATGTTAACTGTGGGGACATTGATATCACGAGCTTTCCGCCCATTAAATTCTAGTTCCAATTAGAATTAGGCACTTCACACAGTTTTCCAGCGCATTATTAATTGCACTCATATGGTGTTTTCTTCTTCCCTATGGAAACGAATCAAGACAAAATGAACATTGATAAATATCGTGGATAGTTTCTTGGAACTCTCTGTCGTTAACACGGAATATGGCTACCTTGATGATCGAATTGAGAAAATGGTTCTAGCCAAGGCGAGAGAGAGAGAGAGAGAGAGAGAGAGAGAGAGAGAGAGAGAGAGAGAGAGATTTATTGGCGTAAGTTTTTCACAGCCTTGGTTCTTTGGGGAACAATTTACAAAACACCAATGTACTATTAGCAACCAGTAGAGAGAAAATACTGATACCTATCCACAAAAAAACACGCGAGCGCACGTGCGCGTGCTCACTTACACGTATGCTTTAACCATGAGCAATTTCTAATTTAGGGTAACATTCTACACACACACACACACACACACACACACACACACACACACACGCGCACACACACACAAATAATTATCATCATCATGAATGTCAGACCCGACTATCCATCTGTAATTATTTAAATACTAAGCGTCCATAACAACTCAAAATTTCGAGTGGCTATTTTGTCTTTTCAGTTTCTCTCATTTTTTTCTTCTCTCTGCCGCAGCTATTTTTTTCCTTCTTTTTTTTTTTTCGTTTGTTCTTGTCTTTCCTTCTTACTTTTTTTCGTTTCTTTCTTTTTTTCTTCCCAATACTTTTTTTCTGTGTGTTTTCTTTCTTTATGATTACCTTCCTTGTTTTACCGTCAACATCATCTTTTTTTCCCTTTGGTATCAATGTTCTTCGGATGACAGTTTCTGTTCCTCGTACTATTTGATTCTGCAATAAATTTGGAAAGACTTCTTATCATTTCTTCGTTTCCGGATAAAAGAAAAGCTATTAAGTCACGTTTTTTTCGAAACAGGTAAAGAAACAAACTATATTTATTTCAACTTGACTCATATACAAGGCAATGAATTTGAAAAATAAAATGGCGTTCGTCTACAACTTCTTTCAACAAATTCAGCATAGCTTATCTATTTCCTGGTCGTCAATAAACCATCTTCTGTTAGCCTCTCATTCTCAGTCTGGTGAAAAGACCTTGATGCCATCTAATATTAAATCTGAAATATATTTTTCAGCCTGAAAAAAATGTATTAAAATGAGCAGTACCAGTTATATTTTGTGTTTTCGTCTATATTGGAACGCCAGTTTTGGTTATATGAATTGATTAAATGATGTTTAAATTCAGAGATTAAGGCAACGTCATTTCCAACCCCTGACAGATCAAAACAATACCAAAACCGTTCTCAGTAAGAACTTTTCTGATATTGTCTACCCAATTTCGTCTTCCTTCTTCATGCTGCGGCAACAGCATTTCATACGCTTGTCTACATAATCTTTATATCGGAAGCTTTAAAATCGTAGCCAATATTCTACACTTCTAATAGTTGTTCGGATCTTTAGTGGATATCTGCCAGTCTCGCCGTACGCAAGTAGGTTAGAGGAGTTGAGGGGTATATTTAAGAAACGTTTTATAGCAGAAGTGAACACAGTTGCTGAAAATGTCAAGATAGGCTCGACTTTTGTGTCAAATAACTTTCAGAAAAATGAAGAATCAGTGGAACTTTATTTTGTTCATAGCTCTCAGGGTTTCAATGACTCCCCTTCTTCCCTTTTCTACATGCCTCTGCCCAAGCTGTATTTACACTGGGTTTGGTGGTAAAAAATTACTCCAAGATACTTTTAGGAATTTGTAACCTTTACTTCCATATTTCCATACCACCATTTTTCATGCATATAAAAATGTCCTCCTTCACGAAAAAACATTACATTCGTTTCATCCAAATTTATGCTCAAAGCAAGTCTGTCAGCTTCCAGTTTTAGAATATTCAACTGATTTTGTAAGCCAACAACTACCTGAGAGAAGAATAACGTCATCGGCAAACAGCATTAAAAACATTTCAAGAGCTCCTGGGAGCATCTGTATTACATGCTTTCCCCTTTTTGATAATTCAATAGCCAATTCATTTATTAAAAAAAAAAAAAAAAAAGTCGAAAACAACTGAGGACTAAGTAAACAACCTTGGGCAGCTGAAGAAATCCGTGTAACAACACATTTGTCTCGCACACATGCCAGAAAAAATATCATATATACCTCTGATGGCTCTGTACAGTTTACCTTTAGTGCCACTGCTTCTCAACACATTCCACAATATATTTCTATTGACCGAGTCAAAGGTCTTTTTGAAGTCCAGGAATGCGACATACAGCTTAGAGTTTTCCTCACGGATGATGCCCGATGTTGAAGTTTACCGTTATAGCCGTTACTAGCGGTTTGTAGCGGTTTTCTTCTTTATGGAATATCTCAGAAAGTACTTGGCCGATCATTCTGAAAATTGTAGGTATGTTTATTATGGGTCATGAATAATGCTCAATGTTTTAGTTTACCATTATAGCCGTTACTAACGGTTGTAACGCCTGTAACGGTTTTTCTTCTTCATGGAATGTCTCAGAAAGTACTCGGCCGATCTTTGTGAAAATTAGCAGGTATGTTCATTATTCAGATTCAGATTCAGAAAACTTTATTATCTCTCGTTACAAGAGAAATTACATTTGTGACCGCTGCCCTAAAAGTTAAGACATACATATTTATAGTTACAAACGTGACACTGGAAATTGAAATTACTTACAAACAATAAAACATGCGTGTAACACCAAAATGGGAATTTCAATCTGTCTCTTTTTGGTAGTGCAAATAAAGTACGCACTCAGCCACTCATGATTATATATACATAAATGTGTGCACGTATGAGAGAGAGAGAGAGAGAGAGAGAGAGAGAGAGAGAGAGAGAGAGAGAGAGAGAGAGAGAGAGAGGTGATTTATCATTAATTATTATGGGTCACAGTTTACCGTTATAGCCGTTACTAACGGCTGCAACGGTTTTTTTTTTCTTCTTTATGGAATATTTCAGAAAGTACTTGGCCGATCTTTGTGTGAAATTAGCAGGTATGTTCACCATGGGTTACGGATGATGCCCGATGTTTCAGTTTACCGTTATAGCCGTTACTAAGGGCTGTAACGCCTGTAACGGTTTTTCTTCTTTATGGAATATCTCAGAAAGCACCTTGTCAATCTTTCTGAAAATTTGTAGGTAATTTCATTATGGGTCACGGATAATAACCGATGTTTCAATTTACCGCTATAGCCGTTACTAGCGGCTATAACTGCCCATAAATGGTTTTCTTTCTTTATGGAATATCTCAGAAAGTACTTAAGTATCTTTCTGAAAATTTGTAGGTATGTTCATTATGGGCGACGGATGATGCCCGACGTTTTAGTTTACCGTTATCATCAGTAGCCCTGTCATCATATCATCATTATCAGCACTATCATCATAACCTTCCTTTAAAAAAAAAAAAGTACCAACTCCAAGGGGGAGACAATCTCCAATGGGGAGGAAACCCACTAACATGTAACTCCTGGTCAGATACCGGTATTTCGAAACCTGATTGCTTCTCCTCAGTGACCGCGGAAAGTAGTAACTTGACTCCTCTGCCTTTTCGGTTTTAAGAAGAATGCTATCCCAGAAAAAGGTTGGTGTGCAATACCGTAGTATGTTTGTTGAGTTTAAAAAAAAAAAAAAAAAAAAAAAACACCAAAGGTGCCACCTAAGGGAAAATGTAGCTTGTTTTGCTCTTTCATGATTTTCTTTTGCGTCTTAGGTGGCACCTTTGGTTTTTCTTTGTTTGTTTGTTTGTTTTTTTTGAAAACTAATTTATAATATTACATTTACTACGATTATTTGTATAATCATTATTCTTTACAATAATTTTGACATTGCAGCCTACCACTTTACCAGCCTCCTATAGCATCACTATCATTACAAAATGGTTACAATCATGATCATTATCAAAACTATTAATATATATATTATAATTATTATTATACCTATTACCATCGCTATTAGCATTATCATCATTATAAATTTCATTGCTAGTATTGATATTAGGCCTACCATCATTACCGCTACCATCACCATAGACATCGCCACTAACACCGTTGCCACGGTAATCAGCCTCCTATAGCATCACTATATCGTTACAACCATGAGTATCATTAAAACTATTAATATACACATTATAATTATTATACCTATTAGATTTCATAACTTGTACCCTCCTTCTCCTCTTGATTCTTCCTGTCCTCCCCCTCCCCCTCCTTATTTTTATTCCTCCCTTCCCTTAGTATTATAGCTATTATCATACTGCTATTCATTATCACTACTGTTTTTGAGATTTTTTTTCTGTATTTCTGTATTATACTTTTATTATCAGTACAAAGATTACCATTACTGTTACTATTGTTGTTAGCATTATTATCGATGCTATTGATACCATTGCTAGTATTGATATTAGGCCTACCATCATTACCATTATCATCACCATAGACATCGCCACTAACACTGTTGCCACGGTAACCATGCTGTTCGACAATCCTCTAACCCCTCTCCTTTCTCCCACACTACAACTACCATGGCCATACTGCCGCCAACAGTGGCAGCGATCCTCTCATTATTTTTTCAATATTTTGATAATTATCATTATTTTCATTATCATTATTCCTATTGGTATCATTATCATCATCATTACTACTTCCACTCACACACTGTCTCCTTCCCGACAGCCTTGTTTTCATTCAACGCCCGTCTTGCGCCGAATAGGAGGAAGCTAATTGATACCTCGTTCATTTTCGTTGTCCTGACTGCTGTGTCTCTTGCCTGAAGAAGACCTAAGAGATGAAAACGCCTCGAGTTTTGTCTTGTGATTTGTTTGGTTACGTTTTTCGGCGAAGCCTTACAAAAAACTTTTTCGAATTTGTCAAACATTCGGATCGGATTCCTTTTAAACACTAAATGTACCGACATGTCTGTTCAATTCGCATTTATAAAACATTTAGATATTATGTTATTAATTCTACTTTCACCTTTGATGGAAACAAACACACCTAAGAAGAATCACGTTTGAAAGCTTTGTAGACGAATGAACGGTCCTGCTTCCTGTACACAGTGATTCCGGCAAGGTACACAGTACCTGCTGCAAACCAAATTGTTGATCATGACACTTTCAGATGGCTGGTATTTGTTGATTCAAAAATTTTCCTGGCGTGTATGAAGACCCTCAAGTAATTTTACTTGGGATATTGGAAAATAGTTTACTTGGCCGGGTATGAACACTTTAAAAAACATTTTACTGGGATGGGAGAGGGAGGTATGAAAGCCCATCAGTATTTTTGTTGTTGTACTTTGGGGGAGGGGGGGGGGGGGGGGGTATAATCCCTCTAAAAAAAAGTTCTGTTCTCGGGTACAAAATACCTGATACATTTCACTTTGGGGAATGAAAAGTCTCTAAATGTCTACTGGACCCAGGGCTAGGATCAGGGATGGAGTGGGTGGGGACTGGGGTGTTGGTGGTGGTGGAAATCCTAATAAGATTTCATACGGGAATATGAAATTCCTAAAAGCTTAGTATCGAAATGAAACGTCCTCAGAGAGTGTTACTTTGGACTTAAATCCCTCAAAACAATTTTCTTGGTATGAAACCCTCGAATCGTTTAATTGGACCTATATGAATTTCAAAATTATTCTTTACTAACAATAACCCTCAGCTCATCTTAACTGAACGCCCAAATGAATTTACTTGAGAGTTATATGGAAAGTCTCGAAATGTTTCATGGAGGAAGGGGTGGGTATGAAAAGTCTGTAGTTTTACCTGATGAGCACACCTTGGTTAGGGCACGGGCGACGGAAACACCGTGTGCTGAAGGCTGATGGACCGAAAATATAATATATTTTCGGTCCATCAGAGAGATATTATCTCTCTCGACCCCCCCCCCCCCCCCCCCCCCTCCCGCGGCGCTCTCTCTTCGTTCTGGTCGTGTCCTCTAATGATGACTGATGATTTTGTAGCGTATTTCATAATCAATTATCCATTTTATAACCTGGCAGTGAACTTTCGGTGTAATCTCGAGGACATAACCACAAAGACCGGCTCCTGTGTGCAGCAGAAAGTACATGCTCTATTTTTGGATGCACCTGATAATATAAAACAAAAGTTATCTCACAACATCAAGGGGTGCGCCTCTTATCCCTGGGCACATTGCATGCAGAAAGTTACGGTGCACTGTTAAACAGTTGTAATCTGGGAAGTTTCTAACTTTGAAAGGTCAGCAGCACAATTTTCTGGGAAAAGAGAGAGAGAGAGAGAGAGAGAGAGAGAGAGAGAGAGAGAGAGAGAGAGTACTTTCGGTTCGAAAATACTGGGTGTCATGAAGAAAAAACGTCAATTATGAACTAAAACAAGAACTGTCAATAGTTTTAACTACGAAAAAACCGGATCAAAAGAAAGAAAACAATGATTACCACAGTAACCATATGACCACAGTAAACGTGAACTGCAAACAAAACAACAAAATGATGGCAGTTTGGTTTTCAACAAGTATCCATATGTCATCCTTGTGTTCAGTTCGACGAACTAATGAGCACGACTCATTCAGTCACAGTTGCAGTTTTCTTGTATAGATAATTTTGTGTTTGTACGGTGATCAGCGTTATGGCACATTAGACCCAAAAGAGAAATGAAAAACAAAATAGAAAGAAAAAAAAAATCACGTAGTGTAAAAACCAACATTATCATCACATGAAAACAGCAGTCATCACCGTTTTCGTGAACAAAATTAGTTTTTGTCAAGAAAATAGTAATTATGAGCCTTTCAAGATTGGAACCCTCTACGCTGCTCCGGCGTCTGGGAGTATAACGCAGGGGGGAGGGGGGACCATAAAACTCAATGTTCAGTTTTTGTTGTGTCGTCTTGCAGTGTCCTGCAAACATCCCACAGCACATATTACAGTCGGTTAGTTATTGCAGAGTTCTGCTGCCTCATATCATATTGTTTCTTGCTGTCGCAAGGCTTAGAGGCGGATTCAGACAAGAATCATGTAGATACCCAATTCCAAAGATCAGAATCCCGAACCAGATTAAGATCACACAACTGACCACCGTCGGAAAAATTTCACACACAAAAAAACTGTGGATAACTCAGGATAGTGCAAAGCTGTTAAAGATAGACAGAACTGTCATCGTTCGCATCTCTGTCACAGGAGGACACACTTCTGACATGAAGCATGCTCTACACCATACACATGCCTGTTAACATCCTCTCCACTCCTTTGTGATAGTTCTGAGTTCACAGAGTCCCTGGCAAACTTGGAGACATATGTATTGCTTCAGTGAACAGCCTGGACCAAGGCTGCACGAACATCACCGCCGTCACAACAAATGGGATTGCGTCACTGGGGAGTGGATCGGCACCTACCGGCCTTCAGCATGGCCCACACCTGCTTCATCTCCTCTGGGGTCAGGTTGGTCATGCTGACCATGTACTTGTCCCCTGTCCAGCAGCACGCACAGCGAAATCCGCCTTCCAGTTCTGCAGCTGCTGCATGTACAGGCGGCGCACTCCGAGCACCCTGGCCAGGATGCCTGTGACCTGCACGTCCTCCATCACGAAGAACGGCAGGTACTGGGACACGTTGACGATCGCCCCCACCACGTCCGTGGACAGGATGTAACACGGTCCTCCTGCGAAGGTCGGATACAGCGACAAGGGGTATTCCTCTGGAAGCACCCTCCCACTTGCCCCTGTCCAGACGCTTGGAGTTGAAGTACAACTTGCCGATGACGGCGTTGCGCAGCTCGTAGCGGTGCCGGCAGAGGAAGTCGGTCAGACGGGGGAAGTCCACCAGGGTGTCTTGGTCCAGCTTCATGACAAACTCCGTCTGGGGCAGTGCTGGCGCGCCCAGTTCAGGCCTGTCAGCGTCTTCCGAGTCAGGTTCCGATAGCTGTCAGTGAAGTCCCCGACGATCATATCATCAAACTCCTTCGCTTCAGCTTTCAGCTGTGATTTCAGGTTCTCCAGATAGGAAGACACGTAGTTGGAGTTGATCCCCAGGACGAAGAACACTTCCACAGACACGGACAGCCGAGCTCCGGGCCATTGGTTGTTCTGCACAGCGTGCTTCCAAGTGTCCCGGATCAGCCTGCGCGAGGCAAAGTCTCCGGAAGGAGAGACAACCAGCACCAACAGGAAGGAGGAATCTTGACATCCCCGGCTAGGAAGCAGCTGGAAGCCCGGCACTGGCGACAGCACCGTCCGCCGGGGCTGGAAGTAATCCCCGGCCACCCAGTCCAGCCAGAAGAAGTCGGGCAGTGGGACGACGGAGAGACGGGTGGAGGGCAGGACGTAGTCGGGGTGGAAGGTGTGGAGGAAGAAACAGAGTGCTCCACACCACCAACAGCAGAGTGACCGTGCCCACAGCCAGTCTCCGTGGAGACAGCCGCCACCGCACCACCTTCATCGTCTGCTGAGCCCACCTGTCTGCCACCACTGTCGTCTGCAACACCACACAAGCATGCCACTGTCAACAGAAAGAAAATCCATGTTATAGGCAGTCAGAAGGGTTGTTGTAATATGGTCACAGGCAGTCTGTTGTAATGTCTCCAGCTGGCAGACAGTAAATCTGATGTTGGCCCAGGGTTCACTGATGTCTAAGCCCCTGTGGAAATTCCGGCGGATGTTTAAGAACAAATAGTTCCCCTACCTACTGGAAGCTCTGTGACAGCAAACTTGCTCTTTTCTGTCACTCTCATAGACTGCACCTTTTTGAGTTCTTGTCTTTCTCCACTGTCTTCTAATGTTTACCTCCCTTTGTGGACCATTTTCCGGACTTTATTTGTAAACTCTTTTAAATCTAGTTGCAGTTTAATGACATGCCAGACTTTTCTTGAAATCTGGTGACAAGGCAGAAAATATTATACACACAATGCAGAACAGACACTAATTGTCAGTTCTATAGGATCTGTTCGACCCTATGACTGTGTATTCTTTGACACATTTACGTCTTTTCATTATTTAGACGAGGTCAACAGTTTAGCTAGCTATCATGTCATGAATTGAATGTCATGAATTGTTGTTGTTGTTTGTTTATATTCAGAGTGTAACCTTCTTTTCTGGGAGTGATCTTTTTTCCGCTTTTAAGTTTGACAGCCGGCAAAGGGCTCTGTGTTGTCACCTGGGCTATAAGAATAGCAGCTGTTATGAACAGCCAGCTCAATGAATAGTTAGTACCGTACCGTCGGGCCTTTTAAGAGATAATATGAATTCATTGTAAGTTGTCTTAATCCTTTTAAATCCCGATTTAAGAACTAGCGGCTCTCCGGTCGGATAACGCACAGGCTTTTATTGATGTCACACACACACACACACACACACACACACACACACACACACACACACACACACACACACACACGCACACACACACACACACACGTACACACACACACACACACTCTCTCTCTCTCTCTCTCTCTCTCTCTCGCTGCATTCTACACATAAACACAGAGAGAGATTTAAACAGACTGTTCACAACAATTGGTAGGTCTTCTGCGTTTTAGCTTGAAAAGGGTTTTAGATAAACCGAAAATTTGCAGTTTACAGTGTTGTTTGCTTTTTACCATTCAAAACACAGAGAGAGAGAGAGAGAGAGAGAGAGAGAGAGAGAGAGAGAGAGAGAGAGAGAGAGAGAGAGAGAGAGAGAGAGAGTTTACACAAACAGTCTGTCCTGCCCCAAATCCGTCTTCTAAGTTTCACTTCCCGGTTCTCCCTTCTCCCCTCTCTCCCTCATCCCCTCACTTCCTGTCCACTTCCGTCGCCACTCCAGCACTCCGTTTCATTTACTGATGTGATTATACATACATCAGGGCCTGCCAGTAACGAGAGGGAGGATGTAACTGATGCTCACCACTTTGGAATTCGGAATACCGTCAGCTCCTTCCGAGTCTTGAACACACATCCCTCCGTCTGTCTGTCCATCACTCCCCTCTTCCGTCGGACCCCCCTCATTGCTCACAAGCCGTCTGGAACGCATTTCTAGGGTTCCTGGCAATATGATATGGTGCCGACCCCCATCATCAAAGTCACAAGACTCAGCGATGAAAATCTCGTTTACTGTATCATCATGGCCGTAGACATTACACCGGACTCTGACGGCAGGTCAAGCCGGTGGTTTCCCGGGGTATCTTGGTCTGCCATTGCTGGCGTCCGGGGCACGAGTCGGGGACCCAGTCGGATGAGTTAGCTGCCGTCCCAGCATGAAGACAGACCGCCCTGTGGCCGAGAAGACAGACTCAGGACTGACGCTTACCTATGACTAGTCTTCAGACCAAAAACTTCGCTAGCGACGATCATCTTGGGATTCAATTCGACTACCCCCAGAGATATGCTGCAGCACAGAGCAGGCTCTGGGTAGGTAGCGTGTTTATTCACTAGGCGATGGAAACTTACTCAAGAAAACGGAAATATTCTGTAGATTCAGGTGGCATGACCTTAACCCTACGTCTTACCAGATCCTTACCCTAACCCGAGTCCTAATCCTAGTTTAACCCGAACCCTAACTGTATAAAATCTCCTTCATTGATGAACTGAGCTTGCAACGTGGGCAGTAAAGGAGTTGTCTCCTCTTTTCTCCATCAATGAAGGGAAAAAAAATCCGCCGTCTACGCACAGCAGTCTACCACAACTGCCCGTCTTCTCACTCGACGTTGACACGTTTCGATCGACGTTTCATATCAGATTATGACAACCTGCCAGCGAACACCAGGCCACTGGAGGAACTAGCTTATTCCATTCCGTCTTCGGTCTTGGAACAATACTTCTTCAAAAGTCTCCGGCCAACAGGACGTCACTCTCGCCACTGACTGAAATGAAACGGATAAGTGATCATGACCACTACACGGAAGGAAACTGCTGGCTATACACACACAGTAGTCCTTGTTGTCTCTCGATGGTTGCGCCATGTTCTAGTGATGCACGAACACAAGTGAACAGCCCGTTTCTCTCTGCTTTTAAGAGCGATACTGATACGCTGGCTTGCAGGCCCATAATGAGCAAATCGATACCTGGAAAGCTGCAGGCTTTCGAACTAACACTTGGGGCATACAGCCGATATCATCTCCGACTCATGTTTTTGTTTGTTTGTTTGTTTATTCTTTCCTTTTATCCTCCCCCCATAGTTTTTTTTTTTAATCCCTCCTTTATTCATTTTGACTTTATACCAAAGCGCAATATTTGTGCTGGCAAAGCTCCTTCTTACGTTAAAGTGGTTTGCAGTACACCACTGCACTGCGTGTTTGACTCCATTTCTATCCTGGTCTATTTTTAATTCAATTTCGGAGAGGAAAAAATTGAGCTCGAGAGCGACACTAGTCAGTGCGGCAAGTTTCACCATTTTTTTTTTTTTTGGCCATAGTCCCATCCCCCTTCTTTCCTCCCCCCGTCCCCCCCCCCCCCCCCCTCCCAATCCTTCTCTGCTTAGCCCAATCCCCTATCCCACCCCTCACCTTCTCTCCCTTCCTTCTTTTTCACCCTGCAGTAAAGTATCTGAAAGACGAGGACCAAAATAATTCTTCCATAAATCAAATACTCATTATCATTAGGGATGCTCAGAGATAAGCAAGACTCGCACGGTTGTACGAAGTCTCTCTCTCTCTCTCTCTCTCTCTCACACACACACACACACACACACACACACACACACACACGCACGCACGCACGCACGCACGCACGCACGCACGCACACACACACACACACACACACACACACACGTGCGCGCACACATACAATCACAAGCGTGCACGTACGCATGCGCGCGCGCGCGCACACACACACACACACACACACACACACACACGCGCGCGCGCGCGCACACACACACCACATGCGCACGTGCACACACACATGGACCCATGCCCACACATCCATACACACACATGTGTACATTCACTACACACACATACAAGAAGAAAAAAAAACGAAGAAGAAAAAAAAAGACAACCAATGTAAGGTAGGCACTCAAGGTCTGACAGCGCATTGGGCTAATGCATGGGTCAGACATCCGCCGAGTTGTAGCCACGAGACCCTCTTCTTCAATTCTCTCTTCTTGGTTACTAATTCATTTATCCATCAGCTTCAAATCATGCGTAGTGTGGTCTCAAAAAACTTAGCGGATGTGATGTAGCGGATATGGACTAGTCCGCACGCAGTGACGCCTCCTTGATGAAACTGACACTGAAACTAAAACTGCAAAGTGGCGACAAACTGAATACACATTTTAAATTACACGTCACTTTTCAGGTACGGTCTAACAGGTGAAGTATCCAACCTTTATCACACCTCACACAGTTTTAGGTTAAACGTCACTTATCCGGTATGGACTACATATGTAACGTATCCAAGGAGGACGGGTGTAAACAATCAAGTCATGTGGAGTCCCATGTTTCTTAGCACCATATGCGGCACACACAGTTGAGAAAGAGGGTCGCGGATTTACCTTTTTTCGGCAATTATTACCGTTTATCAAAACGTGAAACATTGATGGACATAGAAGGTGTAAAGTAATGCCGATTTGATGTAAAATATGAAACAGACAAATGAATTTACGACAAATGTGTCTTCTTTACATGTAGAAAACAACACTCTCTACACTGCAGTCAGTATCATAGCGACAATGTGTCAGAAAAGAATGGGTAAGCGCAGGTGATAGAAAACACAACCATCACTCCACCTGCTTTTCAGATGTATGGTTTTCAAAAGCTGAAAAAAAGTCAGTTATTAAGCAGCTGTAAACTGTTATCTTCAAATACCGGTGTGTGTGTATGTGTGTGTGTGTGTGTGTGTGTGTGTGTGTGTGTGTGTGTGTGTGTGTGTGTGCGCGCGCGCGCACGTGTGTGTATATTTTATTGTTGTTCATTGTTATTTATTTATATATCTATATAACTGTATTTGATTTGATTAATTTACTCACTTTGTTAAGCAATTTCTTCTTTAATTATTTATCCATTTATCTGCTTATCAATTGACTTTAACTCCGATAGACTTATTAGGTTAGAGCTTTCAGCAGCTTTGTAATTCAAAGGATGAATTATTTATTGTCTGTAGATTTTCTTTTTCAGTGGATAAAGTAAGCCTCAGAGTGTGATAAGCATTCAGAGCTACACCCCCATTGTACGTATAATCGGCAACGACACGAAATGGTTTTGAACTTTCGTCTGGTTTCATTTCTTTTAAATCATGGGCCTGTGGCATGCAAAAACGTCCCTTGTCATTCCATCCCCATGTTTTTCTGTTCAGCCCGCGAGATCAGCTGGTTTCCTGATGCGGCACTCTGGAGGAAAACATATCTCTCCTTCCCCCCCCCCCCCCCCCCCCTCTCTCTCTCTCTCTCTCTCTCTCTCTCTCTCTGTGTGTGTGTGTGTGTGTGTGTGTGTGTGTGTGTGTGTGTGTGTGTGGTGTGTGTCCTTTTCCATGTGAATAGACTGTTCTGGTCGCTGATATGGAGTGTCACTATTTCTCTCACAGTATTCATGAACTACATTGTTTAGAGAGAAGAAAAAAAAAAACTGTGGGGTGCATATTCCTGAGTCTGAAGAAATAAACAGATTTCGTCGTCTTGGTGGTATTGCAAAGGTGTCGGAAATCTACACATGTTGTTCAACACACGTGTTAAATATAGGCAGGTGCCATCTCCTTGGTTCGGGGCGACTTTGTGGACGCGAGTCATTGGCACGTGTAATCTAAAACAAAACTGACTTCAAGTACGTGATCCGTACGTATCTCGAGACGTGCAGGCATTTGGCAATACGTAACGTCTATTCTAAAAGCCCCCAATGTCTCACAGTGAACCTACACCTTGAAGAGACCAGCAACAGAACAACGAAGCAGAAGCTCCGTTGGATTATCAGTCAAGAGGAGCGGCCTTTTTGACCGCTCTTGTTATCGGTCAAAGGTCATGCTGTTACTTCAGAAAGTACGCGTTCCTCGTGTGTGTGTGTGAACCGGGGGTCGAGCGGACTGATATCGTCTTCATCACGACCACCTGGATCACAGCCTCTATTGAACACGAACAATAGGTTCAGAACCGAGAATTTTAGAAGGGTTATTCTAGGATCCTTGTTTTGGGCGTCTCTTGTCTGCATGTTTGTTAGGGGAACGCCGCTTGACCATTTCACGATCGGAGTGAAAGTTATCTTCCTTGTTTGTGGTTTTGATGCTTCTGTCTTTCTACCTCACTGACAACCTATTAAGGCAGTCAAGGCGCTCCACTGTGCACAGCCTACAGCCAGCCTGGTAGTGTCACTCCATCCTCTATCAGTGAGTCTGAGATCTCTTTCAACTGTGTCGCCAGCTTATCCTGGGTCGTCATCTTTTTCTCTGGCCTGCTGGGTCCATTTAATGGCCTGATTTGCAGGTCTTGAAGAGGGTAATTTTAAGAAATGACCCAGCCAGAAAAGCGTCGTCTGCAGACGATGGTTGACACACGGGGAGCTGTTTGGACCTCTTCCTGATGTCTTCATTTGGTATAAAGTGTGATTATTTGATGCCCAAGATCTTACGTAGGCACTTAGTATCAAAGGCGTCGAGCTGCTTCTCCTGTAGGCTCTTAGTATCAAAGGCGTCGAGTTCTTCTCCTGGTTTGGTCTTCAGTCGCCAGGTTTCACAGTCATATAACAGCGTTGAAATCACACTGGAGTTATAAAATTTCAGTTTGATTCCAAGGGATAATTTCTTGCTGTTCCATATTTTGTTTAGCTGATTGAATGCTGATATTGCCTTCCCAATACGACACTTCAGCTCATGGTCGAGATCATTGGTGTTGTCAAGTCAAGTCAAGTCAAGTCAAGTAAACTTTATTATCTCAATTTGAGAAATTAATTTGTGGTCACACACATTCACAGCAAATAAACAATAATTTAGCCACATTACCCATTTTCTCACATATGACATACATTCATATAGAGGAATTTGGATTTCAATTAAACATCTTCTCGGTTCAAGAAATCAATGGACAGGGGAATAAAACTTTGTTTAAATCTGACACTTCTGCATTTGTTGATAGAACTGCCTTGGTATGTGAAGTTCTCTACTTCTTCCACTTGTTTTTGGTCAATGAGAACGTCTGTTGGCCCTTGGTGTTTACCGATAAGCATGTTTTTAGTCTTTTTTGGCACTGAAAATAAGGCCAATGTTGCCTGCAACTTGCTGATATTGTCTACTAGCACCTGCAGATCGTGAGTGGTGCTTGCAAGAGTGGCAATGTCATCGGCAAAATCCAGATATGAGAGGCTGTTTCCTTCTGTCCACTTGATTCCCTTTCCTTGGGTTGCGTGTTTCAACACCCAGTCAATGGTAAGTGCAAAGAGGAAAGGGGGGGAGAGGACACAACCTTGCCTTACTCCGGTGACAACTTCAAACCAGTCACTGTAGCCATCTTCCGTCCTGACTCTGCTCTTGGAGTTGATGTGAATCTGCTTTATGGCTGACGCAACTTTCTCTCTTGGATGCCTTAGGTTTTCATTGTTTTCCACAATGATCGTCTGTAGACAATGTCAAATGCTTTGGGGAAGTCAGTGAAGCTGGTGGCCAGGGGCACTTGGTACTCTCCACACTTCTCGATGATCCGTTTTAGTGTGAAGATTCCGCACAGGATCGTTTCGGGCGGAAGCCTGCCTGTTGTTCCCTGAGCTCATTGTCCTCTACATCGCGCGCAGTCGGTTGAGGATGACCTGGCAGTACACTTTCCCTGGTATTGACACCTTACAGACACCTTGTGTGCACGGATGTTGTCACCGTAAAGAATAAGAACTGTCGGCGTACAAAGTGTATCGTCATTGCCTTTGTACGGCGTCAGAATGTCTAGTCTTGTCAAACGGTCAATCACAGACAGGAATTTAAACAGATTGTGACGGTCGTACTTACGCGCATGCGACAAGGTCCATTCCTCCCAGCCAGCCCCAAAATCCCAAATCATCAACATCAACAGGGGCTGTGGAGCATAAGAAAAAAAAATAGAGAAAAATAAAACAAAAGAAAACAAAATAGAACCTATAGTCAATGACGCAAAAATCTTAAAGTGATTTAAAAAAAAAAAAAAAAAAAAAAAACCTACAGTCAATGACGTAAAATATAAGCATGATGTCAAACTACAGTGCAAGAGAAGTGAGAAAGGGAAAACGGCGAGGAAAACACGAAATGTCTCTGGCCATGATTCTGCGTCATTCAGTTTTGAATGCAGTCAACTGGAGAAGAGCCAAGGCCTGTAGACTAATTCGGCTTCGAAACCATACCGCGTAAACTGTTCACAACCAAAGACAGGCTACGAGTAACTCTGGAAACGGCTGTCTTCTGCGCAAAGACCAGTGGATGCCACTGTGCTCCCGTAAAGGAGTACAGGATATAAAAACATGGACTCATAAGTTTGCACGACTGAAAACCAAGGAATAAACTTCTAAGCGATTTGGTGTCGTAAAAGCGTTTATTTGGAATAGGGAGGCTACCTGTGTTAAAGCTTGCATTCCGCAAAGTGATGCCTCAATTTTCATGGCACGCCCAAAACATTTGCTCCAACAGTCAGTTTAGCAGTTCGAAACTCGAATTCTATTTGCTTGACCGTAAAATGAGAAAATATAACTCTATTTGCAGTGGAAAGACATAGGCCTACGGTCTTCTTTTCCCCCCCAAAACAGATCTATAACGGGCGTGTAGTTACCTGAATGGGAGCAAGAGTTACTCTACTTTGTTGTTTATTGTTCACTGTAACATTTTAGATTTCCTTTTATATCGACCAAACCGAATTTCTCCGCATTTGTTTCTGTTTGCCTGTGTGTTCTGTTTAACTATAATCGAGATTTTAAAAAAAAAAGGCTTTGTCAGTCTCGAAGAAATGTTCATGTGTGTGTGTGTGTGTGTGTGTGTGAATTTCTCAAGTGTTTGCTGTGCATGGTTTAAAATGTCTCAGGCGCAGGGTTTATGGGCAAACTTGGAACATTCTCTTGGGGGGAGGGGGGCAGATAACTCCTTATTTGTTCTGTGTGCGTTGTAGTATTTGTGCAAGATGATTTTCTGTCGAAGGTTGCATTTCTTCGGACTTCTTGGCACAAGAGTTACTCTTCTCGTTCGTGATTCCCTGGAGAGAAAAGAGAAAAAGTTACAAGCATCAAAATCGCTCCTGTTAGTAATCAAGGGCTTGAAAAGAGAACTAATCAACGCTCTCACAAAAGCTCAGAGCTGTGCAGTGTAGCCAGTGTGTTCCATGACAACCATGCCAGTCTGTAGCCGAACACCAGGACACTGACAGAACTCTTTTACCCGACCTGTAGAGGAGCCAGTTAGCTTGCCAGTAATATTAGCAGCTGTTCTGGACGACCGGAAAGAAGCCAAGGAGACGCACTGGGGTACATCCTCTACGGGGTTATTTATTGTTTCTCGGACATCTTGCTGAATCTTTTTCTCAAGGCAGAGACGTTTGGTGGAACTATCACGATGCTCTGAGAGGCTGCACTATATCTTGATTTAACACGTCAGCACAAAATGTTTATATGTAGATTCGCTCCAATTTCAACACATAGACAATTTCATCGACTTTAACCTACACAATTGCTGGAAGTCACAATAAAGTCCTTTGACATTTGTTCAGCTGACTGACTGACTGACTGTCTGTCTGTCTGTCATACTCGCTAACAGTACTTTGATCAAAAGACACTTTGCCTGTAAACAGTACACTTTGCCTGTTATCCTGGTGTTTTCTCCTTTTCATTAATTCATCTGCTGTGAAATTTTTGTTTTATTTCATTTTGTTTTATTTTCTAGCTAAGCTGTTGCTGTTATATTAGTTACATACCTGATAAATCAATTAAGAGCTTGTTTACAATGGAATACCAGATCAATTCTGACAATAAAACGTTACTTACTTAGTCCATATCCGGCAGACCATTGCTATAGCATATTGCAAATGTAAGTAACCCAGATTGTCAAGTGTTTAATGTTCTCTTGTTTATAACCGAGTTTTCTGTCATTTGTATCCTCAAAGAATATTCCCATGTTGATCACGTACACCATCTGATTTACTATATTTGTATTCATGCGCAAGGAGTGTGAAATCGATAGACAGTTGCTCTTGAAATAGTCTACGTGTATTTGCCTATATGGCCAGATTACCGAAACACTAGCGATTTCATGCAGTAGTTGACATTGATGATAAATCGCTAATTGTTGAAGACTGTAATGGCCAGTCTTTGGGGGAAACAGTTTCTTCCTCCATAAGTAGCAGCCGTTTTGTTGAATAATCCAGCCTTGGTTTCCTGCATAATGGAAATACATCTAGCATTCCAGATATTCCCATCCAACCGGCAAGTGTTACAGCGCTTGCTCTATGAAAGGAAATATTTAGCTTCTGATCACACATGGCAAACTCCCCAGAACACGGAAGTAGTCATCTGCCAAGAATGATGACAATCAATTTAACACACGATATTCACGACTTAGCAGAAGACAAACACCTTAATTTACAGACAAATTCAAAGCTCTTCTTTCCATGGAGATGTGGACAGTGTTTGCGGAGATAACGAGAATATTAAAGAAGTGTAAGCATCTTCTAAATTCAACAAAATGATACTTTTAGCCGCGAAAATATCAAAAACAAAAGTGAAAAAAGAATATCAAGACATGAAAAGAGCAACGGTACATACTCACCATTTACTTACAAAAGCTAAGCCGCTATACAGGTCAGCGTTCTGTGTAGTTGAAGTTTCCCATCGTAAGGACCTTCAAAATCTGTGGAAAAAAATTTCAAGCTAAGAAAACAAGATAAATCTTCATTGATACTTTGTTATTTTGGAGAAAAAGAATAACAAATGTCCAACTTCAGCTTAAAAAGCAGAGGCATTTACTGCTGTATATTTAAAGATTGCGTCTGGAAAGTCTGGACAAGAGTGCACACAGTGTTGTGAAAAGGAAGACAACCCCCCCCCCCCCCCCCGGCCCACCCCCCCCCCCCCACTCCTAAAAATGAAGAAACAAAACAAAACAAAAAACAAAACTTTATGATGTACGAGTTTTAAATCATAACCATTTCATAAATGTCCCTGTAACCATATATGATATAAAGATTCCATCTGATCAGCAGGTAACGCCATATCGTCATGTGGGGTGGACGACATCTCAGATGAAATGTTGAAACATTTACAAAAAAAACTTTGTGAGCTTTTTATTGAAACTATCTCAAACAAACCGTGTTGACAGATGACATAGATGACATTAGCTTTTTCGGACAAAAGAAAGGTCTGTGATCATTCCAGTTGTAAAGCAACGTAAGTCGCTACAAACATCAGTAGTTACCGGCAGACAGCTCTGACTTCTCATGTTGCAAACCTTATGGGGGAAATTTTTTACTGAATGAGCTTATTCGTTTTGGCGAGAAAAATGACGCCATAGCTAGTAATCAAGCAGACTCTAGGAAAGTAAGAAAACACAGACACACTAGCGCGCGCGAGCGCGCGCGCGCGCGCGCGCACACACACACACACACACACACACACACACACACACACACAACACACACACACAAACACAAGCCACACTGTCAAGCGAATAACCCAAATTAAGCGTCAATTTGTGCGATGAAAAAGAAATCTAGCCCCATTCTTTAATACTAAAAAGGCCTTTAACATATAGATTGGTGCATGAATTTAAAAGATTGGCGTTCTTGAAAGTTTTATAACTGTGTCAGAAGTTTTCATCGGAAAGAACCTGATGAGTCAGTGTACAAATACACATTTCAGGTATAAATCGTTATAAACAGGTATTCTTCAACGTTTTGTGCTCGTTCTATTATCGTTTGGTAGGTTTTTTGTTGGGTGTTCTTCTTCCAAAACAAATAGCTAAAAAAGAAAAAGAAAACGATAGTTGTATGATAAACCAATGACCTGTGTTAGTGGATAAATGCTTTCATACGAAAACAAACAGGAATATTTATGAATCCAGGGTCTGATCAACCAAAAAGAGAGCAAAAAGATATCTCCTCCTTATTCACTATTGGTTATGATACTGCACAT
>JADBJO010000712.1:512851-517851 GCA_016801955.1 Conus betulinus | reverse complement strand
GAAGCAAGACTTTTGCTTCTTAAACCCAAACCGAACATAGTTTCAACTGAAATTCTATAATTTAAATATTTGTTTGTTTCCCCGTAGATGTGATTATTTAGTGCTTGCATCTCAACTCGCTAAACCTTTTGCAGTGCAAACATGTGTCCTTTCTCAGGACTAGGAGCTGCATTTTTAGGACATCTTATCTCAGTACCATTGAAATATGGATTGAAATTTTTTGCATCCATTTAAAAAAAAATAAAAATACACAGATCTTCGTTTTCGATTTCTACACATTTACTATGAACTTAAAGAGGCGTTTTGGCTCTGCTCACAAGATTCCGACGTGCTGCATTTAAACTCAACTTCTCAGAAAAAATAGATTTTTTAAATAACCATTATTTTAAAAAAAACGACTAGGTTTTTTCAAGCTGTGTTTATAACAATGAAGTTCTGATGCACAATATAGAATATTTAAAAATGCCCGGTATTATATAACGGTTTTCGACAACAAAGCCACGTCATCTGCTAGAAGTAATCTGAATGATCAAAACAAATATCACACACGAGTTGCGCACCGTGTATCCCATATGGAACAACTTCTTCTATTGCCAGTTCATTTGCAAACAAGGACCACTGTATCCAGCTTGTAGTGACACTTTTATTAATGCTTATATCCAGCTTTTAGTACCATTGAAATGGTCTGTAAAGCCATCCCATGATTGGATTCTACTTCTGACAGGACTGTATGCCATTATTGTGTCTCATCTTCAAAATTGTGTCAACGCGGGATTGGGGTTGGGATAGGGGTGTAAGGGGGTGGGGGAGGAGAGGGGAAAGAGGGGGGGGGGGGGCTCTCATTTTTCAAACCGCACCGTAACTGCTGTCATGGTTCTTAAGGATTTATTCAAGGACAACGCTGTGCTATTTTCGGGCTTTCATGCCCACTTACCGTCCCCCAACCCCAGCCCGCCTCTCCCCGTCCCACTATCCCCCCCCCCCCCCCCCCCCCCGCACACACATCCACTGGAAACTTTTTGATTTAAAGAAGCAGTGTAACCAGAACAAAGATTTTTACCCCCCTGATACATCCCCCCAAATTGCAGTTCAGGAAGACACACACAATGATGTCATCACCTAAAGTGTTTTGATATTGCGCATTCCTTCTTCGTCACCTCCACCCGCCCCCCTCCTCCCGTTTAGGGGTGGGGGAATGGGAGCAGGGGGGGGGGGGGGGATGAAGTAGGGGTGGGTGGGTGGGGGGGTCCAGAGATCCCTGGGTAGCTGTCCCGTGGATTGTCTCCTGATACTCACAGTCGTCCCTTACAACATCAATATCCCAATTTTCTGTTTGAGCCAAACCTTCGCCGGCATAGGGCAATGTCACCTACAGACGACTGATCCCTCTCTCTCCCCTTCCCTTTTCACGTATTCTTCAGTTCACTCAGTGCGTATTTTGATCTCACTCTCCTGTGTTGGCGCACTCCAGCAGTTGACTGTGCAACATGTGTGGTTTAAACAATACTATACATTGTTGTTCGTTGCAGTACGAATTTGTATGGACGTTTGGACCTAATTTTTCACACTACTCAACCTCCATTTTTCTACCTTCCCTCTCTCATCTCTACCCTTCCCCCTCCCCCTTCCCTCGCCTGTCCGGACTCCACTTCCCCCTTTTAACTCTCTCTCTCTCTCTCTCTCTCTCTCTTTCTCACACACACAAACACACACACAGACACACACAGGTACACACACACACACATTCAGCTCACTTCTTACCCTCGTCCCTAACACCGACTTTATCTCTGCCTCCCCCCCCCCCCCCCCCCCCCCCCCCCCCCCCCCGCCCCACACACACACTCCCTGCCCTCTGTTTTTGAATTGTGCTCACTTACGGTTTACTTTTAAAACAGTGTCGTTCTTATGCCGTCTGCTCTCAGGGGAATGCCGTTTGGTGTATTTTCACTTTCTGTTTTGCAGACATATTCCTCGAAATTTTACATGTCCGTTTTGTATTGTACCGTCTTCTTCTCTTCTTCTTCTTCTTTGCGTACGCCTTGGTCGACACGGTCAGTCCGGCCCATGAGATGCATAGTGCCGTTTTCTCCAGCTTTTGTAGACTGCCGTAGAGCTTCGGCATTGTATCTAAAAATCTGCGTTACTTCATACTTTGTTTTCTTGTGCTTAGCTGTTATTCTTGCCGCTTTTTGTTTTGATTTGTTTTAGTAACGTTGCAGTCTATTTTTTTCTAACTATGTTCAGCATTGTTTTTTTCCCCATGACCCAAAAAAACATAGCGTCCTTTGACTGGTAAAATGATCTGTCGGTATTCTTTTTGCCTGTGTGTGTGTGTGTGTGTGTGTGAGAGAGAGAGAGAGAGAGAGAGAGAGAGAGAGAGAGCTGCGACTGAAAGGTGTACATACCATATATCCCTCAAGGGCACCATCACGCGTCCACTTACAGGTTTAGCTCCCCCCCCCCCCCCCCCCCCCTCCCCCCATGGCCTGGGTATTCTGCAGACACCAACGTTCCCTACCCCTCACACAGAGTACCAACAACAAGACGTAGAAGACCTTGGACAACTCCAGAACACAGTCCTCAGCCACACAGCAAATCGTTGAGTCAAGGCGTGGATACAGCTTCACTATGCACACTCAGCTGGGCTGAATCGCAATATCCAGTTTTGGACGTTGACGGGCGCAACCTGTACTCACAAACTGACAGCTGACAAACGGCTGAAATATTAGACATGTATTACGGGAATTCCGTTTCGCCAGGCCTACCTGTGACACTGTGCTTCGCGTGACTCAGTCTCTGTGTGTGTGTGTGGGGGGGGGGGGGGGGGGGGGGGGGGGGGGGGGGGAGAGAATGATTGCAGATTTCCCTGATTGTGTGTTCCACAGTCTTAATGGTTGACAGTGACCAAAGGAACAGAGACGGCAATTGAACGCGCGCGCGCGCGCGCGCGTGCGCGTGCGTGTGTGTGTGTGAACGCGCGAGTTCTGACTGGCAAGTATAACCTCAGGTTAATTTCACAATAATTAGGTTTTAGTCAGTCAGTAATTAGCAATACTGGGTGTACAGGCAAATTAGTCAGGGTTCGTGTGTGTGAGTACCAACGCTCTGCGCTTGCTTGAGTGTATGCGAACGTGCGTGTGTGGGGGCTGAAGTAGGATGAGAGGGTGTATTGTAATGGATGCGAGTGCGTAATTAGCATGTGTGTGTGTGTGTGTGTGTATGTATGTGTGTGTGTGTGTGTGTGTGTGTGTGTGTGTGTGTGTGTGTGTGTGTGTGAGAGAGAGAGAGAGAGAGAGAGAGAGAGAGAGAGAGAGAGAGAGAATGTGTGTGCGTGTCTGTATGTAAGCACGCAGGCGCATGTGAGGGCACTCCCTTTGTCTGTCTGTCTGTCTCTCTCTATCTCTTTCTCTCTGTCTGTCTGTCTGTCTGTCTCTCTCTCTCTCTCTCTCTCTCTCTCTCTCTCTCTCTCTCTCTCTCTCTCTCCTCCAGTCGCGAATGGACTTAGATGCTGATTGATATAGATGAAATGAAGACTGATCTGGGAGTATCGGTGGGAACCCACTGAAATCCATCACCCTGTCACAGGCCTGAGCAGCGTTCACAGCCAAGGATAAGGCTGATGACAGGGTGAACAGGTGAGAAAATTCACCTGTATGTTCTTATTGATTTGAACGCTGCATTTGACATTATCTATACTGTAGCCAGCTTGAATCCTACACATGTCATCGCATTATCAGACATTTCTTCTTTACTTTCTTATTCCATCTTATCGACCATGCCGAACAGAAATTGTGCGCTGACAGTTTCTAATTTCAGCTCCCTCGGTCATGAAATGGGGTTTCACCCAGGGGTCAGTTCGTGGTCCGCTTCTTTATTATGTACACATCTGTTATATTTCTGGGGTCATTTTGAAAGATGT
Organism: Conus betulinus; assembly: GCA_016801955.1. NCBI lineage: Eukaryota > Metazoa > Mollusca > Gastropoda > Neogastropoda > Conidae > Conus > Conus betulinus. The sequence goes on along the minus strand of JADBJO010000712.1, from coordinate 513,932 downwards.
CATCACTTCTGAAAGGTTAACAGATAATATTCAACTGCATTCGAAATCAGGCTGAAAGTATAATCGCAAAATATTCAAGATTACGTGGGATGTTGCAAGTATCGGTTGACTCACAAAACTATTGCCAGCTGTATAACAAACGAATAAATTAGTACCGCATTTCCCAAAGAAATTCAACAAATGTGTTACATGATTGTTATTAAAAACCGAATCAGGCCATCTTAGAAGATGATTTAGAATGTAAATTTGAAAACTTTGTACAGTAAGCGTTGTCAACAGGATAAATAATCCGGTATGTGTTGTTTTTTCACACATTTTTTTTCTATAAAAAGGGGGAAAGGTATGACCCCCTAAAAAAATCGAAGGCTGGATGTCTATATAAAAGGAAAAAATGAAACATAAATAAAATTTTTTTTCTTCTTTTCTTTGTGTCTTATAAACCAATGTTAAGATTTCATTATTTCATTGACAGTTAAGGTTGATTCTGATTCTAATTCTGTTACAAAGTATAAAAAATCGATGCAAAAGTACTTCAGCTAAAACCTGTGTAGAGTACTTGAGAAAAAGAATCATATACTTTGGACTTATGCTGTGGTGACCACTATTGCAAGCATTTGTTTACTACTACCAGCTCTACTGCGGCCACTGATACAGTGGGGGCCTATCGCCAGGGATTATTTGTTTTCTTTTGTTTTAAATCGTCATATCCTCTAACGCTGAGTTTAACAAAATTTAGAAAGAGCGGGAGTTAGTTACCGCCAAGGACACAGACAAACAAAGTACAGGACAAAACACAATGCATTTCGACCTCTAGGGTCTTCTTCAAGCAAAGACAAATAACATTTAGGACAGTGAAAACGAAGAACGAGAAACCACCTATCTTCTCGTGTTCGGCGCAAATTCAAGATCTGGATCTTTCTTTCTAAATGTTGCTTCATTTTCCGCCCTCAGTCACTCCTTTTTGAAACTTTGATTTTTACGCTTTCTTCTGCCCAACGTGTGTTCTCTCAGTCTTCTGCTCATGGTAACATCTCACATAAATTCAGTCATTTCTCTATACATGAACTATTCTGAGTTAAAA
>JADBJO010000712.1:482851-495351 GCA_016801955.1 Conus betulinus | reverse complement strand
TGACAAAATATCTGAAGGTTTTCTGGGTATAAAACTAATATTCAGACGCATTTTGGAACAGCACCTTGAAGTAGTTGAGAGCAAAGAGATAAAATGCCTGAGGAAAAACTTGTGAACGATCCAATGGAGGTAAGACTCCGTGTGCGATATCAACACACACTCATCAGAAATGAGCTTTTAGTTGGATCTTTACGGTGTATGTCGTAGATCACCGGGAAAGAACAGATGTCAGATTCAGTGATCCTTACCATGTTTACAGTCAGTTAGCCAGTCAGTCACTCAGTCAACACTAACCTTCATGTAGTCGGTGGGTGTGCCGTAAAACACTGTGCGAGTGATATCGGTTGTGCCGTCCCTGCAACACACATCATAAACAAATCACACACACACACACACACACACACACACACACACACACACACACACACACACACACACACAGCCTAGACTTAGATTCAGCGAACCACCGTGTGTACGCTTCAAACATGCCAATTTCAGATCATCAGGGTCGAAGCGTGGCGAACTGACAGTCAACTCATGAACAGGAGCAGTGGGTTGTTCTAACACACACACACACACACACACACACACACACACACACACACACACACACACACACAGAGAGAGAGAGAGAGAGAGAGAGAGAGAGAGAGAGACCTACTGAAAGACACGTATGCACACACCCAAGCATGCATGCATCCACAAACGCATGCTTGCAAGAATGAATATGTCGAGCTGCTTAAAGACACTCCACACACTCCTCATCCCCTTACCCACCCATCCCAACTGTCTCACACACCCACACAGCACTTCAACACCTCGCACACACACACACACACACACACACACACACACACACACACACACACTTACAGATACTGCCCCCCGGAGTCCACCAGATACACCTCGTCGGTGGTCAGCTGGCGGTCAGTTTCTGGAGTAGGCGGTAATGGATGACCGCCGCGTTCGGCCCTGACCCTCCGATGGTCTCAAAGCTCGGACCCCGGTTCTTGTCCGCCTCGCTGAAAAAAAAGTCTTTTATTTATTTGTTTTATTTTACTTTTTTTTTTTGGTGGCATCAGTTCTCGGATCAATGGAGCACCTAAGGTGGTGATTTTTTGTTGTTGTACTTTTTTCTCTTTTTTTTTTCTAAGGCCGAAATCCACCTCTTCATTTTTTGGTGCTTCACACTGTCCTCTTTATCTGCCAAAAAAACCCCAACCAAACAAAAAAGCAGGAAAAAACAAACAAAAACAATTTCCTGAGTCCTTTGTTTCATCTATGTTGTTTCCTTTGTATAAGGAACACATATCAGAATGAGTGTGCCAGAACACTAAAATCAGACTATGCATGGTGTGTAAGAGATTGGTTGGGAAAGAAAAGAAGAGAGAAAAAAAAAAAAAAAAAAAAAAAGAGAGAGAAAAACACTAGTAGTGGAAAAAAATCTTTTATTGTGAATCATCAGATGATGCTGCTGCCCAGTTTCCTATAAATCTCAACTCACACATACTGCAGACTGAGCGTCCATCTTGCTGGGAATGCATCTTCTCACCATTACAGGGAACCATGAAATAGCCGCGATCATGTAAACAGACACACAGTGAAAGGTGCTGGCGCTGTGAAAGACTTTCGTGCAGCAAAACACGTTGAGCACTCGGGGAAAAAAAAAAAAACCCAGAAGATTCTGGCTACTTTTTGACCCACTCATGCGAGTCAGCCACCACGGTATGATAACATTTTAAAAAACCGTTATAGTTTACATGATAAAAGGTCAGTGACCTCTTTGGTTCACAAACATAAAGTTAATGCTTTTACAACAACAATTGCTATGAACTTATACTGCATTTGTATCGAAAACGTATCGAATATGCATGTAATTTTCTCTTGTAAGCATGTGAGATTGTGCTTATCAACTCTCCCTAATCTTCTCCAGAAGAAGGTTTGAATAATTCTTCACTGATATGAGACAATGAATTAACATTCACCCAAAGTCCGATTTTTTTGTTTTCGCCTAATGAAGTGCAGATGGTGCATCTTTGCTACTAACATCATCTGCATTTTTAATCGATGTGTGATAATTCTTGTAGCCATGTTCACTAACATTAGTTCTTCTTATCTTTTTTGTCTATGATCCCATAACAGGAATAAACATTACACTGAAGGGGACACACACATGCGCGCGCGCGCGCCGCCGCACACACACACACACACACACACACACACACACACACACACACACACACACACACACACATGCACATGCACGCACACACACACACACACACACACACACACACACACACACACACACACACACACACACACACACACACACTTACCCACGCATTCTCTGCAGCTCAGCAGCCGCGGTCAGCTCTGTCCACTTCTTGCCCGACATGACCTGCGGTACACGTCAGCATTACGTCACCATCAAGAAGCTCGCTCTGTTGCTATATACTGCAGACACCACACATTGGGGATAAACTTTGGGGGAAGGGAAAAGGATAAGAGGAACCAAAAGATTTGCGATAAATCACAGCAACATCATTTTCTAAGATTGAAAAAGAGAATGAGTACGGTTTACTTTCATATTATGACGACATTAAGTGGTAAAGTCATGAAGAAAAGCATGACGAGGAATTACGTGTGCTATTCATTGCAGCAACATCATCACCATATGGTAAAGTAAACACTCAGGCAAAGAGAAAGAATAAGATTTTCTGAATATTTCAACAACATTATGTTGTAAACAAACAAAAAAAGAAAATGTGAAAGAAGGAAAGTTGTTACTCGTTGTAACAACAATACGGTCACAGTGACAAACAAAGCGAGAGGATGATGAAAAAACTGGCTACAAACTCCAACATCATTTCGTAAATTACACTAAGGAGCGAGAGAAAGAATGAAGACTACTTGTCATCGAAACAACGATACTGTTCGACCGAGTACAAAAAGGTGCAAGAGGAAGAATAAAATCTGCTGCGTATCATAACAACAACCACACAATATGGTAAAAATAAGATAGCAAAAGCGAGATCTGCTGCCGAGATGTGCTGTGTGCGTGCGTGCGTGTGTGTGAGTGTGCATGTTTATGACTCGTGAACGCAGAATTATGTGTGTGCGTGCGTGTGTGTGTGTGTGTGTGTGTGTGTGTGTGTGTGTGTGTGTATGTGTGTGTGTGTGTGTGTGTGTGTGTGTGTGTTCTGCTTACATATTTTTTTTAGATGTTGAATTGTTAAAACTTGTAAAGCGCCCTGTAGCCTATGTTGTTAAGATTGGCGCGATAGGAATTGTCCTCATAATTATTATTATCATTATTATTATTATTACAAACAGCATGTGGTTAGGAAGAAAAGCAAGAGGAAGAATAGCATCTGCTACATTTTACAATAACGCTATTTCATAAAGGTAAAACTGAATGTGAGGAAAAAGCTTTGCACATATTGCAACAACGATGCCATCTGGTAAAGAAAGAGAGAAGGAAAAGGAAGAAGAAACACATCAGCAGCATGTTGCAATAGACACTGTACTAAAGTTTTTTTGGGTTTTGTTGTTTGTTTTTTTTTTTTCAGTTAAAAAAATGATGAAGAAAAAGCAAGAGGAAGTATGAGATGAGCAAGAAAGAATCAGAAAAAGAAATGAGATGGACGAAGAAAAGAACACGGAAGATCAACGCGACGAGAACGAAAACAATGACCAAGAAGAGAATATGAAGACGAACAGCATGGTGAAGAGCCACAGACCAAGAGAAAAAACAATAAGAAAAAAAGAAGGATAAAACAACCAGGAAGAACAGAATGGAGAAAAGGAGCCGGACTGCGAAGAACAGGGAACAGGGATAAGAAAGAACAAGATGTGGAACAAGAATGAAAGAATGGGAAAACACAGGGATAAGAAAGAACAAGGTGTGGAACAAGAATGAAAGAATGGGGAACGAGAAAAGAATGGCAGCGACGAGGAATATGCAGAAGCAGAATAGAAAAATGGAAGAGGAAACATGGACGGTAAGGGGGTAAGAAAACAAAAACTAAGGAAAAAGACACTGGCGAAAACTGAAAAATAATAAAGGGATGGGAAGGAGAGGATGCGGATGGCTACGAAGATAATGACAACGAGCAGGAAAGAACAGATACAGAAAGACGAGGATGGGAGAGAATAAAAAAGATGGTGGAGAATGAGAAGAGAAAGAATAAAATGAAGAACAAAAGAAAGAAGACAATGTAAAAAAAAATGACAGGGAAAATATCAGGACATATAAGAATACGAGATTGGGGGGAAAGAATAAAAGAAAATGGGGAAGAGGAAAAGGATAGTAAAGAAACGAAACGAAACGAAAATGGGACTCTTTTGTTTTGAATGAGAAGGAGAGCGTGGGGAGTGAGGGGTGAGGGAGGGAACGAGGGAAGACAGCAAGAATAAAAAGGCAAAAGAAGTAGACGAGGAGGAAGGTGATCAACCTGACAGTCAGCAACAGGTCTACATCTGATTATGAAAGAAATTCCTTCAGATGATGATCTTCGTTGTCATCATCGTCATTGTCAGTTCACTGACCTCCTTCTCCATCTTGGCAAAGAATTCCACGAGAACAGCGGAATCACGGTTCTGAAACACATGGTCACAGACAGCGGATATGTTCAAGACCTGCGGTGACTCTGTGTGTGTGTGTGTGTGTGTGTGTGTGTGTGTGTGTGTGTGTGTGTGTGTGTGTGTGTGTGTGTGTGTGTGTGTGTGTGTGTGTGTGTGTGTGTGTGTGTGTGTATTTGAGTCAGTGTGTATGCGTAATTGAGAGTGTGTGTGTGTGTGTGTGTGTGTGTGTGTGTGTGTGTGTGTGTGTGTGTGTGTGTGTGTGTGTGTGTACATGCGTGCGTGCGTGCATGCCTTCGTGTGTGCGTTTGAGAGAGACAGAGACAGAGAGAGAGGTAGCAACAGACAAACATAAAGACTCCAACTCTGGGGAGATTTGGACAGCACAAGGTCTTCAGAGAAGGACGCCCCTGCTATCCCCCTCCTGCTCTATCCACCACCAATCCTCACACCTTTTGGACCTGCACCTGTATGGCTGGGCACCCCAAGGCCATGTCGGTGGAACATGTCTTCACCTCATAGCTATCAAAGACAAGTTCTACGTTGGGAAAATCTAAACATAATCAAGTTCATTTTCCGTTGCCTCCGGCCCAGGGCTTTGGTCCTCTTTTACCAGAAACCAAAATCTGTTTTCATGAGATCATAGGCGGATGAGCCTAAAAGCCTTCCTTGCTCCAAGCCATAAGGCGAAGGCTCTGGCTTGGAAGCCAAACTCGCTGCAGCTGCTGGCTGATATGGCAGATTCCTCAGTCAGGTGGATGTGAGCTTCCTTCCTTCAGCTTTCGTACGGCAAAGTTATTCTATCAGAATCATCCAACTTAATGAATGTGAGAGAGGTACTGCATCCGGTCTCATGCCATTTTTCATGGCGGCCAGTGGATAGTTTTCCAATTCTGCATGATCTGTGTCATCTCAGTCATTCACTTAATCAATCTCTGCTTCCATGCCATGAATTCCACAGCTGTTGCAGACTTTCATTTCCAGCTTCCTGCCTTGTAGAACGGTGTTGCTGGAACTTCAACTAGTGGTTGCCATATGCAGTATCAGCCGCTTGCACGATCTCTCTAAGCACGTGGCTGTGCTTTCTTGTGTACATTCCTTGGGCCAGCGCTGCTTTGCATGAATTCTGGCCGTGTTCCAATGCGTGGACGCCACCACTTTCCCGGACCTGTAGTCAATGGTATATGAAGATGTGAGGGTCAAGCTGAATACTGACGGTCGTTTCAACTTAGCCTTCTTTGCAGGGGGCTTTCCTACATAGTTTATTGTTCCCGTGGGCCCTGCTGAAAATGATATAGTTAAGAGAAAATGAATATGGAAGTGCGAGTGTGACAGGGACGGACAGAAAGAGACGGCAAGAGAAGAAGAAGAGGGAGAAGAGAGAGAGAGGGGGGGGGATATAGGGGGACACAGGAGGGGGGGCGGTAGGTGGGGGTACAGACAGACTGACAGACACACACAGACTCACATAGCAGTTCTGCATGCCTTGTCTCTCCGTGGGGTTTTTTCTGTGCCTTGGCCAACGCGATATATGACCGTGCTTGGACTCGTTGACTCTGAAACAACGCATTAATAAACACGTCAACACATTAACATACGCACACATGTGCGCATGTGCGTGCGCATTTGAATGAATACGTACGCACGTATGCGCGCCGACATTCTGTTACTCTTTTCTCTCGAAGACAGTATGGGAGTATAAACCGTATCTGATCCATCATTAATGTTTTGGTTAACAACTTTTCTTGCCTTGTGTGTCAGGTATATCATATTACATTCACTTTTTTTTTTACATAAACTTTCAAGGAATTCTAGACAATGCTTAAGACTCCAAGACAATATTGTCGATCAGCTCCAGAGATTGACAGAGTATCTAGAAATTGTTCATCCTCTCTCTCTCTCATAATTGGAACATTCTTCATACCCGTGTGTGTGTGTGTGTGTGTGTGTGTGTGTGTGTGTGTGTGTGTGTGTGTGTGTGTGTGTGTGTGTGTGCGTGTGTGTGTGTGTAGAGGTGAACTCTCTTCACACCCCTACCTCTTTCTCCATATCCTTCCGCTCCTCCCATCTGACCGTAAAAGTGTTCTCTCTCTCTCTTTTCTATCTCTCCGCTCCTCCTCTCTTCCCTCTCTCTCTCTCTCTCTCTCTCTCTCCTCGTGCAACTTTTTGAGTTTTCTTCTCTCACATCCTCCTCTCTCTCTTCTCTCTCTCTCTCTCTCTCCGTGCTCTCTCTCTCTCTCCTCTCCTCGTCCTCTCTCTCTCTCCTCTCTCTCTCTCGCCTCATAGACTCTCTTTGGCGAACACCTCTCTGTCTGTCTGTCTGTCTGTCTGTCAGTCTCTCTGAACTTGAACCTCGACGTGAATAGGGGTCACAGGGTGGGGGCTGTTGTCCTCTCTGTCTCTCTCTCTCCTCACTCTCTCCTCGCCTCTCGTCTCTCTCCTCTTGTCTCTCCGTCTCTCTTCTCTCTGTGGGCTTGGCTCGGGGGCGTTCACCTCTCTGTCTGTCCTGTGTCTGGGTGGGTCTCTCTCGTCTCTCTTCTCCACTCTCTCTCCACTCTGAACATCTCCTCACTGAATCTCTCTCTCGTCTCTCGTCCTCCCTTCTCTCTCCTCCTCCTTCCCTCTCTCTCTCGTCTCTCTTTCTTAACCGTTAAACCTCATGTGTGCCACCTCTCTCTCTCTCTCTCCCTCTCTCTTCTCTCCTCTCTCTCTCTCTCTCTCTCGCTCTCTTCTCTCTCTCTCCTCTCTCTCTCTCTCCCTTCTCTGTCAGATGGGATCTCTATTCGTATCTCTCTCCTTCTCACACCCCTCTTCTAATCTTCTTTCCTCCGCTCTCTCCTCTCTTCTCTCTCTCTCTCTGTCTCTCTATCTATCTATCTCTCATCCCTCATTTCTCGTCCTCTCTCTCCCTCATCTCTGACCATGCTCCTCCTTCCCTCCGTCTCTCAGGCTCTCTCTCCGAGACTCTCTCCCCTCTTCCTCTCTCTCTCCTCCCTCTCTCTCCTCTCCTCCAGCGCTATCGCTCTCTCTCCGTCTCTCTCTCTCTCTATCCTCTCCCGAACCCCGTCTCTCCTCCCTGCTCTCTCCTCTCTCCCCTTCTCCCTCTCTCTCTCTCACTCCTCCCTCTCGCTCTCTCTCTCTCCCTCTGTCTCCTCTCTCTCTCCTCAGTGGGCCTGGGGGGTCTCTCTTCATCTCTCTCTCTCGTGTGTGTGGTGTCGTGTGGGTCTTTGCCTCCTCCTCACCACCTCTCCTCTTTCACCACTTGACACTCCTTCTCAATCGCCCTCACACTTCTGTTCTCTCAGGTCTCCTCCCTCACTCTCCACACTCGCTTCTCCTCATCTCTCTCCTCTCTCTCCCGCCTCTCTCTCTCCCCTCTTGCCCTCTATTCGTCCTCCTCCATCTCTCTCTTCCCTCCTATCTCCCTCTCTCTCCATCCTCCTCTCCCTCCTCATCTCTCCGCTCTCCTTCTCTCCTCCCTCTCTACCTCCCTCTCCCCTCCTCTCCGCTTCCACACACGCTTCTCACTTCTCACTCCTGCACTCTCTCTCTCTCTCTCGGGAATCTTCCTCTCTGCTCCTCTCTCCTCTCTCCCTCTCCTCCTCTCTCCTCTCATCTCTTCATCTCCTCTCACCTCAGCTCCTTCTCTCGCCTCTCTCCTCGTCTCTCTCTCTCCTATTCCGCTTCTCTCTCTCCTCTCCTTCCCCTCTCAGAACTCATCGCACGCACGCACGCGCCTCGCCTCTCTCTCTCACACTCTCTCTCCCACTCACACCGGCCTCCTCTCTCTCTCCTCTCCTCCTCTCTCTCTCCCTCCCCTCCTTCTCGGTCTCCTTCTCTCCCCCTCCCCTTCTCTCTCCCCTCTCACACCCACCTCACGCACTTTTGCTCTCAACCACTCTCTGCGTCTCTCTGCTTTCTTTCACGCTATTCTTCTTTCTCCTTCCTCTCCTCTCTCTCTCGCTCAGTGACCTGAACGCTCTCTTCCTCAATCCCTCCTCCCTCCTCTCTCTATCTGACTCCTCTCTCCCTCTCTTTCTTCTCGCTCTCTCTCTCTCTCCCTCTCTCTCGCTGCCTCTCTCCTCTCTCTCTCATCTCGTCGAATCCTCTCGCCTATTCTCTCTCTTCCGTTTCTGCCGCATCACGGCCGATTCTTCTCTCTCACTCTCTCTTTCTTCTCTCCTCTCTCTCTCTCAATCTCCTCTCTCCTCCACCACTTGCACTCACTTTCTCTCTCTCTCTCGCTCCTCTCACACCTTCACACTCTCTCCCTCTCTCTCCCCTCACACAAGCACACTCACACACTTTCTCAAGCGACTTTTCCACATCCTATCTCCCACCCCCACCCTTCTTCTTCTCTCTCTCTCTCTCTCTCTCATCTCTCTCTCTCTCTCTGTCTCTCTCTCCTCACCTCTCACGCTCACTCTCTCTCTCCTCTCTCCTCTCTCTCTGATGTGAACACGCAATCGCACGACTGACTGTTGACAGTGTGTTGACAACAGATGAACTACCTCAGGTATGGCGTCGAAGATGGCGAAGTTGCAGACGTCAGTGACCCAGACTTGTTGTCTGATGAGGCTGATGCCAGGGCCGTGATATCTGCTAGCACTTGGGTCGAATTGCACTCACGAACCTGACCACACACACACACACCACACACACACACACACACACACACACACACACACACACGCATGCACGCACGTACGCACGCACACACAGACGCACGCACGCACGCACACACACACACACACACACACACACACACGCACACACACGCGCGCACACACACACACATACACACAAACACACACTTACGCACACACACGTACGCACGCATGCACGCACACACACGCACACGCACGCACACACACACACACACGCACACACGCACGCGCGCACACACACACACACACACACACACACACACACACACACACACGCACGCACGCACGCACGCACGCGCGCGCACATACACACACACAAACACACACACACACTCACACACGCACGCACGCACCCGCACACACACACACACACACACACACACACACACACACACACACACCACCACGAATGACAAAAATGCAATCTGAAAGCATTATATATAAATTCCGACAGCTCTTCTCTCGCCGGTTAGAGGACGTTACTAGTTCTGGAGCATGAAAAAAACAGTAATGGCCGAGATAATTAGAGAAGACTTGCTTTTTGTTCTCTACCTTTTCTTTTTTTGTTTTCATCGAAGACGAAAAGGATTGTAAATGGAAAGAAACTGGGATAAAAACTCGTTTCTTCAAACTTGGTTCTTGTCTTTCATCTTTGTCTTCTCTTGTTCCTAAACAGTAATGAACACGCTAGCGACATAAATTTCTTTGCGCCTGGTAACAGAAGCCGAATGAACTTCCCTGTTGAACCAGCAGTATTCATGTAACCAGGTATGTAACGCACATTAAGGGGGAAAACTACGCTCTCATATGTTCCCGTGACGCTGAAGATGAGAGTGGGGTAGATGAAAGATAGATAGAGACTGCTGAACTCGGACCGTGTGCGGCCCAGGCATGATAAAGAGTGTTTGGAAACATTTGTGGATAGTATTTTAGCCCTGACTTTGCCTGGTCCATTACCCCCCCCCCTTCTCCCCTCCTCTCTCTCTCTCTCTCTCTCTCTCTCTCTCTCTCTCTCTCTCTCTCTCTCTCTCTCTCTCTCTCTTGTGTCTCTCTCCTTCCACAACACTGCAGTAGTAGCAGTAGTATTCTTTCCCGGCAACTTGTTCATCATTTAGAGATAGGAGCTTAGATGAGAAGACTATCCAGGTCCAGAAGACTCTAACCCTAACCTGACCTACCCTATCGCTTGCCCTGAAACTATTTTGAATGCATAAAAACCTTATTTGAAAAAAAAAAAACGAACACACAAATCATTGTTTTCTCGTGTTCGCTATCAGTATAAAAAGGACGGCTGTCATTGTCTCTGCCCCTCTCTTCCACCCCTCTCTGCCCACCCCTCTCTTCCACCCTTCTCTGCCCCTATCATTCCTATACTTAAGCCACTGTATGCATACAAGTCCTCTGATCTTTGCTCAGACTGTCTGCCCCTACTACCTCTCCTCCAAGACCGACTTCCGCCTCCGATTTCCACTCTAAGCCATCTTTCTAAGGGCTCAGGCTAAAGTCCACTCCCTCTCCCTGCTGTCCGTCCACCCTTAACCCACCACCTTCCATTTTTTACAGTTTTCAGTTTGAGCCACCCGGAGGCCGGAATAACTCAGCTCGAAGAGCGCCGGACTCGTTATCCTGGGGTTGCAGGTTCGAATTTCGGTACAAGGGGATTTTTCCCTCGGAGTTAACATTGGTTCTGACTCCATTCCCCATACAGTTCTTCGAATGAGACTATAAACGAGGTTCCGTGTGTGAACGCACGCACAACATCTTGCACACACGTAAAATCCCATCGCCATCTTTCGGAAGAGAAGGCCAGTTTGGCCGTTGGTATGGATGACACGTTACACATAGCATGCACCTTCCCCGAAGATGGAGTATGGCTGCCTTAATGGCGGGATAAACAAACGGTCATACACACAAAACTCCACTGCCTGCCTATACAGGCAGTGTCCGCAGGACTATCAGCCTGCGTACGCAGAAAGAAAGAAAGAAAAGTTTGAGCCACCCCAGGGACAGCTTGATTCTGATCCACCGTCCGATCCCTCGTCCCATTCTTCTTAGAATGTTGTCTGCGGTAATGCAGCTGTTCGATGAATAAATCAAGTCTATTTTCTCTGTTTGCTCTAATTTGGAAAGTGTTCACAATCTGAAAGTTCGAGTCTGAGCTAACATGGGGACCGAAGATTACGTGTGCTTAATTGCAGGCCAACACACGCCGTCGTTTTGACATCATGCTATCGCAGAAATCCACCAATATAAGTAATACTAAAAATCACCCTCTCCAAAACCATCCTTCAAGGTACCGTTGAAGGAGGGCGCAGACGAGGACGGCAGAGAAAGAGTTGGTCGGAAAATATGGACTGGACCAAAATGACCAGATCTCCTCACGACAGCTACAAACAACAGAGAAGAGCCTGGAGAGAAACAGCGGATGCCTCATCACATCCCCCCCCCCCCCTCCCCCCCCCCCCCCCCCCCCCCCCCCCCCCCCCCCCCCCCCCCCCCCCCCCCCCCCCCCCCCAGCGGTCAGGGGAATGACTGACTGAGGGGAAAACTTTCAGCTACTGACATCAAGTAGGCCTATTGGATCTGAAAGGCGCATATTTGATTTTCTGCGTGCGAAAGCGTTCGTTCATAAGAAAGTTTGCCTGTATTCGGTAGACATGAAAGATTGGAAGAATGCCGCTCCGCACGTCATCCGCTAGCGCTGGCACTGTCGGGAATGGAACTTACGACCCTGACATTGAGAGTCCAGTTTAAAAATCACTCAGCTATAGGCTACGGGAAACCACAAAACTACAACAATCTGCTCACCTCCACGCACATGCCAGTTTTTTTTTCATCACAAGTACCGTCTTGGTTAGTATTCAGATGCACGTGCAACTTGTCCTTTGTTTCTGGGTCGGTGGGGGGTTAGCAGTCAGGCGGGTATTCTTGTCATAGATGTACAGACTGAAACATCATCCAATACCGCTGTCAGTAACATCAGCGTAACTGGATGAAGCGACGAACGTAGAGAGAGAGAGAGAGAGAGAGAGAGAGAGAGAGAGAGAGAGAGAGAGAGAGAGAGAGAGAGAGAGAGAGAGCACCACTGTTATTACTATCAGTATTACTATGATGATGAATGATGAAAAAAAAAAAACCATGAAACACCACTGTGGCTAACGACAGTATGACCTGACAATACGAAGAACATCAAATACCTTCGTTAGTTAACACAGAACGATTTCATAATCAAATAAGCATTAAAAATCC
>JADBJO010000712.1:465351-477851 GCA_016801955.1 Conus betulinus | reverse complement strand
ACTGGGTTGCTGAAGACCTGCTTCAGGGTGATGTTGGCCGCCGTGAAATCTTTCTCCATGCTCTGCCATTGACCTGCGCAGTGAAAGAGTCCACGGAGTCAGGGCCACAGTGAGGACGAGGATAACATCTCTGTATGATTGTTGTCATGTCGAGGGAGTTCAGTTCAACAGTCATCTGTCATCAGATCAACAACTGGAGCTGTTGTCAGACTAAGCTTGTTTCCCTTTGGCCAGAACTGTAAGTATAGAAATGTCCCTTAAAAGCCAATGGACGTGGACAAAGCCGTTGTAGTCCAGCAGAGCTGGATAAATTCCTTTGGAAATACACTGTTTTTGCTGGACAGCAGACCGTAACAGTCTTCCTGGATTTAAATCGAAAGGAGCCTGATGTACATAAATAACATGCTAGTAAAAGGGCGATACTGACGATGACGTTGATCTGTCGATAGCAATGATGATGATGATGATGATGATGGTGATGATGATGATGATGATGATGATGATGATGATGATGATTATGATGTGATGATGATGCTCTTTACAATCCCCAATTTGTCAGGAGAAAGAAAACGAAATAAAAAGAACGTTTGCTGAAGAAGAAGAAGAAGAAGAAGAAGAAGAAGAAGAAGAAGAGAACAAGAACAAGAACAAGAACAAGAAGAAAACAAGAACAAGAACAAGAACAAGAGGAAAAAGCAAGAGAGGAAGGAGGAGGAAGAAGAGGACGAGGAAGAGAAAGAAGATAAAGAAGACAACACACAACAACAACAACAACAACAACAACAACAAAGGAGAGAGAATGCAGTCTATCATGCTACAATGAGGACAGATGTAACGCAGTGCAGAAAAGTGCAATTCCATGCAAAACAATACAAAACAATACAACGGACTACAACCTTCGTCCATGGATAGCTGCAGCTGGCTAGTACATATAATTCGCTAGGAAAAAAAAAACGGAACAGAATTCATGACGACAGAATGCTGAACACACATGAAAACTTTGAAAACAAATTCATCCTTATAGTCATTAATAAACAAACAAAAAAAATGGTCAAGTGATCGTGTTCAGTTTGACTTTCACTTTACCAAGGGTTGCTAGCTTTAGGAAAGTTTGCAGACAGACCGATCGATAAACTGATAATTAAACACACCGACAGGCTTATAAGATCGAGAGAGAGAGAGACAGACAGACAGAGAGAGAGAGAGTCGGGGGGCGGAGGAGCGGAGTACAAGGGAGGGAGGGGGAGGGTGGAGGGGGCAGACAGGCAAACTAACGGTTAGTGACAAGGAAGGGGTCGGCTCCAACAGTTTGATCCTCGGTCAGTTCACTGATCAGCCACTGTGACGGGGTAGGCACACCTCTCTCACCTGTCATAGACAATAATAATAAAAAAAAAACTGATAAGAACAATAACAATGATGAAGATGATGATGATGATGATGATGATGATGATGGTGATGATGATGATGATGATGATGATGATGATGATGAGAAGAAAGAAGAAGAAGAAGAAGAAGAAGAGAAGAAGAAGAAGAAGAAAGAAGAAGAAGAAGAGAAGAAGAACAACAACAACAACAACAACAACAACATTATTAAATGAGCTGTGCCTACGATCACATGTGCGTAAGTGTATGTACGTGTGTGTGTGTGTGTGTGTGTGTGTGTGTGTGTGTGTGTGTGTGTGTGTGTGTGTGTGTGTGTGTGTGTGTGTTTGTGTGTGTAGGTGGTATTGAGATCATAGAAAATAATAGAAAATAACAAAAAGTCAGAGGCAGAACTGATGTGTATCGTCGCGACAGGTACATAGACAAGAGTTGCTGTTTTGTTTTTGTTTTTCCTAGCAGAAGAATGACAAGGTTCAGCAATATCCCATCCCTTTCCACCATGGCCTGTCACCGTTGCACCTTCCTCACCACCAGCAAATTCGCAGCTGTATGTTTTTTTACCGAAAAAAGCGTGAGATCGCGGAAGAATAATGCTGCGCATGCGTATAACGATGTGAATCACCTTTTTGAAGCAGCATCTGCGTCAGATGTTTACCATTGAACTGTAACAGTACCTGTCAGAGAATCAGGAACATCCCCGCCGGCTGGCAGCACAGAACTGTCACTCTGCTACCAAAACAATGAGAAAGCACAGTGCGGCCTGGTGACTGTCCACACATTGCTCTGTTCACGTCATTTTCACAAGATTCACATGTACCTGGACCAGAAAGGG
This sequence comes from Conus betulinus, assembly GCA_016801955.1. Classification (NCBI taxonomy): domain Eukaryota; kingdom Metazoa; phylum Mollusca; class Gastropoda; order Neogastropoda; family Conidae; genus Conus; species Conus betulinus. The sequence continues at coordinate 475,633 of JADBJO010000712.1, read as the reverse complement.
CCGTTATCTTGGATTGTTTTTTGACCGGTGCATTATCACCGAAACATGAAAATATCGGTTTCAAGGGATGGCCTCCTGTAGCCCGTGTTCCATTTGAAAGCCGCTATTGAGAAATTTAAGCACATGTGTTAGCACACTGCTACACAATCTCTGTTGAGATGAGGTTTGCTTCCGGGAGTATTGACCTCAGGGTGAAGCTGACGCCATGCAAAATGCCGGCCACTCCCACCACATCATTAGTATAACGGCGGATGTGCGCTCCAACCCCACATTCCTCGTGCAGACAAGAGACATGTTCACCCTAAGACTGTCAGCCGGCTAGGCATCATACAAAGCAGTCCATGGTCGGCTATAGTGTTCCTAAAGCTTTGGATCCCTGGGTTGTTTGATCGAGCATCGTTCATTTACATTTCATTCATTCCCATCTCAGTGCGGAGCATACATGAATTACCTCTATGTCAACCCTCATAGTGAAGAGAAGCTTCAGGAAATGATGAACAAGACCGAAGCATTCCTCTATGACATTGGAATAGAAGTCAAACGTGTGAAGTTTGCGACTGTTCATCGGCAAGGCCCAGCAACTGACTGGACATCCAGGGACAGAACTGACGACGGTCACATGACTGTGCAAGGACACGAGGTACCGATGAATGGAAAAGACAGACCATACTCCTGTCTTGTTTTCCAGGTACCAATGAACGGAAAAGACAGACCATACTCCTGTCTTGTTTTCCAGGTACCAATGAATGGAAAAGACAGACCATAGTCCTGTCTTGCTTCCAGGTACGATGAATGGAAAAGACAGACCATACTCTGTCTTGCTTTCCAGGTACCGATGAATGGAAAAGACAGAGACCATACTCCTGTCTTGTTTTCCAGGTACCAATGAATGGACAAGACAGACCATACTCCTTCTTGCTTTCCAGGTACCAATGAATGGACAAGACAGACCATAGTCCTGTCTTGCTTTCCAGGTACCAATGAATGGACAAGACAGACCATACTCCTGTCTTGTTTTCCAGGTACCAATGAATGGACAAGACAGACCATACTCCTGTCTTGTTTTCCAGGTACCAATGAATGGACAAGACAGACCATACTCCTGTCTTGTTTTCCAGGTACCAATGAATGGACAAGACAGACCATAGTCCTGTCTTGCTTTCCAGGTACCAATGAATGGACAAGACAGACCATACTCCTGTCTTGCTTTCCAGGTACCAATGAATGGACAAGACAGACCATACTCCTTCTTGCTTTCCAGGTACCAATGAATGGACAAGACAGACCATACTCCTGTCTTGTTTTCCAGGTACCAATGAATGGACAAGACAGACCATACTCCTGTCTTACTTCCAAAGGGTTCTGACTGGAGCATCGGAATTAAAAGTTTGTGCAAGACAGTGAGAAATGTGAAGACTGCACTTCAAGAAAATTCTCGGCAAGAAGATTGATGCTGTGAATGGCATTCCATCTTCACAGCTAAATTTCTTTGACAGTAAAGTGAAATTCACAACGACAATAAAGTTTTTTTTTTTTTTTTTTTATAAACGTTTGAAGACCAAACTGCTGCATTTGTTCGCAGTCGTCTCAAACTGAGCTCGTCCAGTAATCAAGCACACATGTTCCTAGCCAGAAAGCAAGCCGAGCTTGTACTTCTGAAAAAAGTGCTACCTGCCAAGGAAAACATGTTTTTCCACAAATCAGTGCTAAGCATTAATCATCAACATGTTAGTGTGGTGACACTCAACAATTTTCAACTCAACTTGAAAAAGAGAAAAGCATCACATGCAGCACTCAAGGACAGTTTTGGAGGCTATACAACTGACAAGTGAAGGGAAATCAAGGAAAGTCAGCAAAGTCACCCTGTTCCGTTCATCATTTGTTGAACTCAGTGAATGACAAGTTATCATGAATTTGAAACTGGAATACGGTTAACACAGCCAATCTGTCGGTTTTGCTCCTCCAGCCTCTAACAGTGCAATTATTCGGATCCGCTATTCTGATCCCAAGCAGTTACACAGCCCCATCAAGAGTGTGGAGATGAATAAAAACCCACTCCATTTTCAAGATCATTAGCAACAAGGCAGACAGAGTTGTGAAGGGATTCCAGTATCACTCATGATATCCTCCATCAGTATCTTACCAAAACCGAGCACTAACGATCATCTGACATGATTAATCGCAAAGGAACGACTTAAGCTGCTTAAGACAAATAAAACGCACTATTCGCAACATGTAAGAAAGTATGTGAACCGTGCAGTTTTCACATAGACGTACTGACACGCTCAGAACGGATGTCGAAGACTGACAGGTCTCTATACTCGTAGGCATTATGGATAAATTGATGTCAACTGCAAGGATTTGAAAACAAATACGTGGTGGATGATTTTATAGAACTATTTCAAAATACGAATGTTTCAACTGTCGCTGTGGAAAATGTGTAGAGACTGAAACCCGATTTGTGGATACAGATCACAGAAATTTTATGACATTCATCGTGGAGGTTTCCAATTGGTTTAATTCTCTTTTTTTTTTTCAACAGCATTGTGAAAAAAAAACCGCATGCCTCTCTGCCTGTCATTAAACGATGCCGGAGTCTACACGAAATGATAGTGATTGTCATCTCCTCGAAAGATGCTGTGCATGAAAAAGTGGTACCTGGTCTTTGTATCCTAGGGCCGATCATCAATCCATGCAAAAAAAAATGACAAAATATTTGAGTATTTCATGCACGACTGACTGACTCCGGAAGAGCGTGAGTTAGAAGAAATCGTCTTCTGTTGAACAGATTAGCACTCTAGCTGTGAGACGGAAGACTGTCTATCAGATACTGAGATAACACCAAGAAATTAAGAGAGAGGGGGAGGGGGTAGAGAGGGGGCGGAGGGAACGAGAGAAAGAAGGGGGAAGGAAAAGGAGGTGGAGAGGGAGGGACAGACGGTGGAGAGGGACAATGACAAAACCTTTTATTGTTCCTATAGCGTCATAGCCTTTAAGTTATAGGAGCCCATGCAAGAAGTTGTAAGCTCGCCCAGTTTGCACACACAGACGCAAGCACGCACACACACACACACACACACACGCGCGCGCGCGCGCGCGCGCGCGCGCACACGCACACAAACACACACGCACGCACGCACGCACGTACACACAAACACATATGCACGCGCACACACACACACACACACACACACACACACACACACACACACACACACACACACACAGAGAGAGAGAGAGAGAGAGAGAGAGAGAGAGGGAGAGAGAGAGAGAGAGAGAGAGAGAGAGAGAGAGAATAACACACACATTACACACACTAACAAACGTTCGTGCACACACCCTAATGCAATACATCTGTCACTCCGTCATTCCCTTCCCGCTTCCATTCTCACACACTCTCCTCCGTACCCAACTTCCTGCTTTTCACAACTCCTTACACAAGTAATATAATGGCGTCCTGGATCATTTCATAGAAAATATTCTACTTTAAAATTAGCCGTTGTTTCTCATATTTCTAGTTTCCTTTTCTTAGATGCATGCATGGAGAGAGCAAGAAATCGTGGCCATTCCCTTAACATTGCCTTCATTGTCAGTTGAAAGAATGATCTCCACAGTTTCAGGAATGTCTGTTATAACTAAGCAATCCTTTCTGCTCTTTATGAGATAACTATACTATTTCGATGGATTTTTTCGTAAACGTTTCTTAAACTGCTACTACAAATGAAAACACATGGCAATGGTTGCAAGTGCTACGATCATATCATCAACGAACAACATTCACAGCGGTTGTTTCTCTCATATCATTCAGACACTACCCAGATGAAGCGATTCACTTGAATTTATCATTATCATCATGAAGTCTATAACATGCTCGCACTGGCTAAAAAAAATTCAGAAAGTCATACATGACCTTGTCGAAGATGTATGTGTGTTTTGCTCGTGTTGCAGAGTATTCTTTTCAGAATTCATCAAGTACTTTTTTTTCAACTTAAAACATTTCTCCAGAAGAACTTACAATCCTAAAAACTTTAGCTAAAACACCTTTCATGTCACCTTTTAGAGATAGATTTCGATGAAGAAATATGATATACAGAAAACGTGCACTGGGGTTATGAAGCAACTGAATTTGTAGTGTAAAGAATGTACTGGATTGAATTTAAGTGTAAATTGATATCCGTGTGTTAAGCAACAGAAACTGGCCTTATAACCAATACATTGCCAATTATGGCCATTGCTGAGGGGCGTGAGGGGGAGGGGGGGGGGGGTGAGGGGCCAGGGGTGAGGCGTCTCTTCACAGAGTTGGAAACCACATGCTGGGCTGGCAGGGCAATCTTGATTCTTCTTCAACTGACCATACTTCATGAAGATCCAGTTACAGTCCAGGGCATCCTCGGCCTCCAGAAAATACCGTCCGTCTGTCCACAGCGCCGCCTTGGTCATCGTCACTGCTGCATAGCCTGTCAGCACACAGCATTACACATTTACTTCCCTTGGTCATCGTCACTGCTGCATAGCCTGTCAGCACACAGCATTACACATTTACTTCCCTTGGTCATCGTCACTGCTGCATAGCCTGTCAGCACACAGCATTACACAGTTACTTCCCTTGGTCATTGCCACTGCTGCATAGCCGGTCAGCACACAGCATTACATAGTTACTTCCCTTGGTCATCGTCACTGCTGCATAGGCTGTCACCACACAGTATTACACAGTTACTTCCCTTGGTCATTGTCACTGCTGCATAGCCTCTCAGCACACAGCATTACAGAGTTCTTTCCCCTTGTCATTGTCACTGCTGCATAGCCTGTCAGAACACAACATTACACAGTTATTTCCCTTGGTCATCGTCTTTGCTACATAGCCTGTCACCACACAGCATTACAGAATTATTTCGCTTGGTCATCGTCACTGCTGCATAGCCTGTTAGCACACAGCATTACACAGTTATTTTCCCTGGTCATAGTCACTGCTGCATAGCCCGTCAGTGCACTGCATTACAGAGTTATTTCCCTGGTCAGCGTCACTGCTGCATAACCTTCAGTACACAGCGTTACACAGTTATTTCCCTTTGTCATTGTCGCTGCTGCATAGCCTGTCAGCACACAGCATTACAGAGTTCTTTCTCTTGTCATCGTAACTGCTGCATAACCTGTTAGCTCACAGCATTACAGAGTTATTCATCGCCACTGCTGCACAACCAGTCAGCACACAGCATTACATAATTATTTCCCTGGTCATCGTCACTGCTGCATAGCCTGTTAGCACACAACATTACAGTTATTCACCTTGATCATTATTACTGCTGCATAACCTGTCAGCACACACATATTACCGAGTTATTTCCCTGGTCATCGTCACTGCTGCATAACCTGTCAGCACACAGGGTTGGAGATTGATTTCCCTTTGTCATTCCCCTTCCTCCATCACACTCCTTTGTCCCGCATACTCCCTCTCCCACCCTCCCCGACATTCCTGCACCATATGCCTTGGACCTGATTCAATCTCTTGCAGAAAAAAAAAAAAGAAGAAACAAGTGTCGGAACCAGATATTGAGACAGACACCTGTAGAATTTCAGTCTATAGCTCTCCTAACTGAGCTCTGCCGGCGGACAGTAAGCGCAGTGTTTTCGTTTTGTTTGTTTGTTTGTCCTCTTGAAAACCAATGGCAAGGCGCGTTAACTCGCTTTGAATTCCAAATCGCTTCGCTTCCTCACATGGTCGCGCAGAAAATGCCTCTCTCTTGCTCTACCCAGAGTGCTAATGAGTTGACATGCCAGTTTCGAGAAGATCAAACAAAACTGTGGATTTGTGTCAGGAACAATACAGACAGACACACAAACAGACGTAGTCAGACAAAGTTAGACGAACAGACAGACAAACAGACAGACAGTACACATTTTGTATATTAGATTTATGTGGTGGGACAAGTGATTCTCTGTGCTGTAGGTGTTCTTGCGTCTAGCATTTGTGAAGAGAGCCGTTCAGTGTGTTTCACACGACCTCTGCTTAGACAGACAGAGAGCACAGGAACTGTTGACGTCGACACGCAGCATACCTTGCGATCCGGTGAAGCCTGAAATGAAGGCCCGTCTCTTGTCTTTGTCCGCTTGGTACTCGCTCTGAAAACAATTACATAAGGAATTAAAAGGGCACTATGGAGAGCGCAGTCTTCTGCCAAAGTCAGACTGACCCTGGATCTGCCCTTTGACTTGGATCCGCACCATTGATCCGCACCAGGATTAGAAGGACAGGCAAGGCGCGAGCAACATTCATCATGCTAAAGAACATCTGGGCCTCAGGAGAGATCAGAAGGACAACAAAATTGCGTATCTTCAACTCAAACGTGAAGTCGGCTCTGCTCTATGGCTGTGAGACTTGGAGAATGACCAAAGCAATACAGCAAAAACTTCAGACCTTCATCAACTTCTGTCTGAGGCGCATCTTCAAAATCAGATGGCCAGAAAAATGTCAGCAATGAAGATCTATGGAAGCAAGCAGGACAGGAACCAGTTGCTAAACAGATTCTGCAGAGGAAGTGGGGCTGGATTGGACACACTCTCAGGAAGCCAGCATCCAACACCACACGTCAAGTCCTGACATGGAACCGGCAGGGGAAAAGGAAGAAAGGGCCGAACTCGCAGCAGCTGGGGGCGAGACACTGAGGCAGAGATAAAGAGGCAGGGGACCAACTGGACAGGCATTCGGTGAGCAGCCCAGAACCGAGTGCGATGGCGGAGTGTTGTTGTCGATGGCCTATGCTCACCCTTGAGCTATGGGCCTAAGTTAGTAAGAATTAGGGGCTGCCAGCCGCTGTGGCACAGTGGTTTGCGTGGCCAGTTCCCACTGGACACAACTATTTGTGGGAGTAGAGTTTGCTGAGGGCTCAGCGGGCAAGACTGGAACCATACAGTCGAGTTTCATCCACTTCATGGAAGTATCTCTGACAGCGTTGCTCAGATTTCCTGACCAAACACTCCAGGCGTCTGTATCTCTCGGGCCTGGATGACGCTGGGATTTCTCATGAAAGGAAGCCTACAGTACAGGTATGTCATGCACACTTAGAGCCGAATTAAACCTCATAGCATCATGTTTATCATTGATCAGCATGATAGAATGTCTTAAATGATGTGGTGCTGTGTACGCCCTTTTCTCATGCCGACTTCAATTGCAAAATGAGGCAACTGCAGGCGGAAATCTAAACAAATTTTAAAAAGTATTCAAAACAGCTTCACCGAACAAGGTGAACAGACCAATCACGAGACAAAACACGAGGCGTTGCGACCTCTTATGTCTTCTTCAGGCAAGATAAAACAACACTCAGACAACGAAAATAAAGACCAAGCAATCACTTATCTTTGTCAAATGTGTCGTTCTTTCACGTTGTTTGGCGGAGCTGTTATAAATACTTTTTTTTTAATCATGCTGACTTAAATTTTTATATCCCCTCCGCGTCTGTACCTTTGGTAAGTATGTGTTGAGGTGCCCTATGGACAAGGCCATGGGGACTGTCGCTGGACGGACGTGGTGGCGCTCTCCAAAGGGTCACGCACACTCACGCTGGCTCCCTGATTAAGCAATGATTGTCGTCAGCAGTGGTCTTAGGAGGTCGTGTCTTACGTATGTTGCATCAGAACAGGCGCCACTGAACACCACCGAATTGACTCGGCGGCGGTGCAGTGTCTCCCCTGGTGAGTTACTCAATGACGACTTGACAGAGGATCGCCGGTGCACAATCTATAGGCACACAAGGTAACAAAAGTGAGGAAACACAACAAAATACTCAATTTGACCAACAACGAAAAGGAAAAGAAAAAAGTAAAAAGAAAAGAAAACAGAAGCTCACAAACAGATGACTGCCGATTTGGAGATCACCCCTCGCCCCCTACCTCCACTTCCTGGGGGAGAGAGAGAGAGAGAGAGAGAGAGAGAGAGAGAGAGAGAGAGAGAGAGAGAGAGAGAGAGAGAGAGAGAGAGAGAGAGAGAGATCACCGAGCCTTACTGATGTCGAGATCTATACCAAAAGAGGCGTAGAACACGGCTCATTTTATAACTGACACTACCTAAATAGCATTCCATGGCATCTTCGTCATCATCATCATCATCATCATCATCATCATCTTCAAAAAAACATTGTTGTAATGGACTAGATATCCCTAAAGCAATTCAAGGAATTGCAATGTCCTCTGTAGTATGTTGTTTAAAGGCAACCTGATATCACGGTTCCCACTGAAGTGGGGATAGGAGTGTTCTGAGATGTGGCTTTGTATTTGCAGAAGTCAGGGAGTGAAGTGAGAGCAACGACCCCCGTAAAGGCAGATGAATAAAGCAACAAGATGACATGAATAAATAATTGAATAGTGAATAAATAAATAAAATAATAAAGAAAGAAATTGAGTAAAATTGTAAAACAATCAAATTTTCTCTCTCATTCATAATAGGGAATGTACGATTAATGTTTTTAATGTTGAATCACTAACAGTCGTGCGGAAATAAACTTTACAACCACACAAACAAATAAAAAGACCGTTGTACCTACCGCGTGCGCATCCTCAGAGAAGATAAGGAACGCGTCAACCCCGACTTCAGCCATAGCCGCTCTCAGGTCTATCAGACGTTGGGTCGTGTTCACCCGTGTAGGCGGCCATTCCTGGCAACACACGCACACACACACACACACACACACACACACACACACACACACACACACACACACACACACACACACACACACACACACACACACACACACACACACACACACACACACACACACACACACACACACAGAGAGAGAGAGAGAGAGAGAGATTTTCTTAATGGTGCCGAGGTTAAACTTGGGCTGATAAGTGTTTTCTTACATTAGCTTAGCATACGATCCTCCTTGACTTTAAAGTTTTTTCTTTGTTTTTATTGGGTTGTGTGTGTGTGTGTGTGTGTGTGTGTGTGTGTGTGTGTGTGTGTGTGTGTGTGTGTGTGTGTGCGTGTGCGTGCGTGTGTGCGTGTGTGCGTGTGCGTGCGTGCGTGCGTGCGTGCGTGCTTGTGTGTGTGTGTGTGTGTGTGTGTGTGTGCGTGCGTGTGTGTGTGTGTGTCTGTGTGTGTGTGTGTGTGTTTCATTGACTGCAGAGACGGTTCATTTCATCAAGGGCAGAAGATAAGGGTGGTGGTGGGGCGGGGGGGGTGGAGGGGCAGTCGAATTTTAGTTTCGATGAAGGCAAAAAATGAAATAAACTGAGCAGCAAGACTGGAGGTTTGGCGCCCCTTATTCGGGTGTTTTATTTTGTATTTGTTTTGAATTGTTTATCAACGTCTGTATGTCATTATTTTGCTTTTGTTTTTGTTCACCTTCGACTTCATCGCTCTGTTTGAGATAGTAAACACCCAGTTTAAAAACACGTTTAAGATCATTAGAGGAAGAGGAGGGAGGGGGAGGAGAGAAGTCTGGAACGCTGCATCTATTTAGTATCTGCATAGTGATTTGTTTACGTGAACGCATCGTTCTTTCCACCTTAGTTTCATTTCTTTTCTTGTTGTTGTTGTTGTTGTTGTCGTTGTTGTTTTAGAAAGATAGGGGGTTAGTTAACGCCAAGGACACAGACAAACAGAGTACAGGACTGGACACTTTTTTTTTTTGTTTTGTTTTGTTTTGTTTTGTTTTGTTTGATTCTTTCTTGATAAGTTGAAAATATACAGTGAACGGCAGGCAATAAAAATAACATTAGGAATGTTCACCTGTGCGCTGGTGAAACTTTGCAGAACTTACCTTTTTTTTTTAATCGTCTGCCGAGCGGTTTGCACACCAGCACAGCGCTGACGACGTTAGAGGGTGATAACTCTATTTGTCCAGTGCTTTAGTCACAGATCGTGATGTTGCCTCCCTTGCCCCGCGCGTTTGAACTAATCTCGTACTGTTTAGAAAGCAGCGCCTTATTCTAAGTTACACACATACTACAACACACGCCCAATACTTTATAAGGCAAATTAAGACAATGCCATGTGAAACAATGCCATACAACACAAAGCTACACACATAGTAAAATTACTTTATGGTTCAGCATGATTTGATACACTGCCAGGCAATCCAATGAAACACAATATGGTGCTGCACAGGAAACAAGACAGAAAACAATGCGATATGACTCTAACAATACATAACGTGAAGCTAAACTTATCACAAGGCAAAGCACGACACAAAACAACGCAGCACAATGCATAGCAGTACAACATAGTGGAAACTAGAATTGTAAACCTACAATACAGCACAGCACAGCACAGCACAGCACA
>JADBJO010000712.1:455351-460351 GCA_016801955.1 Conus betulinus | reverse complement strand
ACTGTACTGGGTCCTACTGGTACTGGGTCCTCCTGGTGCTGGGTCCTACTGGTACTGGGTCCACCTGATTCTGGGTGCTGTTGGTACTGGGTACTATTGGTACTGGGTCCTATTGGTACTGGGTCCCACTGGTACTGGGGTGCTTCTGGTACCGGGTCCTACTGGTAGTGGGGTCCTTCTGAACTGGGTCGTATTGGTACTGGGTCCTATTGGTACTGGGTCCTACTGGTACTGGGGTCTACTGATACTGGGTCCTACTGGTACTGGGGTCCTTCTGGAATAGGGCCCTATTGGTACTGGATCCTATTGGTACTGGATTCTATTGGTACTGGTCCTATTGGTACTGATCCTATTGGTACTGGGTTCTATTGGTACTGGGTTCTTTTGGTACTGGTCCTATTGGTACTGGTCCTATTGGTACTGGGTTCTCTTGGTACTGGGTTCTATTGGTACTGGTCCTATTGGTACTGGTCCTATTGGCACTGGTCCTATTGTATTGGTACTGGTACTATTGGTACTGGTCCTACTGGTACTGGGTTCTATTGGTACTGGTTTCTATTGGTACTGGTCCTATTTGTGCGGGGTTCTATTGGTACTGGATCCTATTGGTATTGGGTTCTATTGATACTGGGTCCTACTGGTGCTTGGTTCTATTGGTACTGGGTTCTATTGGTACTAGGTCCTACTGGTACTGGGGTCCTTCTGGAATAGGGTCCTACTGGTACTGGGTCGTATTGGTACTGGGTTCTTTTGGTAATGGTCCTATTGGTACCGGGTCCTACTTGTATTGGGTTCTATTGATACTGTGTCCAACGGTTCTGGGTTCTATTGGTACTGGGTTCTATTGGTACTGGGTTTTATTGGTACTGGGTCCTACAGGTACTGGGTTCTATTGATACTGGGTTCTATTGGTACTGGGCTCTACTGGTACTGGGTCCTATTGTACTGGGTTCTATTGGTACTGGGTGCTACTGGCACTAGGTGCTACTGGTACTGGGTTCTATTGGTACTAGGTTCTATTGGTACTGGATCCTGTTGGTACTGGGTTCTATTGGTACTGGGTCCTATTGGTCCTAGACCTTACAAATACTGGGTTCTACTGGTACTGGGTCCTTCTAGTACTGGGTCCTAATGGTACTGGGTCCTACTTGTACTGGGTTCTATTGGTACTAGGTTCTGTTGGTGCTGGGTCCTATTGGTGCTGGGTCCTATTTGTGCTGGGTCCTATTTGTGCTGGGTCCTATTGGAACTGGGTTCTGTTGGTACTGGGTCCTATTGGAACTGGGTTCTATTGGTACTGGGTCCTATTGGTCCTAGACTTTACGGGTACTGAGTTCTATTGGTACTGGACCCTACTGGTACTGAGCATTATTGATACTGGGTCCTAATGGCTTTTAGCTCTAATGGGACAGCCCAATATGCGAATAGATGTGACAAATTCAGCCCCTGTCAGTCTGTGGTTAGCCACGTCATAATGACACCCCAAACAGACCAGTTTTAGGTTCATCATGCAGGCGTCAGTTTCATCATGCAGGCGGCGTCAGTTTCATCCTTGAGGTGTCAGTTTCATCATGGAAATGTCAGTTCATCAATGAAGCGTCAGTTCTTCATTGAGAGGTATCAGTTTCATCATGTAGGTCATTTGAGACTCCGCCGCGTAATCATCAATGATTTGATGAGCTTCAGATACATGCACCACATCAAAACTGAGTTTGAGTAGTGAGACAAGTGTCCGAAGTGCTTTCTTTACTAAGTATATATTGCATGGAGCCCACCGTCTGGCTTTCCGTTATTTTTTTTTTCAACTCACTCATTTTGGACATAACTACGACTCACTTGTTACTTATTCCATGGAACTGACCGACTGACCAGGACAGGCTAGGAGCACAGTCCAGGCGAGGGGCATGATGGGGGAGTGATAGGAGTAGGAGTGATAGAGGTTAAAGGTGTGGAGATGGGGAAGGGAGGGGTGGGTGGGGGGGGGGGTGAGTTCAGGTATGACTGAGCCCAAACTGTCCGGAGGGGGCATTTTATGCCGGGGGAGACCGATATTGTCCGAGTGGGGTGCAGTGCATTTGCGGCTGGGACACCAAACTCCCGTTCTTTTCCGCCACCTCCCTGACCGAATTCTGCCTTCTAGGTTGGTTGCTTGCAATCTCTAACTCTAGCCCCCCTACCCCCCCTCCCCCCCCCCCCCACACACACACATACACTCCACACGCACATACCCTTCTCCTTTTTTTCGCCCCCCCCCCCCCCCCCCCCCCCCCCCCCGCTCCCACTCTTCATTTTGTCGTCAGCCGCCACTCCCTACTCCACAGGATGTTTACTGACCTGCCATCTCCTATTTACTTTTCTCCCCTTCATGTTTTACCCCTCTCATGTGTACAAGTCCAAGATCAGCAGAACTCTTAAAACATAACGGAGAGGCTGTAACTGATATCCTGTCTGTCATTTGCAACAAAATCTGGCACACTAGGTCGCCAGCCATTCCGCTCAGTTTTTTTTTCCACTTCGTGATTGCAAAAAGTTAAATCTTTGCTGAGAAGAAAGACCGTTAACAGGAGAGGCAAAGCCTACAGGACTATCATACAGTTAACAGGAGAGGCAAAGCTACTGTTATCATACAGTTAACAGGAGAGGCAAAGCCTTCTGGACTATCATACAGTTAACAGGAGAGGCAAAGCTACTGTTATCATACAGTTAACAGGAGAGGCAAAGCCTTCTGGACTATCATACAGTTAACAGGAGAGGCAAAGCTACTGTTATCATACAGTTAACAGGAGTGGCAAAAGCCTACAGACTATCATACAGTTAACAGGAGAGGCAAAGCTACTGTTATCATACAGTTAACAGGAGAGGCAAAGCCTTCTGGACTATCATACAGTTAACAGGAGAGGCAAAGCCTACGGGGCTCTCATACAGTTAACAGGAGAGGCAAAGCCTACAGGACTATCATACAGTTAACAGGAAAAGGTAAAGCCTACAGAACTATCATACAGTTAACAGGAAAAGGCAAAGCATACAGGACTATCATACAGTTAACAAGAGAGGCAAAGCCTACTGGACTACCATACAGTTAACAGGAGAGGCAAAGCCTTCTGGACTATCATACAGTTAACAGGAGGCAAAAGCCTACGGGGCTCTCATACAGTTAACAGGAGAGGCAAAGCCTACAGGACTATCATACAGTTAACAGGAAAAGGTAAAGCCTACAGAACTATCATACACAGTTAACAGGAAAAGGCAAAGCATACAGGACTATCATACAGTTAACAAGAGAGGCAAAGCCTACTGGACTACCATACAGTTAACAGGAGAGGCAAAGCCTACTGGACTATCATACAGTTAACAGGAGAGGCAAGCCTACGGGGCTCTCATACAGTTAACAGAAGAGGCAAAGCCTACAGGACTATCATACAGTTAACAGGAAAGGCATAGCCTACAGGACTGTCAGAGAGTTAACAGTAGAGGCAAAGCCTACAGGACTATCATACAGTTAACAGGAGAGGCAAAGCCTACAGGACTACCATACAGTTAACAGGAAAGGCAAAACCTACAAGACTATATACAGTTAACAGCAAAGGCAAAGCCTACAGGACTATCATGCGGTTAACAGGAGAGACAAAGCCTACAGGACTATCATACAGTTAACAGGAGAGGCAAAACCTACAGAACTATCATACAGTTAACAGGAAAGGCAAAGCCTACAGAACTATCATACAGTTAACAGGAAAGGCAAAGCCTACAGGACTACCATACAGTTAACAGGAAAGGCAAAGCCTACAGGACTATCATACAGTTAACAGGAGAGGCAAAGCCTACAGGACTATCATGCAGTTAACAGGAAAGGCAAAGCCTACTGGACTATCATACAGTTGACAGGAGAGACAAAGCCTACGGGACTATCAGAGAGTTAACAGGAGAGGCAAAGCCTACAGACTATCAGAGAGTTAACAGGAGAGGCAAAGCCTACGGGACGATCAGAGAGTTAACAGGAGAGGCAAAGCCTACAGACTATCATACAGTTAATAGGAGAGGCAAAGCCTACAGGACTATCATACAGTTAATAGGAGAGGCAAAGCTTACAGACTATCATACAGTTAACAGGAGAGGGAAAGCCTACAGGACTATCAGAGCGTTTACTGGACAGGCAAAGTCTACAGAACTATCATCATATAATCTGATGGCAGTTCATGAAATGCAAAGCGTGTAGAGCACCTTTCTTTTTAATCTAATGGCAGTTTATGACATGACAACTTTTCTGTTGCTGTTGTCATCTGGCAATCAGGTGGTAAAAATTGTCCGTACTGTCCACCAGAGTGGGCGTTTAACTGTCCATTTAGTAGTTTTCATTTACACGCATGGCTTTTTCTAAATGTATTTTTTTTTGGTGGCATTTAAGCGTTTTTTCGTAGCCTTTCAACGATTTGGGAAAAAATCTGGGGCAGATAAGATAGATTAAAAGGAATGTCCGGTGCTTTATATACCATATGGTGCAGCTAGTATAGCCACCCTGTTATGAACTGCTTTTGGTTTTTGTTTTCTAGGATTTTTTTTTCTTGATGATCTGATGTACGGGGGGGGGGGGGGGGGGGGGGGGGGGGGGATAGCTCAGTTGGTAGAGCGCCGGACTCATAATCCAAGGGTTGCGGGTTTTTGAATCTGCGCCGGGCCGTTTCGGTACAGGAGGATTTTTCCCTCGGAGTTAACATTAGTTCTGACTCCATTTCCCTTACAGTCCTTCGAATGAGACTATAAACCGAGGTTCCGTGTGTGAACGCACGCATGACATCTTGCACACACCTAAAATCCCATTACCAACTTTCGGAAGAGAAGGCCAGTTTGGCTATTGGTATGGATGACACGATACACATAGCATGCACCTTCCCCGAAGATGGAGTATGGCTGCCTTAATGGTGGGATAAAGAACGGTCATACACACAAAACTCCACTCCATTTGTTGGGTACATGGGATTAATACTTGTCTGTCCGTATAG
>JADBJO010000712.1:437851-450351 GCA_016801955.1 Conus betulinus | reverse complement strand
AATCTGCCTTCGGGAGGGAGTACGATGGTTCCCTCATGCAGCTAGTGAAGAGTTTTCATATTTGAAATATATTTTCTTAATCTTATGTTCCCATTTCTTCATCTTCAACTCCCCCCCCCCCACCCCCCCCCCACCCCCACCCCCCACCTCCCTTAAGTTCAAATCTTTGCCAAGTCATTACTGTGATGATGGAGGGGTTCTTGGCCTGCGCTTGTTTTTTCCCCACTATTAGATTGTTCCCCACTATTAGATTGAAAGAAATTCTTTGTCAGGCGCGCAGAGAACATGTGCATTGAGTGAGTCGTGTTATGTGGGGGGTAGACTGAAGAGCCTGTCGTGACATGGTGAAAAAGAAGATCACAATGCATCCCAGTCAGAAAACGTTCCTCCTATCTGTGGTGTACAGAAAAAAAAGAAAAAAAAAAAATGATAATAACAATACCGCCACCTACCTAGAAAAATGTCATTTCTGGCCTTAACCCTTTCACACATTTAACCTTGTCAGCCACAAAGATGGAGTGGCTTTGGGATGAAAAATATCTGAATCAAAGATCGGGTTGTTTAGTTTAGTTTTGTTTGTTTTGTTTTGTTCTGTTTTCAGAGAGTAACAGCTCCACCGGCTCTTTATTCCGACCAGAGAGCGTTGCTGCTGCAAGTACATTTTGGGGGAAAAAATAATGACTGGACATGGTTAGAAAAGGTGTTCTTTTTCTCCTCTTGCCCATAAATAGAACATTTAACTTTGTATCAAAAGATGAACTGGAGTTTTAACGGAAAGATATTGAATTAAAGACCAGGTTCTCTATACTTCGTCATTGTGTTGGCGTTGTTTTTTAAAATTCGGGTTTATATCCATCTTTTAATCCATGTATCTATCTATCTGTCTGTTTATCTATCTATTTGTCTGTCAGTCTATCTATATCTAAGTATGTGTCTGTCTTTCTATCTATCTATTATTCATCTATCTATCGTCTGTATGTGTGTGTGTGTGTGTGTGTGTGTGTGTGTGTATCTATATATCTATCTAAGTACGTATCTATCTATCAAAAGATGGGGGAGGGGGGGTTGAGAGGGGCGGGGGTTAATGATATGCCGAATTCTGCAAACTTTCTCGCGATTACTTGCGAGAGGTTTTAGAATACAGGTATCGTTCCCTCTGTATCTCTTTCGTTTGTAGGTAGTGGTGTATGTGTCGGACTAAGTGATTCGTCGGATTCTGTTACGTTCTTTGCGATTGGTAGCTGTCAAAATCTCGATTTACCTGTTAATGATCCTCTCTGTGTGCGCGCGCGCGCGCGTGTGTGTGTGTGTGTGTGTGTGTGTGTGTGTGTGTGTGTGTATGTGTACATGTGTGTGTGTCTGTGTGTGTATACGTGTGTATGTGTGCATGGGTGTGTGTGTGTGTGTGTGTGTCTCTGTGTGTGTGTGTGTGTATGTGTGCATGTGTGTGTGTGTGTGTGTGTGTGTGTGTGTGTGTGTGTGTGTGTGTGTGTGTGTGTGTGTGTGTGTGTGTGTGCATGTGTGTGTGTATGTGTGTGTGTGATGTTGCAGTGCACGAGTCAACCCCTGATATACAGATTTTGGTTATAGTTTTATTTTCTTTGTGTTTATCTGCAGAATTATTAGAACACGGTTGAGCAGATTACTCGTGACGCTTTACATGGGTGTTCTTCTTTCTTTTAGTGTCCACCTTCATCGAGTGGAAGATTCTGACACTTGCGTGTGTATGCCCGGTTTTTTTTTTTTTTTTTTTTTTTTTTTTTTTTTTTTATCCCGCCATTAAGGCAACCATACTCCAACTTTGGGGAAGGTGCATGCTATGTGTAACGTGTCATCCATACCAACGGCCAAACTGGCCTCTTCCGAAAGTTGGTGATGGAATTTTACGTGTGTGCAAGATGTTTATGCGTGCGTTCTACACACGGAACCTCGGTTTATAGTCTCATTCGAAGGACTGTTTTGGGAATGGAATCAGAACCGATGTTAACTTCGAGAGAAAAAAATCTCCCTGTACCGAAACATCCCAGCGGAGATTCGTAAGTTGGTAAGGTCCGAGTCTACAGCTGGATTACATTTCACAGAATTGTCGGTGGGATTAGTATATGCAAAGAAGCACACGTCACATGCTGTTCGATGGGTCAGGATCAGCAAAGGATTGCACACGTCCCGCCGTTATTTGTAGGTTCAGTGTCTATTGGGGACGATATTTTCACAGCGTTGTCTGAGGGATCAGTATCTGCAAGGGATTATATTTCACAAAGTTATTTGGAAGGACAGTCTCTGGAAAGGATTATATTTGACATTAGGCAGGCTTACTGGTACGGTCAGGTAGGTACCTTCGAGGTATTACGATTCACAAGGTTGTTTGTAGGGTCAGCGTCTGCAGAGAATTATATGTCACAGGATTTTTGTGGTGTCTAGATAGACAGGTAGATCTTTATTGATTACTGGATTGAGAGAGAGGGAGGGAGAGGATCGATCGATCGATAGATAAATAGATAGATAGATAGATAGATTTTATTGATTACTTGATTGAGATAGATAGATAGATAGATCGATAGATAGATAGATAGATAGATAGATAGATAGATAGAGATAGATAGATAGATAGATAGATAGATAGATAGATAGATAGATTTTATTGATTACTGGACTGAGAGGTGGGGGGGAAGGATAGGTAGATAGATAAATAGATAGATAGACAGGTAGTTAGAGAGAGAGAGAGAGAGAGAGAGAGAGAGAGATGGATAGATTTTATTGATTGCTGGATTGAGAGAGAGAGAGAGAGAGAGAGAGAGAGAGAGAGAGAGAGAGAGAGAGAGAGAGAGAGAGAGAGAATAGACAGATAGACAGATAGAGAGATAGATAACAGAAATTTTTAAAAAAACCCAACAGAATCATAAAATATTACCCAATGTTTCGACCTTACCACCTCAATGGACTTGAAATGACCAGAATGAAGCCAACTCATCAAAACCAGTCATAGTCTCACTCTCTCCCATCCAGTCCCCACCCCATATAGCTCTTCCCCCACCCATCCTCCACACGTCCATCACATCTTTAAAATAAAAAAAAAAGGAAAAAAAAAAAAAGAAAGAAAAAAGAAAACGTACGGCCATGCCCCACTCTCACCCGCCCACTAACACCCTCCACCAGTCTCACCCTCACCCTTCCATCTCTCCCATCTGTTCCCTCACATTCTTCTCCCAAAGTCCTTGTCTATCTATCCCTATTTCATCAACACTCAGCTAGAAATCCCATGATTTGGCACTGTGCCATTCTTTCTTCTGCTTCGTGGTTCTCTCTCTCTCTCTCTCTCTCTCTCTCTCTCTCTCTCTCTCTCTCTCTCTCTCTCTCTCTCGATCAAATAATCTAGCTATCTGTCTGTCTGCCTATTTATCCATCTGTCTGCCTGTCTATCCATCTCTGTGTGTGTGTCTGTGTGAGTGTGTGTGTGTGTGTGTGTGTGTGTGTGTGTGTGTGTGTGTGTGTGTGTGTGTGTGTTTGTTGTTGTTGTTGTTGTTGTTGTTTTTAAGAGAGATCGATTTAAAGGTTTATCTTTAATTACCGTTTTATTTCCTTTTTTCTAGCGCTGACTAGGCGTGAAAAATTGTGCATCTATTTTCACAGATTTCCAATACATTTTCAGGTCATTTGAAGAGAAAAACACAATGGCAGTACCAGCCCTCCCACAACCTCTTGATGTCAAAGACCTCTGCCTCTAAATGACCATGAAAGTCTACAGGCCTATAAGCATGGCAAATCCCACGCCTGAAACTGATGTAATGAAATGTCATTCTTGACCGTGCAACAAAATGAGTTTAAAATTGCCGCTGTATGCTGGTGTTTATATTGTTGATCGCATACAATATTGTAACTGAAAAAGCTCTTTGATAAATTCTGATACGCAGCAAAGTTGAAACTTAATATGGAGCTGAGTTCTGGAAAATATCTGAGTGTTGAACAACTTCCTGTAATGTCTATGAACAGATTATACGCCGACTCTTTGCGGGGAAAATTCGCGGCGCTGCAAATGTTATTGACACATTTCATTGGATTGTTACGACAGAGAGATGACGTCAAATATGTTACAAGAAAAGGAAAACATTTCTGACGTCCAATGAAGGGAAACGAGATGAGTTTACTTGCCTAATATATCCTTTTCACACACGTAAATGCTCGATTGACTTCTTTGCGAGAAAATCACTCTAAAATGAGTGAAAGTGCCCGCAGAGATGCTCTCTCTCTCTCTCTCTCTCTCTCTCTCTCTCTGGTAAGCAGGCTGTTGGTCAGGTACCAACATTTTGATGGAATGGGTTGTCTTGATTCTTGCGGTCCAGAAAATTTAACATCCCTGCGTCTGTATTCACGACCCCATGAGCAGAAAACATTACAAAGTGAGAAAATCACAGAAAGTCTGCAAAATGATCATCACAAAATGAATCTCTCTCAGGAAGTTATCAAACTCTAAGAACACTAAAATGAACAACTGCATCTTTACCATGTTTGATATCCATGAACTTCTATGCTTAGTTTCACACGGAAGACATAGCCATCCATCTAGAAGTTATTATTGCTTTGAGTGCAGAAATATGCATGACAGTAATTAGAATACAAATCAGTACTGGTAAGTGTACTTGAGCTTGTTCATTTTGTCTGTACTTTGACGCCACGTTTTTACTTATCATCAGTCAAGAAAAGAGTCTATTCTATTCATTGCTATCATAAGGTCTCATGAACTTTGTCGACACTTGAACAATAGTAAAAAGCTGATGCCAAAAAAGTGTGTTTGTATCAGTTTCTCCGTCCCTCCCTTCCTCTTCAAATTCTAAATCCCCCCCCCCCCCCCCCCCTTCCCTTCCTTTAGTCCCAGAGATAATGCATCATCACATCTTTTGAATAATAAGCGACGTACTGTTCTGGGAAAAGAGAAAAGGTGCAGATTATGTCATCTTCATTTATTAAGTTTAAACAAGGGTGCATGTAGGTCGCACCTCGGCTTTCGTGAAATAGTAGTAGTAGAAGTAGTAGTAGTAGCAGCAGCAGCAGCAGCAGTAGTAGTAGTAGTAGTAGTGTGGTGGTGGTGGTGGTGGTGGTGGAGGATGGTAGGAGTAGTAACAGTAGCACTGGCAGTAGTAGTAGTAGTAGTAGTAGCAGCAGCAGCAGTTGTAGTAGCAGCAGCAACACCAGAAGCAGCAGCAGCAGCAGCACCTCAAGAGCAGCAACAGTAGTAGTAGTAGTAGTAATAATAATGGTGATGATGGTGGTGGTGGTGGTAGTAGTAGTGATGGTGATTGTGGTGGTAGCAGCACTAGTGGTAGTAGTACCAGTAGTAATAGTACTAGTAGTAGTGGTGGTGGTAGTGGCGGTGGTAGTAGTAGCACCAGTAGCAGTAGTAGTAGTAGTAATGGTAGTAGTAGTAGCAATAGTAGTAATAACTGTGGTAGTAGTAGTTTGTAGTAGTAGTGCTGCTATCATCACTATTTTCACAACTGGAACCGCTTTCCATAAAGGAAAAGTCAGGGCACCAGTTTTTCCAGCAACATAAGACAAGAGGTCTATTCCATCATCAATCAGAAAAAAAAAAAACAAATTCCATGCTTGCTCCATGACACGCACTGTGACCCTGAACTAAAAGATTGGACTTGAGACCAAAATGTGGGAAAGGTCTACATCTGCTGTTTTTTTTGCATCCTCCAAATCGCAGTAGAGAACATTGCCATCAAATGAAAGAAGGAGGTCAAGTTCAAAACAAGTAAAATTCATCAAAACTGTAGAAGATTTCCTGTTTTTTTTTTTTTTTTGTATGTTTTGTTTGTTTGTTTGTTTGTTTGTTTGTTTTGGTTTTGGTTTTGTTTTTTTTCGGACAGATACTATGGAACAGCCAGCCAGTTGTTAGTTTCAAAGTGAGACGACTGCAGGCGCGGAAATCTAAACAAATCTTAAATAAATATCAGCCCACCGCCAAGGCAAACGTGGGCAAAGGAGTCACAAGACAAAACACGACGCGCTTCGACCTCTTAGGTCTTCTTCAGGCAAGACACAAACAAATAGGGCAACGAAAATGAAAGAGTGTCACTTAGCTTTGATCTCTTCAGCGCAAGGTAGGCGTCTGTGGCTGCTACTACTACTACTACTGCTAATGCTACTGTTACGCCTACCTTGCGCTGAAGAGATCAAAGTTAAGTGACAACTCTTTCATTGTCATTGTCCTGTTTGTTTGTGTCTTTTTTATTTATTTTATTTTTTTATTTTATTAGGATTCCCCCTCTCTGGGGGAATACTATTGTTATTGTAAAAATTATTTTTTCTTCTTTTTTTTTTATCTGACCCTTTTTTCATCCAATCGTGTTGAAATTTTCAGAAAAGTTGCAGGGTATTGTGGGTATGTGCAAATGGCAATTTTTAAATGAATTGACCGTTTTTTGGCCGAGATATGGCCAAAAAAACGGCCAAAACGGCCAAATTTGAAACTTGAATAACTCCGAAACGGTTGGACAGATCGTAATGACATTCAGAATACACACACAACACCACATTTGCAACATAAATGTTATAATAACGAACCGGAAGTGCAAACCGGAAGTGCCTGACAGTGTCACTGGTCAATTTCAGTTGTTTCACGGAATAGCAAAAAACCGGAAATGATGTCACAAAAACTAAATTACGGAAAATGTTTCTGTAGCTATGGCCCAGTGCAGAAAGGAGTTTGGTATTGATATCTTAAAGGGTTTGGCAGTTATTTAAATTTATGCAAATTTAGGTACGCTCTAAAAGGCGAAATTTGAATATTTAATAGCTCAAAGACTAACAAAGTAACAAAAACCAAATTTTGGTTGCTAAATGCAGTTTGATATGCTAATTTAAAAAAATCTATGTTGCAAAAACGTTCGACAGTTAAAAAAAAACCGTTAAAAACTGTGATTTTTCATTTTTGAAGCTATCTCAACCAAAATTGGTGGATGTATGTAATTTGATATGCTGATTAAGAGTATATATGTTACAAAACACTTCGACAGTAACAAAAAAAAACAAAAAACAAAAAAAAAAAAAAAAAAACCGTTAAAAACCGTTTTTTTTCAAAATATGCATCAATCTTCACAAAACTTGCTGGTTACATGTTACTTTGAACGCTGAACATGAATATTTAACTTTACGAGCAGCAATTTTGATATCCGACATCTAAAAACCGTTAAAAACCGTTATTTTGCAAATAGGAATCAATTGTGACCAAAATTGGTGGCTAGATGTAACTTTGAGCGCTGAACATGAAAACAGTAGTTTCATACAGTAATTTTCACATTTGACAGTTAAAAACCGTTATTTGGTAAATATGCATCAACGTTTACCAGTAATGGTGGATAGATGTAATTTTCAACGGTGAACATATATAGGCAAGTTTCATACAGTGATTTGAAGGGGGGGAATTCCCATGTTTGCTCTAAGGCAAACATAAGGCCTCTCTGGGGGAATACTATTGTTATTGTAAAATTTTTCCTTTTCGTTTTTTCTTTCTCTTACCGTTTTTTTTTTCCAACCGTGTTGAAATTTTCAGGAAAGTTGCAGGGCATTGTGGGCATGTGCAAATGGCATTTTTTAAAAATGAATTGACCGTTTTGGGGCCGAGATATGGCAAAAAAAAAAAAAGGCCAAAACGGCCAAATTTGAAAAATAATAACTCCGAAACGGTTGGACAGACCGGAATGATATTCAGAACACTTACATAACATTATATTTGCAACATATACGTTATGATAATGAACCGGAAGTGCAAACCATAAGTGCGCGCGCGCGCGTGTGTATGTGTGTGTGTGTGTGTGTGTTAAGGGGGGGAATCCTCCCATGTTTGCTCTAAGGCAAACATTGAGCCACCTCAGAGGCAGTGTACCCACGCCGCTCATTCCGACACCCCGTCCACAGCCCCGCCGCATCCCCGCCACCAACAATCCACAGGGAGCAGTCAATGTCAAGTCGTCAAGAGGCAACCCACCGGAGGAGACACTGCACTGCTGCCGAGTTACTTCGGTGGTATTCAGTGGTGCCTGTTCTGATCTGACACACGCAGGACACCGCCTACTAAGCCCCCTACTGACGACAATAATTGCTTAGTCGCGGAGCCGGCGTGAGTGAGCTCTCCTTCCGGAGAGCGCCCACCACGTCGGTCCATCGACAGTCCCCATGAACTGCGCCGATACCGGTGACCCCGACGGAACCAAACCAAGGCCACAGACATGGACAGGACATCGAAATTGAGGTCACCATGAGAGCAGGGCATGAAAGGCCACAGAATTTGAGACATTTTTTTAATGCTGATCAATGAGAATGAGGATGATTAAGATTATGCTACGGATTTCCATTTCGGTCTGAGACTACATGACAGGGCTGTACTCTACGCTTCCTTCCATATTATATCCCGGCTTCAACCAGGCCCGAGAGATACAGACACCTGCAGTGTTGGTCAGGAAATTTGGGCAAACACTCTCAGAAACGCATCCATTAAGTGGATGAAACTCGGCTGTGTGGTCCCAGTCTTCCCAACTGAGTCCGCAGCAAACTCCACTCTGGTAGGAGCCGGTTGGGGCAGAAAAAAAGTTTGTGTCTTGCCTGAAGAAGACCTAAGAGGTCGAAACGCGTCGTGTTTTGTCTTGTGACTCCTTTGTCCACGTTTCTCTTGGCGGTTCGCTGACATTTGTTTTAGATTTATTTAGATTTCCGCCTGCAGTCGTCTCACTTTGCAACTAGATCTGAAAAGAAAAACGTCCATCTTGCGCCCGATTTCAGGAGGCAAGTGATTGCTCGTTCTTCGTTTTCATTGTCCTGAATGTTGTTTATCTTGTCTGAAGAAGACCTAAGAGGTTGAAATGCTTCGTGTTTTGTCTTGTAATTTGTTTGTCCCTTTTGTCCGGCGAAATAAAATAACCTTTTTTTTTTTTTTTTTTTTTTTAATTAGCCAGTTGTTAGTCTGGATGGTCCAAACGTAGATGGCCTGTAGGTTTTTTGTTTGTCTTTTTTCCCCATTATATGTTAATTACAACCATAACGATAAAACCAAAGCCGAAGGAGAAGTAGATGCTGGTAGGCTACGACATAATTAGATCAGCTAAATATGCAGAGGCAGTTGAATTTCGAAATTTGGTCATGTCGATGAATAACACCTTTCCAACAAAGTTGCCCTTGATTTTAACGCTATTTTGGAGTTTTCGGTGTGATTTGTGCAATAGTAGTAGCAGACTGTAAATTCGAATACTTAAATGAACACTCAGTAACGGTTTGTTTTTTTTTTTTTTCTTTTGTAAGTTTTGAGGGGTGATGGTGGTGGTGGTGATGGAGGTGGTGGTGGTATTGGCGGCGGTGGTGATGGTGGGAGAGAGAGAGGGGGGGTCACTGAAACAAAGTCAAATAAACCCAACATTCTCGAAACGTCTCTCCTGTTTTCTTTCGTATATAAAACCACAGTACACACACACACACACACACACACAAACTCACCACCTGACGCCAATATACAAAGGGATGACAGGTAACAGGTGAAGGCAAACATCTTGCTCTCCACGGCTTCGCACTTTCCCCCTGCGACAGCCACCCTCGCTCTGCCTCACCTATTATACCCCAGAGTGTTCTGGCCCAGAGTCTTCCTCTTTTCGTTTAGAGTGCTCCGCCACCAGAGCGTCTCTCTCTCTCTCTCTCTCTCTCTCTCTCTCTCTCTCTCTCTCTCTCTCTCTCTGTCCCGTCGTGCGCGCGCGCGCGCGCGCGCACACACACACACACACACACACACACACACACACACACACACACACACACACACTTTTTTTTGAGACAAAGTGTGTCTGTGTGCCTGTGTGAACATGTGCATGCCTGTATGATTCAATTACAACAACAAATAAAGCAGCCCCCACCCCCCACCCCCCCCCACCCCCACCCACACACACCTCGGGAAAACATTTAAAATGAAAAAAAAATCCAATTACACAATATGTAAAACTATGAGGAGAGCGTCCAGTGGACCACTTTGTCAGTTCTTGAGCACTGTCAATCATATTTGGATAGGTGGTAAGATACAGGTCAATTAATGTGTAGAAGGATGAACGGTTAACCACTCAAAAAAAAAGTTAAACAAATTTAAAGGTAAATAAAGTGTGTGTGTGTATGTGTGTATGTGTGTGTGTGTGTGTGTATGAGAGAGAGAGAGAGAGAGAGAGAGAGAGAGAGAGAGAGAGAGAAGAGAGAGAGAGAGAGAGAGAGAGAGAGAGAGAGAGAAGATGGGCTTTTTATGAAGGTCTGAGAGAGTATGCTGGTCTTTTCTTTCTATTTTCCATCAAATTCATCGAAAGTATGGCAAGGTGTGGTATCTGTCTAAGGGTTCCCGTTGTTGCTACACACCTTCTGTATACAGAATGAACAAACAAACAAAAAGAAATGATGTTGTGTCTGAGATGCTTGACGTTGTGTTTTAAAATCAAAACAGACACGTTGTCTCTCTGTAAACCCTCAAATTCATCATAATTACAACTGCACAATAATTATGGCTTAATGACAAAAACACTAATTTTTTACAACAAATTAAGTCGTCTTAATCTTAACTATGCATAAGAGGGGAAATGAGTAGCTATGATTCACTCAAAATTTGATAGGCTATCTAAATGATGTAATGTCAAATGACTATGAATCACGTTCGATTTACTGTTCGCTCTGTTTACATAACATGTCGTTCTACTATGATTGGTAGGCCTGATTCGATATTATGTACATTGACAAAAGGAACGAATAGATCAATGGGTGACACGGAAATAAGGAGATGATTGAAGAAGTAAATAAATAAATGAATAAATACGCAGGTAAATGAATAAATAAGGGGATTACCTTTCATACCATCCTAACATATTTTCCAACACAAAGAGCCCCCTTCAAAATCCTGCCACTCAGACCAGGTCAAGACTAACAGGCTATATAATTTTGTTTTATTCTTTCTTATCGTAAATGTCAAGCTGCATGCATATACATATACCTTTTGCAACGACAAGAGCGAAGTAAATTAAGAGGCTGTGTAATTAGGTAAGACAACGGAAACGACCATTAATTTTACATACCGAGTTATCTTGTCCCCTCGAAAAAAGTATCAACAACTGAATAATGACAACAATACAACACAGAAGAAGAAGAAGAAGAAGACTGCTGGAAAGAATAAATGAAACATATGTCGGAGTACAACACCTGCTGCGATGCAAAAGGAAATTGGGGGCAGGAGGGGGAGGGGGAGAGGGGCAGGGAGATGGGAGTGAGCATCGTGTTGGGGGTGAGGTAGAAAGGGGGTAGGTAAATCATACCCAGAGGGAAATGGAGAGGGAAGACAGATGGAGGTATAGGCTGAAGACTGAGAAACAGGGTGACAAAATCGGAGACATGAGGTAAAAAATGGTTAATAAATCATTACAGAATGGCGCAGATATGCAGTAGAGTTTCTAGTATGAATGTAATAGTGTTTATATGCATTTCATAAGTGTTACACATTATTCGCTTTGCATTTCTACACCAAAGGTCCTTTTTTTTTTACTGAGGATTTTGTCCCACCGTCAACGGCAAAAAGTCTGACCAACGACCATATGTTTTTTTTTTTTTTTTTTTAGTGTTCTTCCGTTTTTCAATTTAGCAATTGTCTCGTCATTAGATGTCCACGTACTGGCACGTGCAGTGTTTGCACGGTAAATTTGATGCGTCATATATTCTCCGATCACAGTCTGTGAATTTACACTTTGCGCTACCCTCGCCAGGTTCCAGAAAATCCATTTATCTGAATTAAGCAGTCTCATGCACATCTGATGCTGATAAAAGAGTTAATTAATGATAAGTTAGTGACAAACCGACGCTATAACGAATTGCGTGTCGACCTCGAACGTGAGCATGCTCATCCTCGTTATGTTCTTTTCTTGCTTTTTTCCCCCCCCCTATATTTCCCCCCTTTTTTTTTCTTTCTCCTACCTCTTCTGTACATTCTTCTGCTTCCTGCTACTTTCCTTTTCAATCTTCTCTTCATATTCTCCTACATTTCCCACAACCTACCCCTCCCCCCTAACCTCCCCGCCATTTCTTGCAGTGTTTTGTTTACTGTTTCCTATTTTTGCAAACTTTTATTTACCCTTCACTATCTTTTCTACTTTCTTTATATCTTTCATAAATCATTCTTTACCTTCTGGACTGTTCTCTACCCTTTCTTACTGCTCCTCTTATAATTACAGTCTTACTTGCTTTACTGGGTTCTACTAACCCTTTCTTACTGCTTCTCTTTATAATTACAGTCTTATTCTGCTGTTCTCCATGTTCTCTACCCTTTTCTTACTGCTTGCTCTTCCATAACAATTATAGTCTTAGCTTATTCTGCTTACTGTTCGATATCCTTTCTTACGCTCTCTATAATTTATATGTCTGGTATGTATGTATGTTTTTATTTAAGTATGTAGTATGTAATGTATATATATACACAACATTTATTACATCTTAAT
>JADBJO010000712.1:425351-430351 GCA_016801955.1 Conus betulinus | reverse complement strand
TCTCTCTCTCTCTCTCTCTCTCTCTCTCTCTCTCTCTCTCTCTCTCTCTCTCTCTTGCGCGCGCGTGTGTGTGTGTGTGTTTTGAGAGCGAGCAAGCGCACCCTTTCAACTCTGGTCTGTTGTTTATGAGGTCAGTGAGATAAAAACTTCGAATGGACGCCAAACAGCACACGCAGCTGTGATTAATTTTAGAGCCGCTATAGCTCGATACAAAAGTCTTCTTACTTACTTCGCGAAAACGGAAATGGAAAGACCAGCCCATGTGAAATTTTCGGTCTTTCAAAGCATTCCACTCCGATCTGCAGAGTTTTAGCCTCTCAGTGAACATTTAATTTCTCAGCGAACAGTTCAGTTTCTCAATTTTTGTTCGTCTGACTGACTTTGCAAGGCGCACAGCTTTTTCCCATTCCTGGATTCTAGAAAACCACAGGCATATGAAGGAACGCAAGCGATAAACCCACTACAAGCTTTCCATCAAAACGTGATGTCGGAAAGTTGCGTCCCTTTGAAGGCTGAACAGCCCATGTCACGACGACCGAGTCGAAGCGATTTCCATAAAGCTAAACTGCGCAGTGAATGCAGGGAAGGAATTCTCAGTGGGATACGTCACGCGATATCGTCATAGATTTACATCATCTGCGTGACCTTGCGTGTAAAAAATTTGGTTTTGTTGTCTGCATTACGTCAAATGGTCTGCAGTGACGAAATCAGAGAAGGTGAAAGAAACACTTCTCACGCTCAACGGACTCCAAAGCAGCTGATTTGAAAGTTTACAACAGAGAGAAGGAGGCTTTTTCAGAGGAGAACATTCATGTTGTAAATACCAATATGTGATAACTATAAACACGAATTTACCTCCAGATCTTGGAATTAGATTATCATTCCATAATATGACAAACAACACAGGAACATTTTGTATTAATTCCTGACATTAAAGATAGAAATGAGTTGTCCTGCTTTCCAATCAAAAAAAGAATGTGAGTACATTACAGACAAGTTTATACATTTAAAGTAATCAAAACACAGTTCCAAGGTCATGTATCCTAATATTTAAAGAGTTATATCCGAACTTCAGAAGAGATTTGTTCAATACTTTTGTTTTTGATTGTTCTCTTCGTCATGGTGTATAACCCAAGTGAACTGACCCTCTTCACTTCCGCGTCATGTAGTGAGCAAGCGCTGCCCCAGTAACAGTTCTTTCTCAAGCAGCATGGTCGAAGAAAGGGAAGGGGGAAAAAAGCAAAGGAAACAATTAGGAACATAAAAAAAAACAAAGGAACAGAAAGGGAGAAAAAAAAGAAAGAAAAGGGAATTTAAAGTGTTAGTCTCTGTTTTACACACACACACACACACACACACACACACACACACACACACACACACACACACACACTTTTTTTTTTTGTCCCTTTCCTTTTTTTCGTTCTGTCTTTTCATTTTTTCTGACGTCAGTGTTTCTTTCTACCCTTTCATATATCTTTTCAGGATTTCATTACTTCTTTACTTTACATGCTACCACTTTCTTCTTCTTCTTAGTATTGTTATTGCTATTATTAATATTACCATCATAACTACTGGACTGCTGGTCCTTTCTGTTTCTTGTTTGTTTGTTTGTTTGTTTTTTGGACACAACACAAACAAAAATACTTATCAGAGAGTTCAGTTAATTACTTATGCACGTCTTTAGACACAAAATTAAAAATTATAAAAAAAAAAAAAGGGTTGACACCACCCGTTAGTGTCTTCATTTCCTTAGCTTTAAGTCTGTACAGCAGAAACCTTTTGCGAAACAAATGAATGAACCGTGTAAAAAGAATCAATCTTCAACGAATATTCAATCCAGATTAAGTATTTTAAGTAACTGCATTATTATAATGTATGTTTTACATATTACGTTATTGTTTTTTTTGTTTCTGGAAAAGCGCATACAAGTGGCTTTGGCGAGAGCTTTGGGACAACCTTGAAGAAGTCAGCGTGTAGTCGATAGAACAACGAAACGACACGTGCATAGTTGTAAAGATGAATCATTGTCTTTGTCTGTGTGGGCACTTAAAACAGTTGTAAAAATGAATCACTGTCTATGTCTGTGGTTGTGGGCGCGCGCGCGTGTGTGTGTGTAGTTAGTGTGTGTGTGTGTGTGTGTGTGGGGGGGGGGGGGGGGGGGGGGGGGGGGAGGGGGGGCGTGCGTGTATTTGGAAAGTTCGTTTACAGCTGTTGACTAAGATAGTATGAAAAAGAGAGGTCAGGGCAATAGAATATCTATATTCATGTGTGTGTGCACGCGCAGACCTATTTGCACGTGGTATCACACCAATCCTGGAGAAGTTCATATTATTGATACCCTGTACTTCCCCGAGTATTCGGTTTTTTTTTTTTGTTTTGTTTTTTTTTTTTTTTTTTATTTCAGCTACAGGTCCGTCAGGAATTAAGTTTTCCTCTGCAGTCGGATGTTAAGTGAGTCTATGGTGTACTAGTTTGCAGCTTGCACAGACATTTAATGCATGGTTGTGATACAAAGATCACTCAGTCATGTCTTGCACGATTCATTACAATATTACTCGCGCTTTTTATTATAACGTTGAAAGTTTGGCCGCAAATTCCAAGCTGACATCTGAACTTGTTTACTTAGACAAAATCAGTTCATAAAAACGCATTTAAAAAACACAAATAAACTAACAAAACAAAACCAAAACAAATAAAACCCAACAAATCAGGTAAAGGGTTACCATGACTCATTTTTTTTTCGATTTCAGTGTGTCATGGAAATCTTGTTTTTACTCTCTCTCTCTCTCTGGTTTGTTTTTTTTCTCGATTAAGATATAAAAAAAAGTGGAAGAGATTGTCCCATATATTGCTTGTTCATGTAGATGATTCAGTTCACTCACCCAGCACACCAATCATTTCACTACTTTTTTGTAGGTAACTCATAATGCAAATAGACACTAAACCATTCTTTTTAGGCGTTACACTCTAGGCCTTTTACTCGCTTGTGACCCCAACTTGTCCCAGTTGGTCTTTCCCCAATAGTCCCATTTCAGTAATTGCAATATGTCTACCTACAATCTTGTGCCATGTGAGGTGAGGCTTCTGGGCTGGTCATTTTGTGCATGTTCCATCTCATGACTTTACACGCATGGGCATACTTTCATTTTTTGTGCATGTTCCATCTCATGACTTTACACGCATGGGCATATACTTCAGGAGTTGCGTTGTGGACAGTCTGAACGCTCCGCTGGGGCATCCAGTTTTCTCTGAATCTGGAGGAAAGGGCGCGGGGATAATGAAGGCGCTACAGATAGCCTGTCTGAAACTGCACCGTAAAGTTTTGGCCTTCCCTCTTTAAGCCCATAGTATGATGAAGATGCTACACATTGCCTGTCCGAAAGTGCGCCATAAAGTTTTGGTCTTCCTCTTTGAGCTCATAGTGCCTACAACAGCTCTGGATGGAAGTTAAACGGGGTCGAAAAAAAAAAAATCACAATCACGTGCCTCCGACGGGATTCGATCTGAAACCAGTAGATTATTCCCCTTTGTCTATCAGTGAATAGCTAGGCCATGTTGTTCTTTGTTCCTAAGTCTGCCTCCTCTGTCGTTCAGCATTCTCCTCATCGTTTGGAAACAGAGAGTAAACGAGTGTTTTAAAAAGAATTAGCTTGTGGTCTGTTCTTGGTGCGTGTGAATGTCATTGGCACTAGAGTGTCTCCCTGCAGTGCCCGTCCCTTGGTCAGAGGTCATTCTGCGCACGGTTGGTTCTTTCCGTTAACAGACCACTCCGAAAGCCTTTCTGTTGTCGGGGCCATTGCCATCCGCTAGATAAACCATCCTGTGCTCTTGGAATTTCACGAACTGTAGGCTTATCCCTGTCTCAAAAACAACGCTAACAGTATTGTTCTGGCATGGATTCCAGGTCATGCTAGCATTCAGGACAGCGAGGCTTGCCAGCAATGCCACGAGAGATGAATTCTCAGAAATGCCCATTTCAGTCCAGGAATTCAAAGTGATGATTCAAAGCAATGTCAAAATTAGGTAAAATCTGTCAAGAAGAATGCGACACACAGACAAGAAACTTTTTTCACATCCGTTCTGACGGAAAGGGATTCCTTCCACCTCTCTTTAGAAACCAATCGGAACCATTTTGTGTAAATTACGTACTAGTATTTTGCTTGATCTTATTTTTCAAAAGGCGAGGAGGTTGCGTGGTGTATTTCGTATCAAGCTATTGCTGTTGGGATACGGATGAGCAGAGACAGAACCTTTTTTTTCCCCAATGGATTCCGTGAATACGTTGTTCTGAGATGTTTCACCTCATGTGATTTTATTTTCACCCAAAAGGGAAACCCATATTTTTCATTTGATCTGACTAAACATACTTCCTGATACACAATTGCTTTTTAGTTCAGTTTTGTAATAAGTGACTCGCTTTTGACTTTTAGCTTTGACGTCTGAATATGTACATTGTTTTGTGTTTAAACTTACTACCCCAGCTGTGGCCTTTGTCGTCGTCGCCTGGCTATCAACTACATGGCTTAACCAGGGCCGCTGTGTGTGTGTGTGCAGATAACCCGGATTGACCACCATGGCCGAGGGGCGTTTTGGGAAAAGGGAGGCTACCCTGACAGTCCTGACCCCTTGCCCTTTACACCTCATAACTTCCTGTGAGCGCTCTTTTCTTATCACTTTACTTTCATAAGTGTTTGCTGGACGCTCATTTTTTCCCCCACACACGAATGCACGGAGCGATCGGGAATGGGGGTGTAGCTGCGTGTATGAAGCATTCGGTAGTGTAAAGTCAGACTACAGGTGATGGTGGGGTGGCCTCAGGCGCCAAGGTGGCCTCAGTGGTCGGCCCGAGATAAAAAACATGATTTACTTACATGACACACACATATGCATACTTTCGTACCTGTGGTGATAGACAGTGAACGCCTACCTACCCCTTCTCCGATCACACACACACACACACACACACACACACACACACACACACACACACACACACA
>JADBJO010000712.1:392851-422851 GCA_016801955.1 Conus betulinus | reverse complement strand
AATAAATCCATCAGACACGAACCTCTTTCCGTGTTTAAGATTTGAAGTGGCTGTGCCTTTTCTCATTTGCTACGTGATATTTAAGCGGGGTTATGTCACGGTCTTTACCAATGCAACTCTTCATTGGTTCAAGATGTAAAGTTCAGGGGAGAGATTTTGCCCAACTGCAGCAAGCCGTACATCGACAACTCCCGAAGATAGCTTTGATTCTACGTTTGATTATTGTTAGTGTGTGTGTGTGTGTGTGTGTGTGTGTGTGTGTGTGTGCGTGCGTGCGTGCGTGTGTTTAGTGTGTGTGTGTGTGTGTGTGTGTGTGTGTGCATGCGTGCGTGCGTGTGTTTTAGTGTGTGTGTGTGTGTGCGTGTGTGTGTGTGTGTGTGTGTGTGTGTGTGTGTGTGTACTTGCGTATGTGAGTGCGTATGTGTAATTGTTTGAGTTTGTTGTTGTTGTTGTTGCATATTTGCGTCTTACAAAGGTTTAGCAATGTGTGTGCGCACGCGCGCGCGTGTGTGTGTGTATGTTTGTGTGCGTGCACGTGCGCGCCCGTGTGTATGTGCGTGTGTGCGCGCGCATACTGCCTGATTAAATTTTCATTTTCCCCCAGTCAAATCCATTAACTGATTCTTTTTCCATCCTCTATTCCCCTATCCCCCATCGCCTCCCACTACATTCCCTTCTACACACACACACACACACACACACACACACACACACACACACACACACACATCACACCACCACCACCCACTACGATCACTAACACCAACAACACCAACTTTTTGCAAATTAACTGGAGGTGGACTGGGAAGGGAGTAGAAGGGACGGGGGCGAGGGGTGGATAGTGGCTTCCTTCCCCTGACAATACCCATTAATTAGCGGCCAGCAGTCTAAGACGCCCTCCATTGTTATTGGGGAACTAAGCGAGGACGTGGGACACGAGCTCTGGCTCCTATCTGTAAGGCAAACAGGGTATTGGTTTTCACACTACACAGCGCTTGACGGGGTGGAACAGGGTGGAGGGCTCGGGGGGAGGAGGGGTGGGAACGGTGGGGAGGAAGGTTGCGCAAAGAGGGTGGGGGTCCGCTGATAGGACAGGGAATAAGAGTACAGTGTGTGTGTGTGTGTGTGTGTGCGTGTGTGTGTGTGTGTGTGTGTGTGTGTGTGTGTGTGTGTGTGTGTGTGTGTGTGAGCGCGCGCGCGCGCGCGCATTAGTGTGTGTGCGTGTGTGTGCGAGCGCGCGTGCGCGTGTTTGACTGGATATACTTTTATTTTTCTCTTCTCTGAAATACAGTGACTGACTTTTCCATTAACACCCCCCCCCCCCCCCCCACACCCGTTCTTAATCCCCTTCCATCACGCTCCCTCCTACACATATCCACCACTCCTTTCTCTCTCTCTCTCTCTCTCTCTCTCTCTCTCTCTCTCTCTCTCTCTCTCTCTCTCTCTCTCTGTTGTTTCCTCTCTCTGTCGTCGTTTCCTCAACGCATTCCCACTTGTAACTATTTGACCCAACCAGGAGGTCTTTCCCAGCCAACTGTTAATAGGTTTTGTTTCTGTAATCCCGTGGTGTTGAAAAACGGCCTCTCATCAGAAGTGGTTCGATCAATTTTGCGCGGGTAGTGCCACTCACCTTTAGCTTTCCGCTTCGCTTTCTGTGAGAGTCTGGCTGCTTGGTTGTCCCCGAATGCTTGGCTTTGTTTTTGTTTTTGTCTGACATTTTTCTTTTGTTTGCCTGTCTGTCTGTCTCTTTCTCTCTCTCCTCTTCACACCCACCCCCCACTCTCTCTCTCTCTTCTTCCGTGTGTGTGTGTGTGTGTGTGTGTGTGTGTGTGTGTGTGTGTGTGGTATTTTGTGATAGCGATCATTGTTATTGGCAGTTGATCCGTACTCTTTTTTTTTCATCTTCTTCTCTTTACCATTATTGTGCGTTTTCTTTTTTGCACATTGAAGCAACACGAATTTGGTATGTTGTTTTCATATTTATCTTCCGTGTGCACTTCTCCCTGTCGATGTCTGTTGTATAGAATACAGTGGAACCTCTCTTAGGGACCTTCAGAAATCCTTTAAAAGAATCTTAACAGAGAGAGACTCTTTATCTAATGGTATATACATTAACAACGATGTCTTAAAGGCTAGGGTCTTCACTGGGAGGTACGTGTATTAACAATGAATCTCTGAAGGAAATGGTCTGTATGTAAAAACAACAACAACAACAACAAAAAACGAATTTTTCAAGAGGAAGGTCTTCATGGTGAAGTGCATGTATGAACGCTGAATCTTTAGAGGGGAGGATCTATTCTGGAAGATTCATGTGTTAACAGTGGATCTTGAAGGGGGGGGGGGGGGGGGGGGGGGGGGGGGTCTGTCTTGGGAGGTAAATGTAAGTTTATTAACAGTAAATCTGTAAAAGCGCGAGTGTTTATTTGGAGGTCATGTATTTACAGTGAATCTGTAAAAACACGAGTGTTTATTTGGAGGTCATGTATTTACAGTGAATCTGTAAAAACACGAGAGTGTTTATTAGGAGGTCATGTATTAACAGTGAATCTGTAAAGGCAAGATTGTTTATTTGGAGGTAATGCATTAACAGTGAATCTGTAAAAGCAAAAGCCCTTATTCGGAAATACGTTTACTGACTGTGATTTTAAAAACAAAAGGACTTTATTGGGAGGTATATGTATTAACAGTAAAACTTTAAAGGGGAGGTTCTTTACTGTAGGGTACAAGTGTTAACAATAAATCATTAGAGGGGAGGGTCTTTCTCGTGAAGTATATGTATGAACATGAATCATTAAAGGCAGAGTCATTTCAGGGATGTATATGTATTGACAGTAAATCTGTGAAGGGGAGGGTCTTGATTGGGAAGTATATATATATATATATATATGTGTGTGTGTGTGTGTGTGTGTGTGTGTGTGTGTGTGTGTGTGTGTGTGTGTGTGTGTGTGTGTATATACACATATATATTAACAGTAAATCTTTGAAAAGGGAAAGGGATGTCTATCCTGTGTTGGTAACTCCAGCACAGAGAGAGAAACAAAGGGTTGATACACGAAAATAAACATGTCTTCACAGAAAGGGAGCCCTTTATCAGGATTTGGTCAATCTAGTACACAAAGACGTTAAATATTTTGAGGTTGAGTCTGTATTAGGAAGTGAAATGGGTACGGACGAAGACGACCAAATGTTCCAGAAAAACAAAGTTTTATATTTAAAGAGGGGTGGGGGAAAAGAAGAGGAAGCGTGTGTCTTTTTTTTTTTTTTTCCGAAAATACGTCCAGAATAGAGAATGACCCCTATTGTTACCTCAGGTGAATAAGTCTTTGACCTAAGAGATTTACTACATGGGGAAGCCGATGTGGTATAGGCAGACTGAAAAAGTTCCTTGAAAAACAAGTCTTTGACCTAAGAGATTCTGCATTGGGAAGCCAATGCAGTATAGGCAGACTGAACATTTTCCCAGAAAAACAAGTCTTTAGAGCAGGAGGGAGGGGGGGGGGGGGGGGGGGGGGGGGGTCCACATCCAGAGGGCAATCCAGAATAGAATAACATACATTTAAAAAATCATGGAAAACAAGTTTTAGATGGGAGGGAGTCTTTATTCGGAAAGAAGTGTAGATCAAAAAAAGTGGCAAAAAAGATTCAGTTTGTGGAGGGAGGAAGCCCCTGCTGGGAGTTAGATGCAGTATAAAAACAGACATTAATAGTGCAGAGAAAAAGTCATCTTCAATGGGAAATAAACCTGTAGTAGTCAGATGCAAAACATGTATTACAGGATTAGAAATAAAAGACTTTTGAAAAAAAGGTGGTTCCTGAAAAGAAATCAGTCTGTTAAGAGAGGGAGTATGTGTGTGTGTGTGTGTGTGTGTGTGTGTGTGTGTGTGTGTGTGTGTGTGTGTGTGTGTGTTGGGGGGGGGGGGGGGGGGGGGGGGGGCTCTTTTCAAGAGGTTGTGCTGTATTCTTTGTATTATCTTGCTGAGATGTGTACACATTGACACCTACCACAGGAAATACCACGGGCTTCTTCCCTTCGGATATCCAAGGTAAACAAGTTTGTCAGATGCTAGTTTTGCACTGTGTATCGGGGTATGTGTGGAAGGTACGTGTAGAAATAACAACCCTTTGATTCCACCTGTTTACTGTGTGCACGTACCTAAAAGTTGTAGGAAATGATTGAGAAACTATCCATTGAGATTCTAAACACACGCAAAAATATCAAGCTACTCTCATATTTTTTTGATTAAATAATCTACGACAAGTTTCTTGTTTTTATTTCCTGCATCGATTAAAACTTCTAACCGAAGGAATGAACCTTTTCATTGCATTCATCGATTCGAACTTGCAACCACACCTAAGGAATTTAACTTTCTTCCATTTCTTGCACTCTTTCAGCATGTAATTACACCCAACGGGATGAATCTGTTCTCACTTCTGATATTTATTGAAGCTTGTAACTACACCCATCCTCCTCCCCCCCCCCCCCCCCAAAAAAAAAAAAAAAAAAAAAAAAAATTTTTAAATTAATTGAAGCATTCAACTACTGTCAAATAAATCAGTTCCTATACTGCGTGAAGTGACTGTACACAAAGGAATTAACTTTGTCGTTTCCTATTGTGATCGGAGATCTGTAAAAAAAAAAAAAAAAATCATCCCGTTATTGTTACGTTTGTTCGATGCCAGTCTTGAACCTGAAGTGTACGATTTTGTATGTGTGGTGGTTATGTGTAGAAATAGCCTTTCAGATCCACCTGTGTACTGCATGCAATAGTAAGGTATAACATTCATTGTTTTGTTGTTTGTTTTTTTCAGTCCGTGTTGAAGATGCTCGTCTTGCGTTGTGTTCGAGTGTGTGTGAAGTAGATATGTATAGATATAAATCTTCCGAATTTTTCTTTTGTGTGTGTGTGTGTGTGTGTGTGTGTGTGTGTGTGTGTGTGTGTGTGAGAGAGAGAGAGAGAGAGAGAGTGTGTGGGTGCGTGTGCGTGTGTGTGTGTGTGTGTGTGTGTGTTTTATTGTATGGTGGTGGGCGTGGAGAAGCTTTTAGTGTCGGTAATGCTTACTAGCTCTAGTGAAAGCTGGCATGCGCCCGAGTGGTGTGTGTGTGTGTGTGTGTGTGTGTGTGTGTGTGTGTGTGTGTGTGTGTGTGTAACATACGACTTAATTCATGTGAACTTCACACATGGGTATGAATTATGCGTTTATGAGGGCATGTCAAACTATATTGAACTATTGGAGTAACTAGTCATACTATAACAACCTAATGCATGCGATAGCAGAATGTTTGTCAACCTTTGGACTTGTCAGACTGAACATTCAGCAGTGTTTGATCTGTTATTGTCTTCACCTCATGCACCCATGCAAGTGTGTATCCATTCCCACCCTCATTGACCCCCTCCCCAAGAAAGGCTCAGACGACCGCAAACAGCGTTCGGCTAGCACTACTGGTTCCTACTGTTTCTTACCCTTTGCTACTTTGTGCCTATTATTTTCCCACGGATTCCTATATTTTCCTAGTGTTATCTTCCTTTGTCTACTGTTTCTCATTTTTTTTTTTTTTTTATCATTAACTTTTTTTCAGTGTTTTTCTATGTTTTCATACTGCTTCCTATATTTACCAGCGCTTTTTATGTTTTCCTGATATGTCGACATCTTCTTACTGTTTCCAGTATTTTCCCTATTTTCTTAAACCTGCTGTCTTCTATATTTTCGTATTCTTCAGAAGAAGAAAAAAAAGCTATCGAATTTCTGCCTTTTTCTCTCGTGTCCTACCTTTCCTTCTGTTTCCTTGCTTTTCTACTGTCTGTTATCTTTCAAAGGTGTTTCTTTTTTCTTTACTTTCCCCGCCTTTCCTTATGTTTCCAACCTTTGTTCCCATGTTTCCAACCTTTTGTTCTGATGTTTCCAACCTTTTGTTCCCATGTTTCCAATCTTTGTTCTGATGTTTCCAACCTTTTGTTCCCATGTTTCCAACCTTTGTTCCCATGTTTCCAATCTTTTGTTCTGATGTGTCCAACCTTTGTTCCCATGTTTTTCACCTTTTGTTCTAATGTTTCCAACCTTTTGTTCCCATGTTTCCAACCTTTTGTTCCCATGTTTCCAACCTTTTGTTCCAATGTTTCCAACCTTTTGTTCCCATGTTTCCAACCTTTTGTTCCATGTTTCCAACCTTTTGTTCCAATGTTTCCAACCTTTTGTTCCCATGTTTCCAACCTTTTGTTCCAATGTTTCCAACCTTTTGTTCTAATGTTTCCAACCTTTCGTTCTGATGTTTCCAACCTTTCGTTCTAATGTTTTCAACCCTTTGTGTCTAATGTTTCCAACCTTTTGTTCTGATGTTGCCAACCTTTTGTTCTAATGTTTCCAACCTTTTGTTCCAATGTTTTTTTTCTATCCGTGTTTACTGCTCTCTTCCTGTTCCTGTCGTCTTCTACTTTTTCCTATTGTTTTTGCCTTTTTGACGTTGTTGCCTACCTGTTCCTTCTGTTTGCTATCTTTTCTTTCTGTTTCCTATCCGTTTTATATTATTTCCCACCTTACCTTACTGCTTTCTATCGTTTGTTCTAGTCTACCTGTCCTTACTATTTTCTACTGTCTCTACTGTTTCCCACTTTTTCCAACTATTTCCTGCCTGTTCCTATGGGTTCTTTGCTCTTCCCAGATATTCCTTCCTATTCGCATTGTTTTTCTACCTTTTCCTACTGATATCTACTCATTTCTCTTGATCCCTACCTTTCTGTACTGCTCACTACCCGTCTCTACTATTTTCTAATATTTTCTACTGTTCTCTTTCTGCTCCTACTGTTTTCATTTTTGTTGTTGTTTTTTCTAACTTTTTGTTCTGCTTCCTACAGTAGAAAATGTGATTAAAAGTAACAATATGTAGGAAAGCCGTAACAACCCGGGCAAGAGAGGAAATATCAGCAACATAAAATACAAACAGTGGAAAGTTGAAAGAATGCAAAAGTTAATAAACTGGAAAAAAAAAAAAAAAATAGAATAAAAGTCGAAAGAAAATGTAGAGAAGAAGTCAAACACAGAAAAAAAAGAAAAATAGTGAGAGACAAAACAAACCCAAAAATAAATATGAAAAAGAAAAGAAAAAGAAAGGGAAGATAACGAAAAATATCTATTTAAAAAATGTGTGTTTGAAATAGAAGGAAAGCAAGAAAAAAGTGGAAAAGAAAATTGTGAAAACTTACAAGTATCGAAAAGGAGTAAAAAGTAAAAGAAATACTTTTTTTTTAAGGAAAAGGTGGGATAGGGGTGGGGTAGGGAGCTGAAAGTGGTAAAAAAAAGCTCAAATTTTAAAATAGTAAAAGAAGTTGAAAGCAGGAAAAGTACCTAATTGTAGGAAAAGAAGGGAGGATTGTGAAAAAGTAGCAATGAAAAGAACAGTAAGAAAAAAAAAATGAAGAGAAAAAAATGACAAGGTACAGGGGTGCGGTGTAAATGCAATTCTGGACGTTGAGCTCTTACTCTGGTTTTGTTTTGTTTGTTTGTTTTGACGATGGGTGGAAATAGGCTTTATGGTGGCGGTTTATTAACAGTAATAATGGTGACATTCACGTTTGTACAAAACGACCTGCGTACGCACGCAGGTCACACACACACACACACACACACACAACACACACACACAACACACACACACACACACACACACACACACACACACACACGCATGCATGCACGCACGCACGCACGCACGCACACACACCAGCAGGCATATAAACACTACATCATGTGGGTAGCAGGACTTCTCTTCACGCCAAAGGATTAGGCGATTGTATTATGCTGTAGGTCAAGTCACGTTTGCTGTCATGCTCGCTTGAGACTCTCATCTACTTATTGGTATTCCTTACGTGTACATCCGAGTCTCTTTCGTGTAAATACACGCATTACCTTCAGGTTTTCCGGTTTAATACCGACGGGT
Organism: Conus betulinus; assembly: GCA_016801955.1. Classification (NCBI taxonomy): domain Eukaryota; kingdom Metazoa; phylum Mollusca; class Gastropoda; order Neogastropoda; family Conidae; genus Conus; species Conus betulinus. The sequence goes on along the minus strand of JADBJO010000712.1, from coordinate 414,918 downwards.
TATTTGGACATCCGGTGTCAACTTGTACGGGATTGTGCGACCTGTGTTTCTTTATACCTGCCTTTGACCTTTATTTCCTCTGCTGGATGCTTTGCTGGCATTCATCATGCAGCAATCTGTTCACGTTTCGTCAAAGGTTCCAAGGTTGTAAGGTATCCCAGTTTCATAATGATGTGTAAATTGGAGTGTCTGTGTACTGTAATGGTTTTGTGTTGCGTCCACTTTTGTATTTGGTCTTGTAACTGCCGGTAGGAAATTAACGACGTGTAGTTCTGTTCATGGATTATGTGTTCGTACTCATGGTCATTGTAAAGATTTTGTGTGTCGATGTTAAGGCTGGTAAACCAACCAGTAATACTGACGAGTCCATTGTATGCGGCCTACAGGGTACGCATGCTTCATCTACGGAGTGATTATGTCGTTATTTTCTCGTAAAGATATCATGCGTAGTGTGTCCATGTTTTTCTGTATATTAAATCATGGTGAGTTGTAGAACAAGTTTCTTGTTTTCTGGGAGGTCATGTAGTGTGGCCCATGTTTTTCTGTAAAATCATGGTAGTTGTGTGTCCAATCTTTTTCTGGTACGTGTTTCATGGTAAAGCAGTGTGTCCATTTTTGTTTGTAATCTCAGGGCAGTATTTCCATTTTTCTCCCATCAAAGGTATTATTTGATCGCCGTGATTTACTGTCAATGGAATAGCAGTACATCCGATTTTTCCAGAAAATGTCTGTCTCGCTGTGGGTCGCAACACTCTTGTGTTACACTGTAGATGGACTGTGGAACTGTGCTATCTATGGTGTACAAGGCCGTGATGCAAGCAAAGTGCAATACTTGCTGATTCTAGAGCAAAACAGTAATGGGGTGCACACATGGCATTGTGCAGTATTGCACTGTGTTTTGTGTGATATGACTGGCAATGCACCAGGGGGATGTATTGTCATCTTTCACAAATATTCTATTGCAGTACACTATTGTAAGGGGGACGTAATCGTGCATTGTTCATAGGAATTTCAGTTCAATGCTATTTTCAGAAGAATTACCTATTGTGTATATCGCGTATCTGTCATGCCATCATTACGCCTAATGCGCCAACAACACACCCACACACACGACTCACACACACACACCACTACACACACCACCCACACACACACACACACACACACACACACCACACACGCACGGCACGGCACAGACGCACGCACGCACGCCTCGCACGAGGCACGCACGCACGCACGCTTGCTCGACAACACTCACTATCACTCACTCACTCACCCTCACGGGTCACTCACTCACATCTCACACACACACTCTCTCTCTCTCTCACTCAGACCACTCATTCACTCACTCACTCACTCACCTCACACACCACCACACTCACACACAACACCTCACACACGCACACACACACCACCACACACACACACACACACACACCCACACACACACCACACACACAACACACACACAAACACACACACACCCACACAACCACACAACCATCACACACACACACACCACACACACATCTCGCGCGCGGGCACGCACGCACAGCAGAAAGAGAGAGAATGAGGTACAGAGAGAAAGAAAGATATCTGACATATCGCTTTGTTTTGTGGTGACACCTAAAAATAAATTCAGTACTAAGCGCAGACAGACAGAACAGACAGACAGATAGATAATATCCATCGATAGAGGATAGATAGATATGATAGACAGACAGACAAGCAGCATAGACAAACAGGCAGATAGATTAGATTGATAAATACCTATCGCCTTGCTTCGTGGTGACCGTAACACTCCTCACGGGCAGTAACTGCAGGTCGTCTCGTGAGAAGGTGCTTGAAGAAGATGCCCCCGAGCCGTGACGGAAAGGGGGGGGGCGACAGGGAGGGGCCGAAAGTACCAATACGGGTCTCTTGTGGGGCCCCGGGGAATCAGTCCTGCCCCCAGACCGCTCCGTCCAGGTGAACATGGGAGGGGTGTATCATACTGGTGTCCTCTTCTGTGTGTTAGTGTAGTGTGCGAAAAGCGCGCGCGCGCGCATGTTATGTGTGTTTTGTGTTTGTATGTGTGTGTGAGTGGGGTGTAGGTGGTGTGTGTGTGTGTGTGTAAAAGTTAGGTGCCAGTGGTGTGTGTGCGTGTGTGTGTTTGTGTGTGTGTGGTGTAGGTGCAAAGTGCGTTGAATCGTGATAGCGTTTGTGTTGCCTGTGTGTGGTGTGTGGTGCGTGCGTGTGTGTGGGTGTGTGTGGGTGTGTGTGTGTGTGTGTTGTGGGTGCTGTGTGTGTGTGTGTGTTGTGACATAACGAGGTTAATGCTGTGATGGCAAGCCGAGGAGCGGTTATTAAACATTTGAACGCGTAATGTGCACATACGCGCGCGCGCGCGCGGGAGTGTGTGTGGGTGGTGGGGGTGTGTTGTGTGTGTGTGGGTGTGTGTGTGTGTGTGTGTTGTTGTGTGTGTATGTCAAGTGTGTGTGTCTGTGTGTGTGTGTTGCGTGTGTGTGCTCGTGCACCCATCGGTTAATGTCCGGATGCCGGTCTCGGTGGGGGGATCCATCTCCAACTCTCTCGATCTCCGTCCTCTAGGGCAGTGCCCCTCCCAGGAATCACACTGAAAAAAAAAAATCAACCCGGCCGCCGCTCCGAACGGCCCGTGTCGCACCACAGGTCTCTCTCTCTCTCCCCCGGAACAGGGCGGTCTCTCTCTCTAGGGGCGTCCTCCGTCTCTCCTCTACTCTCTCTCCTCTTAATCTCTCCCCGCCCCTCTCTCTCCTCTTTCCCCTCCCTCTCTCTCTCTCTCTCCGCTCTCTCTCAGAAATCTCTCTGTCCTCTTTCCCTCTCTCTCTCGCTGTAATTGTCGTGTAAGAGAGAGAAACAGACACACAGAGAGCGTGGTGTGTGCACGCGCAGATGCTGCGCGCACGCGCGCGCGCATGTGGTGTTGTGTTGTGGTTGTGTTGTGTGGACTGTGTGTGTGTGTGTGTGTGTGTGTGTGTGTGTGTGTGTGTGTGTGTGTGTGTGTGTGTGCAAACCAAGGTTTGATGTGTCATTAAGCTGTTTCAAAATCTTTCTCTCTCTCTCTCTCTCTCTCTCTCCTCTCTCTCTCTCTCTCTCTCTCTTCTGTATGTGTGTGTGTGTTGTGTGTGTGTGTGTGTGTGGTGTGTGTGTTGTGTGTGTGTGTGGTGTGTAACAGAGAGACTGGGACGGAGACAGACAGAGAGAGAGAGAGAGTGTGTGTGCACGCGCGCGCACGTATGGTGTTTTGTGTGAGAGAGAGGAGAGAGAGAGAGGGAGGGGCAGAGAGTACAGCCTAAGTTTAATGATCATCTGATCATAACTGTATCCGTGAGAGTGCATGTGGTCCTCTAACCTGCGCACATCATCAAGAAATTAGGAAGGACGTTTTAAGTACTAGTATGGAAGGGGGGAGTTCTTTGTGTGTGTGTGTGTGTGTGTGTGTGTGTGTGTGTGTGTGGTGTGTGTGTGTACTGGTGTCGGTATCAATACCCCGCAGTCCATTGATTCTACTATTGATCGCTTGTGTATGGACATGGTGGTTATTGTGCCATACTATATATGTGCGAGAGTCGTTGCCGTTCCTCGTTTCAGTGACTGAGTGATAGAGGGGTTGGCTTTGAGATTGACCCGGAATCTGCGTGTGTGTGTGTTGTGTGTGTGTGTGTGTGTGTGTGTGTGTGTGTGTGTGTGTGTGTGTGTGTGTGCGCGCGCGCGTGCGCGCGCACGTGCGTGCGTGCGTGTAAGTGACAGAGAGAGAGAGAGTCAGACTGAGAGACAGATAGACTGCCAGACAGACAGAATTCATGTATGTAGGGGGGGAGGGGGGGGGGGTATGTATGTGTGTGTGTGTGTGTGTGTGTGTGTGGTGTGTGTGTGTGTGTGTGTGTGTGTGTGTGTGTGTGTTCGTGAAAACAATAACTTTCGTAGGAAAAAAAAACTTTTCACATTAAAACATTTGTATTCAAGTGAAAATAACTATAATCCCATCCCACAATTAATAGTTATCGCGTGCGAAATGGCGCAAATTATAGTCATTCGTATTGCTTTCCTGTTGAAAGTCGCGCCTTTGACGAGAAGTACCACGTTAACTATGACTTTTCGAAGTTGCCATCCTCCCATAGAAACACGGCATCATTTCCAGTCCTGTCTGTATGTCTGTCTTTAGGCATGGTCATTCATAATATGTTGGGTGCATCTCCATCCAGTTTTACAGGTAGTTGGTGGTAGGGTGAGTTTCGACAAGTGGTTAAACTTACACATATTTGGGAGTAATACGATGATCTGGGCAAGTAGAAAGCCGTTCGACAATTGTTAAACAGGACAGCATCCAACGGGTGAATTTTGATGGCTGTTCCTACAAATTACAGAAAAATTGATAGAACTGGGCGAATTACGTGGAAACACAAGGGCAAAATTAAGCTGTATGGTTCCCAATTCAGCTTCTGTCGGATTAAAATCGATTTCATCAAGCAAGACGAATGTTTCCTTTCAGGGTGGATGACAGAGTTTCCAGTCATGTTCAGCCCATTATTTTCACCATGTACCCCAAATGGTAGCATTCTCTGATCGGTGGAAATGCCAACGGAATTTTATTCCCCATGGCTTTATTGTGACCCTTGTTATTTACCCATCCTGTCGTACGCTGTTGTTTCAATGGTCGTCAGTTCGTCGAGCCCAGTGAACATCCCAATGGCGGGTACCCGGGTAGGTCACCTTTGGTGGCTTGACAGATTTCTCAAGACACTGGCATCGTTGAGGTGGTGGTACTTGGGGATGGCGTAGCGGGTGGCCTTTGAACCGAAATGGTCTAGGTTGGTCTCGGTTGGCTGAGTGTGTATTTGGAGTGTGGTGCCGGGGGCTCTGGTTTCTGAGTGTGTGCCGTGCGGTCAGTAGTATTCCTCTGTGTGTGTGTGTGTGTGTGTGTGTGGAATCCTTAAGTTCAGAAGTCATGGAACACACGTAGGCGAAACCCCCTGACCTGTTTGTACCCACCTCTCCTCCCTCTCTCTCTCTCTCTCTCTCTCTCTCTCTCTCTCTCTCTCTCTCTCTCTCTCTCTCTCTCTCTCTCATCTCGAGCTTCTCTGATTAAGCTTCATCAAGCTTGCAATGTGGAAATACAGCTCGAGTGCATCATGCAACAGACACCCAGCCATGTGTGCCTAAAATTGCATGGTTTGCCCAGGGACGCTGAACACCGGTGTAGACAGAACGCGTCACTTTATCAGAACCACTTCGAGCCATGTCCATCCTGTCAGAACCACTTCGAGCCATGTCCATCCTGTCAGAACCACTTCGAGCCATGTCCATCCTATCAGAACCACTTCGAGCCATGCCCATCCTGTCAGAACCACTTCGAGCCATGTCCATCCTATCAGAACCACTTCGAGCCATGTCCATCCTGTCAGAACCACTTCGAGCCATCTCCATCCTATCAGAACCACTTCGAGCCATGTCCATCCTATCAGAACCACTTCGAGCCATCTCCCATCCTATCAGAACCACTTTGAGCCATCTCTCCATCCTATCAGAACCACTTCGAGCCATGTCTATCCTATCAGAACCACGTCGAGCCATCTCCATCCTATCAGAACCACTTCGAGCCATCTCCATCCTATCAGAACCACTTCGAGCCATGTCCATCCTATCAGAACCACTTCGAGCCATGTCCATCCTATCAGAACCACTTCGAGCCATCTCCATCCTATCAGAACCACTTCGAGCCATGTCCATCCTATCAGAACCACTTCGAGCCATGTCCATCCTATCAGAACCACTTCAAGCCATGCCCATCCTATCAGAACCACTTCGAGCCATGTCCATCCTATCAGAACCACTTTGAGCCATGTCCATCCTATCAGAACCACTTCGAGCCATGTCCATCCTATCAGAACCACTTTGAGCCATGTCAATCCTATCCGAATCACTTTGAGCCATCTCCATCCTATCAGAACCACTCTGAGCCATGTCCATCCCTTTACCAAAAGGTCGCGGGGACGCTGTCATTGATGAATGAACTACAGTGTTGTTGTTGTTGTTGTTGTTGTTGTCTGAGAGTGAATAACGGTATGTCAGAGGACAATGGGGAAAATTTGGCATTGGCCCACTTCCTCTCCGAGTCTCCAGCTGCATGTTCCCTGTGGATACATAGAGCTTTTCAGTTCAAGCAGCTCCCACGCTGCCTGGAAGGTCTTTGCTGGTAACTTCCTTTTCTTCTGAGACGCTGTGTGAGTCATTGTTTTGTTCCTCTTTCTTTTACTATCTATTGTTTTTTTTTCTGTACTTGGTGTCATTTTTTCCCTGTCCCTGTTCTAGAAATTATTTGTACGCTTCGGGTCACAATCTATGACATGACAATGTTTTTGTTGTGGTGGTGGTGATAGTGGTGTTCTTCTGTCTGGCGACTAGGTAGTGGCAACTGTGCGCATTGTCCAAGGTGGACACTAGATATCCATTCTGTAGTGTCCATTAACCTCTACAATGTTTTTTTGTTTTTGTTTTTGTTCTGCTTTGAATTTTGTAACTTTTGATTGTTTTTCATTATTTTTTTTACTCCCCCCCCCCCCCCCCCCCCCCCCCACACACACACACACACACACTTAAATCTGGGCTGAGGAATTAAAACGGAATAGCTGACGTTTTTAGCAAGGCCCAGTCTTATCCAATGTAAGTAGTTTACATACCCTGTCATGAACTGTTTGCGTTATTTGTCTTTCTGGGAACGCCCTTTTCTCGGGATGTGACCATTCTTCACATCATGAGTTTGACAGCCCTGAGGAGGCCCTGCGTAAAGAGCTGGACTATGAATAATCAACACTACATCTAAGAAGCCAGTTCCATTCTGGGTGTTTTCATGTTTCTATGGTCCACTAAAAGCTGATTACTGCATATTTTACAGTGCGTTAAAGGATATTTAAGGTGCGTGTTTGATCTGCATACGTAGACACTCGAAGAGCGCTCAGACTCTGGAAGTTTGCGCACACGATGACCTGGAAGGTCTGGAAAATTCAGCTCCACACGTAACTCACCAGACACTGCCAGGGTTCAAACCGGAGACCCTCAGCTTGAGTGAAGACTCCAGTTTCCTAACCACCCTGCTACCGCCCCCGCACACGGCAGAGACCTTAAAATGACCTGTGTCACGATGTCAATCTAAAAATAGAACCTCACAGTGAGGTAAGCGGCAAGCGGTAGTTCAGTGACTGTGTTTGTTGGGTCGCATTGCCTGACAGTAGTATACACAGGCATTGTCTCCGCGTTGTCCCCATTCCTTCTGCTCCCGCGACACGCTTCGGGTTCATCCCAGGTGAGTTCCTTTCTGCTGCCTTCTTCAGTTCTAGTTTGAAATACCAGAGGGATATTGCTCTGACCTAAACGAGAAAAGAGAGAGAGAGAGAGAGAGAGAGAGAGAGAGAGAGAGAGAGAGAGAGAGAGAGAGAGATTACTATTGAATTTGTGTATATATTCTCCGAACTGTGAAATAGTGGTTCTTTCGACAACAAATTCTAAAATGTCTTGGTTTCTCTCTCTCTCTCTGTCTCTGTCTGTCTGTTTCTCTGTCTGTCTGTCTGTCTCTGACTCTGTCTCTCTCTCTCTCTCTCTCTCTCTCTGTCTGTCTGTGAGTGAGTGTGTGTGTGTGTGTGTGTGGAGGGGGGGGGGGCGCACGCACGTGCATGCGTGCGTGTGTGTGTGTGTGTGTGTGTGTGTGTGTGTGTTGTGTGTGTGTGTGTGTGTGTTGGTTTTTGCTTTCGTTTTTTTTTTTTTTTTGCGCCGAAAGGAAACTATGTTTTGAAAACCAGTGCGCGCAGTAAATGTTAATTTTTAGTCAGTACATTGTCATATGATTTTTTGTAACAAAAACTGGATTTTGGTCATTTCGTGAATTTTGAGGAATGTGATTCATAGTTTGTGCTGGATGTGCATTCTTCCACAAAATATTCTTTTTATGTCTGACCATATTATGTACACGAACGAACAAAATGGAAATGATACTCCTCTCAGCTCTCTCTCTCTCTCTCTCTCGGGACCTCTCTCTCTCTCTCTTCTCTCTCTCTCCGCTCTCTCTCTCTCTCTCATTCATGCAAAGGAACCAGAGCCCCGTGTTTGCACATTCTCTACCGTCTCTACATCTCTCTGAATTCCTCTAAGCTCCCTCTCTCTCTCCTCCTCCTTCTCCTCTCTCTCTCTCTCTCTCTCTCTCTCTCTCTCTCTCCCTCTCTCTCCTCTCGCGTGTATCTCTCTCTCTCTTTCTCTCTCTCCTCCCTCCTGTCCTACTCCCGTGCTCTCTCTCTCCGCTCTCTCCTCTCCTCCGACAAGTCTCTTCTCTCTCTCTCTCGAATCCTCCACTCCGTCTCTCAAGAATCTTCTCTCATCTCTCCTAGCTCTCCTCTCTTCATCTCTCTCTCTCTCCTCTCTCTCTCTCTCTCTCTCTCTCTCTCCGTGCGCTTATGTTTGCGAATGCAAAACTCTGCGTCCGTTCCCTGTTGTGAGGAACCAGAGCCGTTGTTTCTCACGCTTCGTTGACACCACAGTACGGCGGTGTCCTAAACACTTTGACAAGCACTAATAAAGAGCCAACTGATCATTGTCTTGGACAAAGTGTGTGGCAGTGTGTGTGTTGTGTGTGTGTGTGTGTGTGTGTGTGTGTGTGTGTGTGTGTGAGTGTGTGTGCGCGCGCGCGCGGGCGCTCTTTGTATGTATGCGTGTATGTCAGTCTGTCTGTCTGTCTGATTGAACAGCCGTTTTTTCTAAGGTGCGAATGCAAATGATTTGTTTTTGTTTTGTTGCAGTACGAGGCACTTAAATCATTTGAGGGGTAAGTACGTGCCGGGGGAGGGGGGGGGGGGGGGGGGGGGGAACAGAGAGAGACAGACAGAGAATGCCACGCTGTTGTGCTGAATATTTACTTGTTCTCCTGAAAATATATTCATACGCTTTTTGCGTCAGCTCTCTCTCTCTCTCTCTCTCTCTCTCTCTCTCTCTCTCTCTCTCTCTCTCTCTCTCTCTCTCTCTCTCTCTCTCTGTGTGTGTTTTTCTACATGCTGTTGCAACATAATTAAAGTGGTTGTGTACTGTTATCCTTGCACTGCATTTGTATTCCTGTCTTCATAAATACATGTCTCCCTGTGCGAATTGTACGTCTCTGCTCGACGGGAGTGTCGCGGCACACCCATACTTTCCTACCTTTGTCTGATTTTGTTCATGAAATACTTTTGTCTTCTGGGTTTTTTTTTTTTTGTTTTTTGTTTTTCTCTTCCAATGCAAAAATCGATCCGGGAATGTGTCTTGTTCTGCTTTGGTTTGGTGAGTTCTAGTCCATTGCCTGAATGTATACTAGAGTTCACATTCTGAATCCGCTGTAATCAAGAATGGACAGCATAGTGTTAATGTATCCAATCCCCAGATGGTCAGTATAGTGTTACTATATCCCCTCCCCAGATGGTCAGTTTAGTGTTAATATTCCCGTCCACCGATTTTTAGTGTTAATATATCACCTCTCCATATGTTTAGTATAGTGTTAATATGTCCTCTCCCCCTGACGTTTACTATAGTGTTAATATGTTCCCTCCCCAGGTTTTTTGCTATAGTGTTACTATATCCCCTCCCCAGATGGTCAATATAGGATTAATACATCCCTCCCCAGATGGTCAGTATAGTGTTAATGTATCCCCTTCCTAGATGGTCAATATAGTGTTAATGTACCCCCTTCTCAGATGGCCAGTATAGTTAGTGTTCATGTATCCCCATCCTAGATGGCCAGTATAGTGTTCATGTATCCCCTTCCCAGATGGCCAGTATAGTGTTAATGTATCCCCTTCCCAGATGGCCAGTATAGTGTTAATGTATCCCCTTCCCAGATGGCCAGTATAGTGTTAATGTATCCCCTTCCCAGATGGTCAGTATAGTGTTAATGTACCCCCTTCCCAGATGGCCAGTATAGTTAGTGTTCATGTATCCCCTTCCTAGATGGTCAGTATAGTGTAAATGTATCCCCTTCCCAGATGGTCAGAATAGTGTTAGCGTATCCCCTTCCCAGATGGCCAGTGTAGTGTTAATGTATCCCCTTCCCAGATGGCCAGTATAGTGTTAATGTATCCCCTTCCCAGACAGTCAGTATAGTGTTAATATATCAACTCCCCTTTTCTGATTTGTCAGTATGCTATCAACACAACATCTCTTTTTGTCAGTGATGGTCGATGAATGTTGAATAGGTCCCCTCTCCTTTACTGCTCTTGCAAAGATGGCCAGTACAGCATTGGATAGATTGGCTTCCTTGTTTTTTTTTGTCAGGGATGGTCAGTATAGTTTTGTCATGTACTGTGTTAGGTCCCCTCCCCTTTCCTGTTTTGTCAGAGATTTACTTTCGGAGGGTGTGCACGTTACATGTAAATGAAACTAACATGTATCTTATGGGATTACTTAAAAAAAAAAAGTTTCCATACTCCACTGGTCGGAGCGGCAGTGAACTGTCAGAGGTTCACGGTGTCTTGCAAGGCAAGGGTTTACGCAGAGCCTGTCCCTCTCCTTCAGCTGCCTTTAACCTTCCCTGAACTGAATCAGGTGCTTATTCACTGCTGGGTAGATAAAGAAGCTTTTTAAGCCGAAAAAATCCGACACACGAGGGGTTCGAACTAACGACCATCAGTTCCGCAGGCGAACGCTCTAACCATTTGACCAAAGGCCCGTCTTCCAAAATGTGGTATTACTAGCACAAAACGAATAGTGAACTGACCCTTCCTCCGTCCTCCTCGATCATTTTATTCACGGATGAACCTTATATTGTTAGATAGCTTCCCCCCACCCCTTTCCTTCACCCTTCTCTTTTCTGTTGTTGTTGTCGTCGTCGTCGTCGTTGTTGTTGCCTTTCTTCATTTTAAAGAAAGTTTTGATCCTGGAATGCTATGAGCCGTGAGCGTGGATCCTCTAATCTATATCCCTGGTCGAAAATCAAGCAAAACACAATAAAGCAAAACAAAACACAACACTGCAAACCAACCCAAACCAAACTAAAAAAAACAAGACAAATCAAAACACAACAAAACACAAAACAAAACAAAACAAAAAAAAAACACAACACAACGCAAAACAAATCAAATCAAATCAAAACACACACAATACAACACGAAACAAAACACAGCAAAATAAAACAAAACAAAAAAAAACCCAAAACCGCCATACCTCACCCAAACAGCCGAGAGCGCCTGCTGGCGGAGATGGAGTACCTGGACCACGTGCGCGGCGTGAAGCGGCACCGGCGGGAGGTGGTGCCTCACCGGGCCCACCTCAACCTGTTCCTGGGGGGCAAGAAGATGGAGGTGGAGGAGCGGTTCGACCTGACCCGCGAGATCCACCGCCTCAAGGCCATGGCCATGCCCGTCAAGGCCCGGGACCTCTACCACGGCAGGGGGATCGTCCTGCCGCCGTGAGTCGGGATTTCTTTCAATGTTCATTGGATTTTATTTTCAACAGTTTTTATTTATTTGTTTGTTTATTCATTTATATATTCATTCGTTTGTTCATTCATTTATTTATTCGTTTATTCATTTTCATATTTATCATCGATTCATTTGGGTTTTCTTTTTTCTCATCTCCTGTGTTTCTCCTCTCCCCACCCCATCCCCCCTCTCTCTCTCTCTCTCTCTCTCTCTCTCTCTCTCTCTCTCTCTCTCTCTCTCTCTCTCTCTCTCTCTCTCTCTCTCTCGCTCGCTCGCTCTCTCCCTCACTCTCTCCCTCTGTCTTTATGTTCTCTCTGGCTGGCTTGCTGGCTCTCTCTCTCTCTCTCTCTCTCTCTCTCTCTCTCTCTCTCTCTCTCTCTGTGTGTGTGTGTGTGTGTGTGTGTGTGCCCGCCTTCCCTTCCGAATCCCCGTCCAAAGCAACACCCAGATTTGCCCCGCCACAGCCTTTCACGGGCAGTCCATCGGGAGCAATCACTATCAAGCCGTCCTGAAGCAACCCATCAGCGGAGACGCAGCCCCGCTGCCGTGTGTCTCTTTGGTGGAGTTCAGTAGCGCCTGTTCTGATCCAACAGAGACAGGTGACATGGCCAGTAAAGCCCATCACTGACGATGATCAGTGCTTAGTCACGGATCCAGTGTGAGTGAGAATCGCCTTCCAGAGGGCATCACCAGGTCCACTCAACGACAATTCGCATCAACTTGCTGATACTGCTGATTTTTTTCATTATTATTGTTATTATTATCATGAATACCTATATTGCGCCTATCCTCGGTTAGAGGTCAAGCTCTAAGCGCTTTACAACCACACTCGTTTACACAACGGGCTGCCTACCTGGGTAGTGCCGACTGAAGAGCTGCCAACTGGCGCATCATTCAGTCGTTTCCCGTGTCAGCCAGTCAGTATCGTTCAATATCGTTCAGTCAATTTCCTTACTTCCTTCCTTCTTCCATTTCTCACGCAGGGTGCATGCTATGTGTAACGTGTCATCCATACCAACGGCCAAACTGGCCTTCTCTGGTGATGGGATTTTACGTGTGCGCAAGATGTTATGCGTGCGTTCACACACGGAACGTCGGTTTATAGTCTCATTCGAAGGACTGTATAGGAAATGGAGTCAGAACCAATGTTAACTCCGAGGGAAAAATCCCCCTGTACCGAAACGGCTCGACGGAGATTCGAACCCGCAACCACAGGATCGCCAAGATTACGAGTCCGGCGCTCTGCCACTGAGCTATTCCGGCCCCGCCCGGCAATCCGTCAGAGCCACAGCCATGTACTTTGATCCAGACTTACGCCGGGCACAGGCATATTTTGTTAAAGAAAGCGTAGAAGACAGCTCTGTCACCTAGTCTCTGACCACAGCGGAATTCCACAGCATCCTCTCTAACAGACTAGTCCACCATATTTTTTTTTTCAAATTCTGTGTCATGCTGTGCTGTCGTGGTAACCTCAGTTTCGATTTCCTCACCAGACTATGCCCGTGATCATACTGGACATGGCCAGTCATGCTTTCCCTGCAAATTACCTTTTATGATTCCTCTTGAAGGACAGTATCTGTTTCCCTCGGGAAACATGATGGTTGATTTCCGAAAGGTAATAATCAGTTTGATTTAGAGGAGAGGAATAATGGCTATTATGGACTTACGGTGCTAGATTACCCAGTTATCACAGTTTACTTGAAACATAATATAACAAGCTCTGACTAGAGGAGAGGGATAATAGTTATTATGGACTTATGATGCTAGTGTGTCCCTATAGCACTTCATCTGTACTATGGCCGAGGCATTATGCTAACTTCGTGAGTTTGGCGGCAGGTAGAACGTATGGTGTGCTTTTTGCCGCTGTAACGACCACCCCCAAAAAACAGACACCGATTTTTTGTGTTTAAGATAAAGCCCAGATAGTTACACTCTTTTACAGTGTTCTAATTCGTCTTCATGAGTATTCCGTTTCTCGTATTCAGTTGTCACACAGACATTCTGTTCCTCTGAAAGCCTTTACCTTTAATTGTTCTGCCTTTACCAAAGCTACGACGGAGGTCTTCACACAAGCTCAACGAAGGAAACCCAAGCTGGTTGTGGAATCATGAAGTGTGTCTGACATGAGGACCATCTGATCCACAACTAGCAAAAGGAATAGCTGGATTGGATTGGGAGGCAACTATAGACCAAAAGTCCCATCAAGAGCTATTGGAGAGAGAGAGAGAGAGAGAGAGAGAGAGAGAGAGAGAGAGAGAGAGAGACGCGAATCTGGTCTTTTGCTTATTGATCGAAAAGGCCCATGATATATACATGATCCGCAATCCGCATTGCCCAAATCTCCAGTGCGTACACTGATAATGATGATGATGATCATAATGATAATAATAATTATTATGTGGCGTGCTTGCAGTACCCACATGTCCATCCTGCCCAGACCTCCTGCCCGTGTTCCTGTACCAGATGAGGATGAGGAGGGGGTGCGTAACAGTGGATAGAAACTCTCTCTCTCTCTCTCTCTCTCTCTCTCTCTCTCTCTCTCTCTCTCTCTCTCTCTCTCTCTCTCTCTCTCTCTCTCTCTCTCTCTCTCTCTCTCTCTCTCTCTCTCTCTCTCTCTCTGTATGAATCGACAGAGCATCCACTACAATGATAAACTTCTCTCTGAATTGTGTATAGCTAATTTCATATAGGTTTACCAACGTATTCATCCTGACGAGGCGTTTCGGTACGGCGCTTTTTTAACATCGATAAACACGCCCATTCTCGGGTTAAACATAGTGAGACACAGACCTCTTTGGCTAAGTGACAATACATTCAAAGACAATGCGTGCCTTGGTCTGTTGGCATACATGCCGTTAGGGTTTTGGTAGTGGTGGTGGTGGTGATGGTGGCGGAGTTTAGGTTTGGTTTGTTCGTTTGTTTGTCCGCTTTGGGATGTATTATTTCTGTCTTTTGTTTGTAACATCTGAAGAAGTCGTAGGCTATTTGTCAAAAATTGATTTGTCTGTTTTGTACCATGTGTAAACTTTATCGTACGCCTTGTTTTTTGTGTGTGTGCTAATTTGTAAGGTTTGCCTTGCAGTCTGTTTCATTCTCTTTGAAAGTGATAGGTGAATCATGTTTCATTTCATTTCGAATTATTTTCAGTCCGCGTTTCTGCCCCGTCTGCCCTTCCACGAGCCCCTGAACCCTCCTTCCTGGAACCCAAGCTGGCGGTGACCTTGGGTGACATGCCCCGCACGCGCTCCTACATCAAAGGGAAGCGACTCAACCAGTTGCCCAGCATCAATCGGGTGGCGGCCCCTAAACCTGGTGAGTGATCCGTCGTTTCAGCCCAGCGCAGATTATATGACGCTAAACGTAAAGTTAATGCTTGTATGTACCAAAAGCATTGTTGATTATTTCAGATGTGTATTCATGTGTACTATGTGGACTTAATGTGTGCAGTGACGAAGTAAAAAAAAAAAAGTCGAAAGAGAGAGGGTTAGTTACCGCCAAGGACACAGACAAACAAGCACAAAGAAAAAAAAACAAAAAAAAAAACAGTAAGTTTGTCGGACTTACAAAAGTTACGAGGGCGTATAAGCGATCATCGCGACAGAACTTACGAGACGGAGCTTGTTTGTGTGGAGGGAGTCGTGCAGTGTGAGGAGAACGCCAGATCAGTATTGTACTTTAACTGATTCATGGATCAGCTCGTTTCAGTTTCATCAAGGAAGTTTCACTGCGTGCCAACTAGTCCATGTACGCTACATCACATCTGCTAAGACATGACACCCCAGTGCCATGGTTACGAAATAAATTAATAACTAACAGAAAGACGTTTCAGAACTGTGTCTTATGTATGAGACTTAGGAGACAACTGACCCACTAATTAACCAGATGCACTTGTGAGAATTTGGATACTTAGTCACTAACATTGTCTGTGTGCTGCTACTACATCTCTCTCTCTCTCTCTCTCTCTCTCTCTCTCTCTCTCTCTCTCTCTCTCGCTGGAAAAAGGCGAGGGAGAGTGGATGGGAGGGAGGGCGTAGGGGTGGGGGGGGTGGCGAGCGGATCTGTAGCGCGGGGATGAGGGTGGGGAGTGGGAGTGGGGTATGCTTTACGTGTTGGTAGGAGAGGGTATAAACGTTTCATGTTGCGCATCATAATCTATATCCGTATGTAATTTCAGGCTTGTGTTAGCCGGCGCTACCAAAAAGACTCGGTAAACGTAGAGCCTTGGTGCTATTGGTGTGTGTGTGTGTGTGTGTGTGTGTGTGTGTGTGTGTGTGTGTGTGTGTGTGTGTGTTGTTTTTTTTCTGTGTGTGTTTTGTTGTTGTGTTGTTTTTATTATTGAATTGTTCATTCTAACTCTTGACAGAATTTGAGGAAAATCGCTTTCGGTAAGAAAAAACATGTCGTGGACATTGTCTTTTACGCTGATAATGCTGCTCACAATTTAGAAAAAAAAAAGTGTTTCATGATGATTTTCGCTAGACAGCTAGACATATTATTTAGTTTTAGAAAGAGTAACTTCATATTTTGCGCTGCGGCAGACGGGCGGATAGGACACGTACTCGGACACACACACACACACACACACACACACACACACACACACACACACACACACACACACACACACACACACACAGGCAATCGGGGATGGGTGGGTGGAGAGACGGGAATAAATCTTGAAAACGTTCTTCTCTGTCTGTCTGTTTGTACCCTCGCCACCCCCTTCACTCCAGCACCACCCACTCCCCCTCCCTTTGTTCATATTGCGAATGTCACTGGAAACGAACAATACTGATTGCCGCCTTGTACTACATCATCGAATAAAAGGCGATAATAAGCTAATTTAATGTGTATGAGGATGCAGATTCATATCACCGAGTTTGAGTTCGTTTGAAGCCTTTTCTTGACTCGTGGTGACAAACTGCTTTTTTTTTTTTAAAACAAAAAAAGGAGAGAAAAAGAAAAAAAAAAAAAGAAAAGGAAAGCTGGTGGAAACGTGGATCAGGGAAGGGTGGGATTAGGGGGAGGGAGGAGTGTCGAAGACGAACAAGGGAGGAGGGGGTGTGGGGGAAATAGGGCGGGGAGGCGGGATGGTGAGGGATGAGGTTAGAATGACAAGGAAAATCATGAACCAATAATGAACAAAAAAGATTTTTTTTTAATTGAACCATCTAAAATGTGTGACAAGTCGTTGGACAATTTACAAAGGTCTACTGACTTCAGATAAGAAATACAGTCAAGCCGCTTATAACGAATCGCCGGGGAGATTCAAAATGCTTCGTGATATCCAGCTTTCATTACAACCGACGCGCCGGCTATATCGAATTTCTATATAGTTGCTTTCGTATATACCGGGTGTGATGTCTTTCTCTCTCCCTCTTTCTCTGTCTCTCACTACCCCCCCCCCCCCTCCTCACACACACACACACACACACACACACACACACACACATACACACACACACACACACACACACACACACACACACACACACACACACACACACACACATGCGCGCGCGCGTGCGTGCGTGCATACATGGGTAGTAATCAAGCTCGTTTCCTAGGCCAATATATACTTTGATGACAATGATTTTCAGTTTTTTCCCCAGAAATAGGCTGTAAATTAATGGAAACAGATATTACAGGCCTGTACTGCAATTTGAAGGCTTAGAAACCGATAGTAAGTAAAACAGACGAACAAAATTCACAGTATTATTCCGAAGACTTCAAAAAGATGGATTGTCAGAAGAAGTTATACAGCACCACGATTTCAAGGTGGGAGAGGGAAAGGGAGGACTTTTGCACTGTTCGTTTGCTGTTTCACACTGTTAGGTCATTGGAATGTGCACTGGTATGGAAATGAATAATTAAGTAAATGATTTTGAAATGCACGCAGTCTGCTGCACCAGAGAGCAAGTTTTCGTGCTGGTCCCAACTTGACAAGAAATCCCAATAACCAAAAATAATTAGTCTCTGAATAAGGTCTTGAAAAGAAAATGGTGACCTTTTGTTACTTTTCGCCATCACTGCAGCGAAAGTCACAGATGGGTTATTATGTATGTTATGTGTATACAGTCAAAAATTCTTCATTATTAGCAGTACACATTAGGTCATTCATACACAGTTATTGGAATGGTAGCTATAATGTCTGATATGTGAATGTTCACTTTATATGAAACACAGAAAATGGAGATTATTGTCACAGCTGGACAAAAAAAAAAATCGAATTCTCACATTCTGTGAAACAACAGAAAAGGATGGTTGTTGCCCACAACGGACGGAAAAAAATCCTGCAGATATCACTCTTTGTCGGGAGAGATAAGACTGATTGTTGTCAGCTGCACAAAATGAAAAGAAAACTCAACCACAAACAGTGAAGAGAAAGATCTCAAAAGGATAATTTTTTTCTTCATCCACATAACACAGCAGTTCACATGTTTACACAAAGGCACGCAAGTACATATTATGCAGTACTACAAGCTTCTCGTTTGATTTTCTCCTATAGGTCTCTGCATGTGCATCTACCGACTTTTATATTTCTTTGTAGAAGTCAAGATGGTTGCCAATGTCGGCAGCGCAATTTGATATTCTTCCCCTAATATCTTCTACTGTTTTGCTGGATTTCTTTCAACTTCTTGAAAAATTTCAATTTTTTTCGCTTTAGCGAGAAATCTTTGCGACGTGCAGACGCCATGATGAAATGGCCTATTGAATTAAAGCCTGACACCTTGACACCCTCCTTCTCCTTCACCGCACCCTCGTCCCTCCAGCATCTCTTCCCCGTCTACAATTGCTGAACTTGACCCGATGTGAGTCGACTGCCTTGCTTCGACAATCACAGGCACTCGCTTTACAGGACATTAAAATACAATTTTGTTGCTTACGAATTACAGAGGTGAGGTTTACCATACAACAAAATATACACTTAAAAACACTGTGTACCTTTAACCAACCAATGTGAAACTGTGTTAGAAAAAAAAACAAGCTTAGGAATATGCAGCTCTAGTCAAACCATGTATAAACGTATGATTTCTATTTAGAGTAACGCAAAGAAAGCTCTACTTTTCATGTGCAATGTCGACTCTCCTCCATATCCCTAGAATAGCCAGCGACCGTATGAAGTAATATGTATCACACCGAACTAACAAACCATTTCCGAAAAATGGTTCTTGAACACAAAAGTAACCACTTCGCTATATCCGGCTTGAACTCTTCACACGGGGCCGAACACATGATTCGCTATAGGTGGTGACTTCCTTCTAACCGGCGTGATCACCCGCTGGTGACCCCAAAACCATTACGTTATAAGCGACATTTCGTTACATCCGACTTCGTTACATCCGACGTATGTCATGTAAAGAAGGATTTTTGCCGGGACCAACCTTTTTGCTTCGTTATATCGGGCATTCGTTATATCCGACTTCGTTATGGGCGGCTTCGACTGTATTTCGTAATTTCCCTAGCTCATAGCCCTGATGTGGCCCTTTGTCGTCGGCTGGGCTATAAGCAACATTATCTTATCTCCCTAGCTCATAGGGTTTGTGTAAGTAGAATTCCGATTTTGGAAAACACATTTAGCTATGTTTTGGAGTGTTCATTCAGAACGCCACAGAAAGAAATCATCTTGTTGATTATTTGTCAGTGTCAGAGGTCAAGGAAAGACGATCGCCCATCTTACTGGCTAAGGAGAAGAGAACTGTCACCAACCTCCAAGCCCGCCTCAATCTCTCCAGTATAGTTGTCTTTCCTTCCCTCCTCCATGCGTTGCGTGTTATGTTTAATCACTGAATTCAGCTGTTCTTGTTTCTTATCTTAATACCACTAAAATTAGAGGCAGCGATCCATATTCTAACCATGTGTTCTTTTCTGTGTTTATTTATATGCTTGTACAGACCCTTTCAGTATTGGTTTTGAATATTGTGCTCTCCTGAAAACGTTGCTTCAAACAAATGTGTGTGTGTGTGTGTATATATATATATATATATATATATATATATATATATATATATATATGTGTGTGTGTGTGTGTGTGTGTGTGTGTGTGTGTGTGTGTGTGTGTTTATTAGTGTGAATAGTCCACATATATAATATTTTTTTTGTAGCAACTGACAGTGACCGACTGCTACCGACTTTTAGTCTGTTTGATGCGTAAAAATGTTAATCCTGAATGGTTTTTAACTGGTTGTTTCCTCTTCAGTGCAAAATCCAACATTGAACATCTGCACACTCGGACTACACATCCAAATCACCGAAGACCCCCCCCCCCCCCCCCCCCCCCCCCCCCCCCCCCCAATTCCTCTCCTCCCCCTTCAAAAGAAAACGCTCATTACATCTTCAGTCTATTTTTAGGGTCCACCGAACAGCCTTATTTCTTGCCATCATTAATGGCATACGAGAATCAATTGAGTAACAGTGGTTGTTTATATATTGATATTTCGTGACCAAAACTGAAATTCAGCCCCATGTCTGATCGAATGTGTGATATGGCAGTCGTTCTTCATTGTGACCAGGACTGCATCCTTCTCTTCTTTAGTTGTCGATCGTGGAGAAATAGACATGACACACAAAATGCCCTCAAAAGCCTTACTCCTGAAAAACAAATCGGCCAGAATGCTGCTATCTAAGCAGAATTTGAAGGCTGCTTCAGCTGTTGAAGATCGGCAAATTGCTATGCTGTCAGACTGGTCTGTCAAAGAAGCGGTATGACTGATACCTGTATGCTTTCAGGAAAGGTCTTAGTGTAGCAGAATTCGGTTCCTATGATGGCGAGGGTGTGTTGATCATGCTGTGCTGTTAGGTCAGAGTTCAGAGTTAGACATCTTGGAATAACCATGCTGCTGCTGTCATTCCTGCTTCTGCTGTTGCCGCCGCTCCTGTTAGCCTGTCTTCCTCTTCCTAATCAGACAGTTTCCACCATAGCTTTTTTCTCACTTCTCCCCCTAATCTATCTGCTGCTGTTGCTCCTACTATTCTTTCTGTTCTTCCTCCTCCTCTCTTTCTTCCTCCTCCATTTCTCCTCCTCCTCCTCTT
Source organism: Conus betulinus (assembly GCA_016801955.1). Lineage (NCBI taxonomy): Eukaryota > Metazoa > Mollusca > Gastropoda > Neogastropoda > Conidae > Conus > Conus betulinus. Next base: position 394,432 of record JADBJO010000712.1, on the reverse strand, counting down.
CTTCCTCCTCCTTCGACTACTATAAGTGATCATATTAATTTTTTGCTGCTGTTGCCACTTCTGCTACTACTGCTGCTGCTTCTGTTGCTACTGCCGCAGCTGCTTCCACAACTATTCTGTCTCGTCACACTGGCCCGGCAATAGCGGGAGAAGTCCAGGGGGAATATGATTGCATCTCTTGCCAGCAGCTCCCTGTGACATTTCTTCTTCCTTCTCTTCCATTCCAACCTCCCTCCTCCTCCTCCTCCTCCTCCTCAGTGTGTTGGACAGAAAGCGGACAGAGTCCAGTGGAGGTACGCTGCCATGTCTGGACAGTTTCACGGTCACTTATCCTCTTCAAGCTCCACTTCACCCTCCTGTTTCTGCTGCTGCTGCTGCTGCTGTCACTACTATTACTAGTACTGCTGCTACTACTACTACTACTACTGCTGCTGCTGGTGCTGCTTCTACTATTATTGATGGATGGTGTAGAGTGCGCCCATCTCCCTCCAGCTGAAAAAAACATGGCTCCATGTTATTTTTATATGGTATTGAACTATAACCTGATTCCACAAAATTGTGCATTTTTATTATAAAAAAAAAAAAATCCCAAGAGGAGATGATGGGGACGCACCTGACCCTGCACCTCCCTGTCTATCCCCTCTCCCAGACTGATTTACAATTACGATTGCCCAAATGTACCCTCTCTGCCTCTTAGAAACTTAATAATCCGACTACCACTACTATTACTGCTGCTGCTGCTGCTGCTGCTACTACTACTACTACTACTACTACTACTACTACTACTACTGCTACTGCTACTGCTGCTACTACAACTACTACTACCACGATGACGACGACGACTACTACGACGACGACGTCGACAATTGGTATTACTGCAACCACTACCGCTACAACTGTGGGCTGGTGGTGGCGGCAGTGGAGGAGGTGAAGTGGGAGTACGTGGCCATCCCTGGCCGGTTCCACTGCCACTCCTCCTTGCACCGCGCCTCCCGGGGCTGTCCGGGCCTCTGCGTCATGGGGGGGCCCAACGTCCGCACCGACCTCCCGCCCCTGGGCTCGCCCCCCACCACCCTCCCCCGCCCCGGTGAGACCTCTGGTGGGTGCTGAGTCGGTGTGTTTTGCGACCCCGGGTGGAAAAAAAAAATCTGTGGAGGTGGAGGTGTGGTGGTGGTGGTGGTGTGGTGGTGGTGGGTTGTTAATCCATTCAGTTGTTGGCTGTTCTCAAATTTCGGCTTTTCTCGGATTCAGCTGGTTTTACAGTCTGCTACTGGGAGAGACACGGTTAAAAATATCCTCCAAGCGATAAGTGCTATACATGTTAGGGGAAAATTAGAATGCGCTCAGTGTGAATCCACTCTGTTGTGTGTTACGTCAGTTTGAAGATCAGAATCGTCGAAAACGGGTTTTTTCGGAATTAACATTTCATGACTTTATAAAAAAAAATACAGGTTAGAATCATATCTGATGACTTGTTAAAGTAAAAACAACAACAACAACAACAAAAAAACAAACCTGAACCATTTTCAGTGAGTCATACTCCGACTTTCATGATGTAAATTGTACAGAAAGGAAGGCACC
>JADBJO010000712.1:285351-387851 GCA_016801955.1 Conus betulinus | reverse complement strand
CTCTCTTCCTCTCATCCTCTCTCTTTCTCCCTATTCTCTCTCTCTCTCTCTCTCTCTCTCTCTCTCTCTCTCTCTCTCTCTCTCCCCTCCCTCCCTCTCTCTGTCTGTCTCTCTTTCCCTCCCTCCCTCCCTCTTTCAGATCAGCCGGGTGGAAGGGTGCACCGGAAACTTCCGGGACGACCCGACAAAGGGGGGAAGGAAGCAAAGGGGGAGGGGGGGTGGGGTTCAGAATCAAGAACCTAAAAAACAAAACAAAAGAAAACGTCAACACACACACACACACACACACACACACACACACACACACACACACACACACACGCACACACACACACACACACAGAGAGTAACCGCTAAACCACCTGGTGGAGTAACACGACATCCTCTTCTTCTTTCCGCCCTCCCCACAGATCCCGCTCTCCCAGGAAAGGCAGAGGGGAGGGAGGGGAGCAGCGTCCGCCCCTGCCCCAGCCGTCACCCTGCCCTCCACGGAGAAGAGGGACAGCCCCGAGGCCCCGCCCCCGACCACCGAGGGCAGAGCACGCTCCAAGGAGGCGGCCCGGAAAGCCCTGCCCAAGCCGAACCCTCTGAAGGTAAAGAATTAATATAACGAGGAAGACAGGGCTGGACGAGACACGCGGTAGGATGGCTGAGGGCTGTGTGTATGTGTGGGGAGGGGGGGGGGGGGGGGGGGAAGGAAGGGGGGAGGAGGTGATTGGTGGTGCTCGTGCATCCTAGCCAGCCTCTGAAGGTAAAGAATTAACGAGGAAGACAGGGTTGGACGAGACACGCGGTAGGATGGCTGAGGGCTGTGTGTATGTGTGGGGAGGGGGGGGGGGGGGGGAAGGGGAAGGAAGGGGGAGGAGGTGATTGGTGGTGCTCGTGCATCCTAGCCAGCCTCTGAAGGTAAAGAATTAACGAGGAAGACAGGGTTGGACGAGACACGCGGTAGGATGGCTGAGGACGGTGTGTGTGTATGTGGGGGGGGGGGAAGGGGGGAGGAGGTGATTGGTGATGCACGTGCATCCTAGCCAGCCTCTGAAAGTAAAAAATTAACGAGGAAGACAGAGTTGGACGAGGCACGGTAAGATGGCTGAGGGCTGTGTGTTTGGGGGGGGGGGGGGGGGGTGATTGGTGGTGCTCGTTTATCCTAGCTCGCTTCTGAAGGTAAAGAATTATTCCTCATCTATTTCTCGCTCAGAGAAATCATGCGAGATGCAGCAGCAGATTTCGCGCGCAGCAGGACAGTCAGTTGGCGCGATTCCTCAACGCGCGGCTGTCATGGCTTTGTAGCAAGCTCACGGAAAAAGACACAGTATTTGAATTTCTGTACTTTTAAGTGAAGTTAAAGTGTATCTGTGTGTTCGTGTTGTGTTCCCACTTCTGACAAGGTAAGGCCAAACATTTTAATCCGATTTTAGTTAATTTTATTTTTCGATTTCATTAAGAAGCTCCTTTCTCCAAAGTAAGGTATGTTGTTTTGTCCACTAGGCTGGGGGCCGGAATAGTTCAGTTGGTAGAGCGCTGGACTCGTAATCCAAGGATTGCGGGTTCGAATCTCCACCGGGCCGTTTCGGTACAGGGGGATTTTTCCCTCGGAGTTAACATTAGTTCTGAATCCATTTCCCATACAGTCCTTCGAATGAGATTGTGTGAACGCACGCATAAGATCTTGCCCACACGTAAAATCCCATCACCAACTTTCGGAAGAGAAGGCCACTTTGGCCGTTGGGATGGATGACACGTTACACATAGCATGCACCTTCCCCGAAGACGGAGTACGGCTGCCTTAATGGCGGGATAAAAAACGGTAATGCACACAAAAAACTCCACTCCCTTTGTAGGGTCGATGGGATTAATACTTGCCTGTCCATATAGGGAGTGTCCGCAGGAGTATCAGCCTGCGTACGCAGAAGAAGTCCAGTAGGCTCTCTAAAGTCTCGCGTGATTTCTCTGAGCGAGAAATAGACGAGAAATCATTTAGAAATTAAACTAGGCTTACGATAGGAAGCTGAAGTTTAATTTGAATTATTTTGGATCTATTGGAGGGAAGAGAAATTAATCGCCGTCCCATTAGATTTGAGATGGTTCAGTTAAACATGCCCTCCCTATTGCATGCCTAGAGGACAGCCTGACTGTTCTGCGGGCGGAATCTGCAGCTGCATCTCGCGTAAATTTCTCTTCCCTCCAATCGATTCAAAATAATTCAAATTAAACTTCAGTTTCCTATCGTAAGCCTAGTTTAGTTTCTCAATGAACAAGGAGACAGGGACGGACGAGACGAGATACGATGGGGCGCTGAGCGGGGGGGGGGGGGGGGGGGGGGGGGGGGGGGGGGGGGGGGGGGGGGGGGGGGGGGGGGAACTTGATGCACGTGCATCCTGGAGAGTTTTAAAAAAAGAAAAATAGAAAAGAGTAAAACAAAGAAAGAAAAAACAAACCAGGATTAATACTGAGTGTGCTTGCTTCTTGTTGTTTTATATGTCACAAATCTATGCTTTTTTTAAGGGGGAAAAATGCAATGCAACGGGGGGGGGGGGGGGGGGTCAGTGTTCTGACCTCATAGCAATTCTGATCGCTTCGCACTGATTTTGGATTTTTACATTTGAAACTCCCGGCTTCACGCACGCGCACACGCGCACACACACGCACGCACGCACGCACGCATTGAGAAAAATTGTGTTCCGACCGTCGAAGGAAACTTTTGCATAGGCCTATATGGTGAGACATCTACCTACTTCTGCCCTTAACTGCTTGCTGTACTTACCTAATCACTTAGCACGGATGCTGACAGAAGGCACACTCAACAACAAACAGAAAAACATCCTCCAGAAAGGATTTTCAAAGCGTCTCCACATTTTCTGAACTGACTCACATACACACTCACACACACACACGCACACATAGCCTACACACACACACACACGCACACACACACACACACATACGCGCGCGCGCGCGCGCTCGTGTTTTAACTGAACCATCTCAATGTCCGCATCCGTCTCACCTAAACCACTCTGACACAAAAATCATCATGCATGTTTATATGGGAGGTCACTACCATCAAAAAGTCAAATTTACGTTTTCACGATGGAAAACGCTAATTATCGTGAAGAAAACTGATAATTGGCGCTCTTTCTGCGATTACATAAAAATCACTAAGAACACGGTACATATGACATGAAAACTTTTTTGTTGTTGTTCGTGGAAGCCCAGTCTTTTCATGTGAAAACTATTTTTTTCGGCACCGTGAAAAAAATCATAATGAATCAAAGAAACCAGCTTAATGATCCTAGTAATGAAACGTGAGCATAAAACTTACGAATAGTAAGAATTCTGAGAGAAATTTAAAAAAAAAAAAAAAAAAAAAAAAAAAACCCTCAAAACTGGTCTCAGTTATCTTTAGACCCTTGAGACGTGTGAATTCAAATTCCGAGGAAATACTATGATTACATTTATGAAGTACCGAACAGAATTGAGTTTAAACTGAAACTGGGCCTGGCGACTTATCAGTTATGTTCGCCTACAAAATCACAACAGATGATGTTCGGATATCTGCACGGGAGGTAATGTGTGTCAGAGTCCACGTTCAGCGAGAGTGACCCGCCGTTTTCATGGGACAGATGCTGCTGTTGGGCAAGCCAAAGCAGTTCACCCCCATCAGTCAGCTGAACCGTTCAGTCAGAGAATATTAGGAAAATATCAAAACAATGGTGTCAAACGGTGTGCATGTCCTGCAGACAGTTCACATCCCGATCGTTATCCTGGCGTGTGCTTTAAGTCAGATGTTTTACTCTCTAGGTCCGTTTGTTTGACTCATAAACTGAGAAAGGATCACTGTGTTTGTGGTGTTAAGTTATGCGTGATCTTCCCCCGCGCTTTTACCGGAACAGGTCTATTAGGCCTACGTCTGGGCTCAAATAACTCCAGCCTTGTTCTGTGTGTGGGTCATAATGCTTGAATGGATAATTGGATGGATGAATGGATCGATGGATTGATTGATTCATTCATTCATTCATTCATTCATTCATTCATTCATTCATTCATTAATGAATGAACACATGAAAGATTCTGCTCACACCATTTGCACCGTTGACTTGCCGTCCATCTTCCTAACGTGTCAGGCGGGTCCGGAGCTGGACGTCCCAGAGGACCAGATCTCCAGCCTGCGTCAGACCTTCCAACGGCTGGACACCGACATGGATGGGTCAGTGCTCCCACAACCACCCCACCCCCCACCTCCCAACTTGTTGGTGTCATCTGTGACATTGTGTTGTAGCTCGGTGATGTGCAGCGCGTGAAAGCATCAGGTGTGGCGTCAGTTTACACAGGTGTACTAACAGTTTTGTCTTTTAGAACCCAGACTAGTGAAACATTATCATCAGTTTGAATGAAAACCAAATCAAGAGACATTGTGGTTTGGGTCTAATCCCGAGTGGATGGTACTCCTTCGTAGGAAGTGTGGGTTTCCCAGCCTTTCTCTCTCTCTCTCTCTCTCTCTCTCTCTCTCTCTCTCTCTCTCTCTCTCTCTCTCTCTCTCTCTCTCTCTCTGTGTGTGTGTGTGCTGTTGTTCTTGTTTGTTCTTGTTGTTCTTGTTCTTGTTCTCGTTGTTTTGTTGGTTATTTTGGGATTTCTTGGTTTTTTTTTTGGGTTTTTTTTAGTTTGTTTTGTTTAGTTGGAATAAATACTGATGGTGGCCGCATTGTCCAGGCTTTAAGTACGTCTCATGAAAAATAAAAATTGAGCTACAACGCAGCTGCTGTATTACTGAGTTAAAAAAAAATTACTTCATTGTCAAAATCGTGATTTCATCTGTCATTCTGATTGTTTGTTTGAAGGAATTGAGCTTTCCAGTGGTTTCTTTTTTTTTTCGTTTACGCCTTAGTTTCTTGACAAAATCATATAATTTTTGTTGTACAGATGTGGCGCTTTAACGGCAAAGTCACACATTTTTGTGGAAATTACTGCTGATTCGGTGATTAAGCGAAAATCCTGACTGTGGGTCATCCTAAAACACACGGCCACGGCGAAGGTTAATGTATCGCAAGCCATTGCACTGGGGGTGCGGACACCTGCTCAAAGGGCGGGCTCAGCATTCGTTCACGATGGCGCAAAGACGACTGAACCAGTTTTCACAAAACTTGCAGGAGGAAGATGGATTCACGTCGAATCCATTTTATTGTGGGGGCGGATCTGGATCAAAAAGCTGATTCAGGATCCGTTCCAACATGGTAGATGTCTGCGCTCTCCCGAGTGCCGTTTTAGTTATGTGTATACTATTATGCTTCTTCTGCTGACCGCCACACGGGTAGTGTTGTTGTTTGTTTGTTTCTAGTTTGTTGTTGTTTTTTGTTTGTTTTGTTTTGTTTTTTAGACTGTGATCTGTTAGTCTAAAAAAGACAAAGAAGTCGAAAATTGACTAGTCTGTCACGTGTTGCATCGGCAAAAAGAGGGGGTTGAGAGTGGGGGACAACCTAAATTGGCAGACAGACACAAACATCATTGCAGGGTTTCCTCCAAATGTGTATAACAGCTGAAGGATGAGGGCCGTGGGGAACTCTCATCGTCACAATAGTCGCACAAACGGGAGTTTTCTCGTCTTCAGATTCTTATACGGGGGGGGGGGGGGGGGGGGGGGGGGGGGGGGAGGATGGATGTGATAGGGAGGTGGGCATGCACTCTTCAAACTCTTGTAACAGCAGGGGTAGGGGGGGGGGGGGGGGGCTCTATCTTCCATCTGTTTTAATAAACGGGGGCAGAGGCTGGAGAGCTGGTGATGCTGGAGGCCCACAACATCCTGTAGTCCTTCTGTGTATGCAAATAAAGCAGATTTTGAAAAGCATTTGGAATACCTCCGCCAGACCACGAGACAAAACACGACGCGTTTCGACCTCTTAGGTCTTCTTCAGGCAAGATAAACACTACTCAGGACAACGAAAATGAAGAACGAGCTATCACTTTATATTGCAAAGTCAACGCCCATCTTGCGCCGAGTTTGCAAGATAAGTAGTTCTTCATTTTCGTTGTCCTGAGCGTTGTTTGTCTTGCCTGAAGACGACCAACGAGGTCTAAACGCGTCGTGTTTTGTTTTGTGATTCGTTTGTCCATGTTTTCTGGTGGATTTACTTCAAATACTTTTTAAGGTTTGTTTCAGATTTTCGCCTGCAGTCGCCTCCCTATATCAGCCACCTGATCAAGGCCATTACCCCATGATACATCTCACCAAGAACAGCTGTTCAGAAACATGCAAACATTGTCATGACTTGACGTGTGTTTAATTCTTTTTCCTTCTTTGTCCCCCCCCCCCCCCCCCCCCCCAACTTTTTTCTTGGCGTTTCCATGACTTCAAAATATAGATGGGGGAGGGGAGGCGCCGAAAGTAGTCTGTACCCCCCCCCTTTCCCTCCCCCCTCTTTGACCTACCCCACATTGCCCCCTGCTGTATTTTCATGGGAGGAGGATCTGTGGCCCTCTGGCAACCTGTTTTCTGTCACTCTTTCTATTGATCATCTCATCTAACCAGATGAATGTTGGATGATTGCAGCCATCTGCAGTACCACCAGCTGCAGTCTCAGCTTCCCAAGGAGTTCTCCCAGCAGCAGGAAAAAACTTTGTGAAACAGGTAAGTCACCTGACATCTGCACAGTAGGGTTAATCTGTGTGTGTGTGTGTGTGTGTGTGTGTGTGTGTGTGTGTGTGTGTGTGTGTGTTGTGGATAAAGAGGTGGACGGTGTGTAGGTACGTGTACGTGCGCGCGTATGTATGTATGCATGTGTGTGTGTGTGTGTGTGTGTGTGTGTGTGTGTGTGTGTGTGTGTGTGTGTGTGTGTGTGTGCGTGTGTCTGTGTATCTGTGTTGCGTGTTCGTATGTATCAAGGGAGGAGACTGAGTGAATGTATGTGTGTGTATTTGTGCACACTTGCTTGCATTCGTGTATCTTAATGCACACTTGCGAGTTTATGGACCGCAAGTCTACGCATGTATCTATTGTTGGCATATTGATGCCGTTCAAAATGCGCATACGATGCGGTTTAATGTGTGTGTCTCATGTGGATTCGTGCATGATGTGCATGCCAGTGTGTGTACATACAGGCATGCTTGTGTGACGCGTAGAACAACTAGAAGAGTGCGAGTGCACGATGCGCGTGTTTCCATCGTGTTTAGCTGGGTGGCATTTGAAGTTAAACGTCCACACCCATCCACAAGTCATACAGCATACGGGTAGTATACATCCATCCCTGGAAAGTTGATTGCAGTGGGGAGAGGGTGTATGACCTATCCAACAGTTCAACGACACCACCAGAATGACAGTGCGTTATAACACTGCCAGACCTCCCGACTTGATTTTTTTTAGGGATTGCCTGAAAACCATTCTTTAAATCCCCAACTAAGCAAAAAAAAAAAAAAACAAAAAAAAAAAAGGGGGGGGGGGGGGACGTAGTGAAAATAAAAGGAATGGGGAAAGGGGGTTGAAGGTCACTTTTGGAAGCCCATCATGATATACGGAGAGGGGACATGAACTTCCTTTTTATGCCCCACATATATGAAGCAGTAGCGAGCCGAAATGCTCTCAGTTCCAATCCAGACTGTCGCCTTCGTCTTCAGGCTCCCCTGTTTAGATGGTTGACGGCTGTTACACAGAGACTGGCAGAAATAGAAAAAAAATGTAGGCAACCTCAACTACACCAGTGTGCCTGAGTGTATGTAGAAAGTGCACGTGTAAGGCGTCGCTGTCAAAATGTCTTCGTCATCCCGCTAAAGGAATGTTGGCATGGGACCGAATGCAGAACTGTAGTGCGTGTATGCGTTTATACTACTACCTCATTGTAGATGTTGCAGGTAGCCTATACGAGGGCGAGTGGGCCTATGTCTTTATTTGCATTGTAGGTATTGCAGGTATAAGAGTGCGAGTCTGTGTTTATCGTACTGCATTGAGGATGTTGCAGGTACGGATGCGAGTACATTGTTTAGTGCACTGTGGATGTTACGTATATGTGTGTGCGTATATATGTTTTTATATGGATGTGGCAGGTGTACGATATCACCCATTCCAGCACGGAATTCTTCGGCGTGGATGAATTCCTTCTGATGAACCAGCTCACCAGCCGAGTGGCCTCCCTTACGTCAGTACTCTCATTAATCGGATTTTTTTTCCCCCACTTGACACGTGCCAAGTCCGTATCTTAGTTTGTGTTTAATACATATTTTTAGGATTATGACGTACCAAGAAATTGAGTAGGATTTGATTTTGTTGAATTATGTGGAAGAAACGTATAAAAGAACGTGTTAGCAGTACGACCTTTAGATTTTATTGGTACGATATTATGACCTGCCCAATCGAAATGAAAGTGTGCTGTATAATTAAGGAAATGTACATACACTTCGTTTCCTTGATTGAGTGTAGTTTTTATTACCTACAGATAACGATCGAAGAGAAAGTATATTAGGCAATCTGCACTTTGTTTCCGTGAACTGATGTAGTTTTGAGCCACGCAGATAACGATGGAAGAGAAAGTGCGAATTGGACAATCTACAGGGTTTTTTTTCCCCCATGGACGGATGTGGTCCTATCAACAGAGAGCGATCAGATGGAAAATACTTTATGTCGCGAATCTACACCTTGATTCCATGATCGGATGTCGTTGTACCCACAGAGGGGGAATGCAGTCAAGTTGCTTCAAGTAATCTATCCTTCGTTTCCACGACCGAGTAGACCTATGACTCCGTTTTCTACGACTCGCTGTCAGTCTGTCGTGTTTAATTGAATTGGCGAGCGTTCTTATAAGTGGTGTTTTACACGAGTTGAAATATGTTTTTTACATTAGCAATGCGAGTTAAATATGAAGTGTTATTGAATGTATTATATGATTTTTCATCAAACAAAAGAATTTTTTTTATTAATTTTCTTTCGTCCATTATCATTCAGTGTGTCAGAAACAAATGTATAGTAACGTGCTTTAGTTTTTTGTTTTTTTTTTAAATGTTCAAATGCTTAAGAAAGAAAAACTTACTCTGCAGTCAACATGACAAGTTTTTTTGTGTTTGTAGTGGGAAAGTGATAATCCCATACTCCGGGTTAACATCTTAATTGATATGATCATCAACGCGTAAAAATCATCTCTCCTGAATGATCCCTCTTTTAGTGGTTGACTTTTAAACCAGTGGCCACAAACGACGTTTGTAGTTAAAGATGCTTACACCTTCTCAGACATTTTTGTCTGAGTCCTACGTAGAGACGGCCTCTTTTCTCACGATCACTCCGTTCTTTTCTCACGATCACTCCGTTCTTTTCTCACGATCACTCCGTTCTTTTCTCACGATCACTTTTTTTTTTCTCACGATCACTCCGTTTTTTTCTCACGATCACTCCGTTCTTTTCTCGATCACTCCGTTCTTTTCTCGCGATCACTCCGTTCTTTTCTCGCGATCACTCCGTTCTTTTCTCGCGATCACTCCGTTCTTTTCTCGCGATCAGTCTTTTCTTTTCTCACGATCAGTCTTTTCTTTTCTCACGATCAGTCTTGTCTTTTCTCACGATCACTTTTTCTTTTCTCACGATCAGTCTTTTCTTTTCTCACGATCAGTCTTTTCTTTTCTCACGATCACTCCGTTCTTTTCTCGCGATCAGTCCGTTCTTTTCTCGCGATCACACTCCGTTCTTTTCTCACGATCAGTCCGTTCTTTTCTCACGATCACTCCGTTCTTTTCTCGCGATCACTCCGTTCTTTTCTCGCGATCAGTCTTTCTTTTCTCACGATCACTCCGTTCTTTTCTCACGATCACTCTTTTCTTTCTCACGATCACTTTTTCTTTTCTCGCGATCAGTCTTTCCTTTCACGCGATCAGTCTTTCCTTTCTCGCGATCAGTCTTTCCTTTCTCGCGATCAGTCTTTCCTTTCTCGCGATCACTCTTTTCTTTTCTCTTGATCACTCTTTTTCTTTTCTCGCGATCACTCTTTCTTTTCTCGCGATCACTCTTTTCTTTTCTCGCGATCACTCTTTTCTTTTCTCGCGATCAGTCCCTTCTTTTCTCAAGATCAGTCTCTAATTTTGATCATAAAATAGTTGTATATCACTAAGATCCCCCTTTTCCTTTTCCCCCTCCTGCCATGTAATTGATGACTAGTGCGTGCGATGTGTGTGTGTGTGTGTGTGAGGGGGGGGGGGGGTTTTGTATAAATTTCATTGATGTGAAATGTTTGTAAAAATATGTTGTTCTTTGTCACTGCCTAGTACCTTTCGCAAGGTGCCTTATAAATGCTATGTTATCATTATTGTATATGCGAAGCTGCACAGTGTTTTGACCATAAACAGTTGTGTATGCGAAGCTGCGCAATATTTTGACCATGAAACAGTTGTATATGCGATGCTGCGCAGTATTTTGACCATGAAACGATTGTACATGCGATGCTGCGCAGTATTTTGGCCATAAAACCGTTGTATACGCGATGCTGCGCAGTTGGTGGGAATCTATGTCAAGGCTATGTGATATATCCAACTTGGAAACTGCCTGCCTGGCGGGGTTCAGTCCGGTTTCAGCTTCCATGAAAATAAATCGAGCTTGCTGTGGCTAATAACGTAGGCCGTTCAGTGTAGAAAGGGCCGCAACTTTCGAGTCACTAAGGAGAATGTAAAGGTTTGTTTGCTTCTTTTTGTTTATCTCCCAGTTCTTATAGAACAGGGAGTACTTTAGAATGGGAACGAAGAAATGCTCTGTGTGTGTGTGTGTGTGTGTGTGTGTGTGTGTGTGTGTGTGTGTGTGTGTGTGTGTGTGTCCGTCCGTCCGTCCGTCCGTGGTCAAAATGTGTGCCACTCGCTCCAGACAAAACTACTGGGGCGATCTTTCTGAAAATTTGTAGGTATGTTCATTATGGGTCACGGATGATGCCCCCGATGTTTTATTTACCGTTATATCTGTTACTAACGGCTGTAACGGCCTGTAACCGTTTTTCTTCTTTATGGAATATCTCAGAAAGTACTTGGCCGATCTTTGTGAAAATTAGCAGGTATGTTCATTATGGGTCACAAATAATGCCCGACGTTTTAGTTTATCGTTATAGCCGTTACTTACGGCTTTAACGGCCTGTAACGGTTTTTCTTCTTTATGGAATATCTCCGAAAGTACTTGGCCGATCTTTGTATAAATTAACAGGTATGTTCATTATGGGTCACGGATGACGCCCGATGTTTTATTTTACCGTTATAGCCGTTACTAACGGCTGTTACGGCCTGTATCGGTTTTTCTTCGTTATGGAAAATCTCAGAAAGTACTAGGCCGATCTTTGTGAAAATTAGCAGGTATGTTCATTATGGGATACGGATGATGCCCGATAGTTTTAATTTACCGTTATAAAACCGTTACTAACGCTATAACTGCCCATAACGGTTTTTCTTCTCTATGGAATATCTCAGAAAGCACGTAGTCGATCTTTATGAAAATTTGTAGATATGTTCATTATGGGTCACGGATATACCCGATATTTTAGTATACCGTTATAGCCGTTACTAACGGCTATAACTGCCCATAACGGTTTTTCTTCTTTATGGAATATCTCAGAAAGTACTGGGATGATCTTTCTGAAAATTTGTAGGTATGTTCATTATGGGTCACGGATGATGCCCGTCGTTTTAATTTACCGTTATAGCCGTTACTAACGGCTGTGTAATTTCCTGTGACGGTTTTTCTTCTTTATGGAATATCTCAGAAAGTACTTGGCTCATCGTTCTGAAAATTGTAGGTATGTTCATTATGGGTCACGGATGATGCCCGACGTTTTAATTTACCGTTATAGCCGTTACTAACAGCTGTAAGGGCCCATAACAGTTCTTCTTTTTTTATGGAATATCTTAGAAAGTATGTGGGTGATATTTCTGAAAATTTGTAAGTATATTCATTAAGGGTCATGGATGATGTCCGATGTTTAAGTTTACTGTTATATCCGTTATTAACGGCCCATAATGGTTTTCTTCTTTATGGAAAATCTCAGAAAGTACTTGGCCGATCTTTCTTAAAATTTGTAAGTATGTTCATTATAGGTCACAGATGATGGTTGATGTTTGCGAAAATAGCCATTACTAACAGCCCAGACAGTTTTTTCTCTCTTTATGGAATATCTCACGCGTATTCAGGATAAACTGGGAGTACGTTTATGTGCTTTGCATCTTGTTTATCTCCCTTCGCTCGTCTTTACCTCTCCGCCTTTCTTTGCGCGGTCACAGGTTTTGTGTAAAGTGCCCTTTTCTGTTCGGAAAGAGAGAGTCGCATGTTTTGCTGTGGATTGGTCTGTCGTGTGCGAGCGCGCGCACGGATGTGTGTGTGTGTGTATGTGTGTGTGTGTGTGTGTGTGTGTGTGTGTGTGTGTGTGTGTGTGTGTGTGCGCGCGCGCGCGCGCGCGAGCGAGCGTGTATGTGTGTGTGTGTGTGAGAGAGAGAGAGAAAGCGTGTGTGTGTGTGTGTGTGTGTGTGTGTGTGTGTGTGTGTGTGTGTGGGTTGGGTTGATTCGTGCCATGTTAATGATATAAAAATGTCCCGAAAAAAATCTGTAAAGGGAGGAAGAGACACAGACAACAATGGTTCAGGGAATAAAGGTGTTTGAATGGAGCGAGGCTGATAGGAGCTTAATATATAATGGACACACTGATAGACAGATACATACATAAACATAGAGGGGGAGGGGGACTTTCATTTTTGTCAAATTAGTTTCTCGATGATACAGCTTGCGGGCTTGATTTCACTTGTTGAAACTTGCCGTATCCTGAAGAAGAACCAAGGTATTTGAGTTAGGTTTTGTATTGATTTTGTCTGAAACGTACATTTGTTTTCCACGGCAAATGTACGCTTTGTTCACATTGCATACTTTTGATAGTTCATATTGCAAAGAATGAAGTCATTCTGCTCTGTCGCCATGTTGTGAGAGGTTTGCTCTGTTGGTCGTGCAGAGGCCCAGCCCACGAGGCCTTTGGGAAACTGGAGTTCGACTCTCTGGGGGAATCCATCATCAAATACGTGGTGAGTGTTGGAGTCCTGTCTGTAGGCCTATATGGTCGCTTTTGTCGTTGGGTTGATTCGTGCCGTGTCAATGATATCCGTGTGTATGACGTCTCATTTTGAGTTTTTCTGCAATCTCCCCCTTCCTGTGGTCTCCATCCATAGTTCAGAATTTTTACATTTTCAAAATTTGAAAGGGAGGAGGCAGGGATGGAGGGTGGGGTGGGGATGGGGACGGAATGGAAGTGAGGGAACCGCAACCCTAACAAACCCGCTGTACCCTCCGGCGTCATCCTGTGCCTGGTAATGATACAGACAGTCAGAGACACAGAGGGAGCAGGATAAGTATCTCCTCCTCTCGCGAGTTAGTTACACGCCCATTGCGCATACTGAAGGCATCCCTCACTTCCTGTTGATCTGACTGGCTCCATGTCTGCACGGGTTGGCTTCGCTTGTCACACCTCGCCGCCAGTTGTGCCAAACTGTCAAGTTTGGAGCACACACCATGGTGGGTTATCCGTGGGCAAAAGCTACATGTGGACAGTGAGAAGACCTTGCTGAACAGTGAGGAACAGCAAACTACCTTAGCGGGTTACAGTACAGCCACAAGAACTATTCTCTATTGGCAAGCGGTGACGGAAGTTGTCAGTGACTAGTGCAAGCGAACGGTACTCCGACAAAGACGTACAGTGGGGAAAGCAAGACTAGATACTGATCCTGTCCGCATGACATCGTTGAGACTGTGTGGTGTGACTTCTTGGCTACAGGACCTGTTTCACACCGTGGACAGTGGCCAGCAGGGCCGTGTCAGTGTGGGGGCTCTGAGAGAGCTGATAGCCAAGGCCCACAACTCTGCACCACTGGATGACTCGGCTCCTGCCTGGAATACTATCATGGACTCCCTGTGTCTGGTGAGTGGCTCGTGTGTGTGTGTGTGTGTGTGTGTGTGTGTGTGTGTGTGTGTGTGTCTGTGTGTGTGTGAGCGAGCGTGTGCGTGTGTGTGAGAGAGAGCAAGTGTGTGTGTGTGTGTGTGTGTGTGTGTGTGTGGGGGGGGGGGGGGGGGGGGGGGGGGGGGGGTATAGGTGTGTCTGCATACATATGTTGCATTTTGTGTTGTGGCTGTGCATATGTCTGTATAAAGCTCGTGCGAGCGCGCGCATGTGTGTGTGTGTGTGTGTGTGTGTGTGTGTGTGTGTGTGTGTGTGTGTGTAATTATGTTTTGTTGGTCATGTAAGGTGGCTATCAAATAGGTTTTTCTTAGTATGTTGTGACCATGTGTGTTTTTACCCGCATTTATTCCTACTTATTTGATGTGCGTGAATGATCTTTACGGACGTGCATGCGCCTGTTTTCCGTGGTCTTGTGGACAGCTATTGTGTGCTGCCTGTATGTCTGTCGTTGCATCCCTCTGTGCCGTACGTGGCTGGTAGCGTTTCAGTCTTACTGATTAGTTCGCAAAATGAAACAGTTGAGTTAATCTTAATCTACCTTTACACACAAAACTAAATGAATACATGCCCACAGAGCTGTTTCTTCGAGGATGAGTTTCAAATCAAAGAAATCACGAAGCCTGAACCTGCGGAAAGAAAAAGCAGATGGAACGGTTACGTCAGTTCAGACCATTCTAACAGTGACAGAAGAAACTGAAGGTGGTAAGATGAATCCTGGAAAGACAGAAAGAGAGGAAAGAGGCATCCTCTGCTTTCAAGCTATCCCCAGTGTTTCTTCCCTCTAAATGATGAGAGCAAAATCGTTCAATTAAAAAGGAAAAGTTCATGGAAAGAAGCAAACGGATCTCATGTTCTTTAGGGAGACGACCGTGCATGGGGCAATTCATTTGGCACAGACTGATCGATCAAATGTTCAGTAGACTCGATAATACTGATCCCCAGACAGAACATTAGCTTTTCTGTGGTTACCTATGACTAACGCCTGAATGTTTGATAGATGTAATTCTACTTTTGAAACACGCAGATGATACTCAAATTAAATATCCTCACATTTTGAACTCACTTCTTTTAGAGTTTGAAATCGCACAAACAGCTAATACTTCACCACCACCACCACCAGCACCACCACCTAAATACATCTAATCAAAACAAAACAAAACGACCAAAAATTTTCAGGCTAGAGAGACGATCTTTTTTTGTCAGAAAACGATAAAGAATCGTCCCTTTGGGTGAAAACAATGCATTTTCTTAAAACATCGTGGATCTTTGGTTTTTCGTTTGTGGGGTAATTTCCTCTCCGTTCCCACGGCCCCCTTCCAGCCCCCCCTCCCCCCCCCCCCCCCCCCCCCCCCCCCCCCCCCCCCCCCCCCCCCCCCCCCACACACACACACACACACATTACGTTCATTCTAAAGTTGAAGGAAATATTAGAAGTTTTTAACCTTTTTTTCGGGAGGAAGGAGAGGGGGAGGGCGGGTGAAGGAAGCAGAAAGATGTTTTATTTCTATTTTCCCTCTTCGAGAAAATCTGATGGAAAGAGAAAGGAGGGGAAGGGAGGGCGGGGAAAGGGGGAGGAGGCGGATCTCTGTAGGAAAAAAAAATGAACAGTAGGCGATCAGAAATTGATCCTATTTATTTGAGCAGAGGGATGTGAGTCAACGTATCGTGGGCAATCACATAATTATCTTTATTACAGTAGGTGATAGATCATGAGCGCTCGGGTGGAAACATGACCAAGTGGATAACGAAGTAGCCCAGGAAGATACAAATTCCCGAGTCCCACCCAGGAAGTTTTTCTTTTCTCCTCTATTTCCCTTTTCCACCATCCAGCCGCAGGCTGAAACTATCCTTGAACTACTATCTCAGACTGTTCTCTGAACCGGAAAACCCTGCCTATGACTGTGTTGTTAAAGCTCAGTTTCAAAGTAAATTCGAAAAAAAAAAAACAAAAAACCTGTATCCCTCTGTTTGAACTTTGTATGCAGCCTCATGCGCAGAATGCAGGTCATGATCTAAGTTGTGTCTGACTTATCCAAGTTTCTAGATGAGCTCCATGGACCTTTTTCACACCAGAAATCCGCTTTGATCTTGCTGCTTTTCACAAAGAATCCACCAGTTCTCGGGCATATAAGGCATTGTTTGCCGATCTCTGTACAAAATTCCCATCCTTTCAGAAAATATTTAGGCCTAATGATGATTCCAAGTGTGATGATGATGGAGTGGCCTGCGCAGCCTATTGCCCTGGTGCTCCTTCTCAGATATTGTTAGAACATATTCCATCAGATGCTTTTGTTTACTCTGCTGAACTTACAGCTCTGGTTCTAGCACTGAAGATAATCTCTCAATCCACAAACAAGGACTTCCTGATTTTGTCTGATTCGCTGTCAGCTTTGTAGGTGAAAGCTGGCCATAACCTCCATCATCCTGAACTTCTACACTTTAAAAAAAAACAAAAAACTTTTTACCACGTTGAAAGCGGAAGGTCACAACATTGTTCTGGCTGGGTTTCCCGGTCATGTTGGCATCGGAGGGAATGAAATAGCTGATCGTTTGGCCAAGAATGCCACACACAGGAAACTGTCTAACATGTTATCCTCTACACAGCTCTAAAAGCAAAAGTTAATGATTATGTCAGGAGCACTGGAATACATAGACGGATAACAAGCTCTTTCATATCCGTCTAAACCTAAAAGAGGTCCTTTCATCTACATCTGGTGTGGTCGCAAAGAAGAAACGGTTCTGTGCCGGTTGCGCACTGGCCATTCGTATTTTACTCATTCGTACCTTTTAAAGAGTGAAGAAGCTCCGTAATGCATTCCATGTCATGTACCACTCACAATGAAACATTTTTTTTAGAGTGTTGGGACTTGCATGATGTGAGACACAAACATTTTACGACAGATTCCATGAAAACCATGTTCAGAGATGTTCCGCCTGACGCGATCTTTGAATTCTTGAAAGAAATTAACATTTTTCATCGGATCTCAGAATTTATTGTGGAAAGATTTTTAACAAAATTTCGGGTGGGTTTTTTAAAGATGTGTTTTAAGAGTTGTGTAAATGAATGACTTGTGAGTTGACTTCAACGCAGTGACAGCCCTGATATGGCCCTTTGCGGTCGGCTGGGCTATAAGCAACATTACCTTACCTAACCTTCCCTTTTCCACCCAACATTAAGCACCTGTCTGAGACTAACCTATCGGAAGAGGCGATAAACTGAGATCGTATGTGCAATATGTGTTTAGCGCACATGAAACAACGCCAAGCAACGAGCGAGTCTTCCTTTGAACAAATCTGTAGGAACACACACACTCACAGAGACACACAGACACAAACACACACACACACACATTGAGAGTGTCTGTATTATGACGTCAGGCGGGAAGCTTGAAAGGAATATCTGTTGTGAGATGAACTTATGCAACATACACTAGTTTATACGTCCTTTTTTTCTCGTATTCTTTTTTCTTTTCGTTTGCAAAATTAAGAATGCATGCGTGTGGTGTATGCTTTGCAGGATTTCACATCCCAGGTGAGCAGGACCGAGTACCTGGCTCACATCCCACTCTTCATCACTCTGGATCCCGCGGCTCCACAGTAAATCAACACCTGTGTGTGGAGGGGGGGTGGGGTGGGGTGGAGGAGGAATCGGAGGGGGGAGTGGGAGAGGAGAGGTGGAGGAGGAGAGAGGGCAAGTAGTAGTGGTCGTAAGTGGGATATGCATAGGAGACCAAGTTCATAATGTGCTGGTATGAAAGGGTGGTGGTGGCTTATGTGCATGTGTATGTAGGTGTGCGAGCACTTGTGTGCATGCGCGTGTGCGTGTGTGTGCATCTGTGTGTGTGCGCGCGCGTGCGTGTGTGTGCACGCGCGCGCATGTGTGTGTGTGTGTGTGTGTGTGTGAGATACTGTATCGGTATGGGTATGATTGTGTGTATGTACTTCTGCTGGTCCTGGTGTGAGGGTCACAGTGGGACGACGCTTTGACTGGTCACCGGTTGTCAACAACACGCAATCAGACGGTCTGATCTGTGAGCACAGGTATACTTCACACTGTTAAATTATTTTTCATACTGCATAAACGTGCGGTTGGCGGTTGGTGAGACTGCTCTGTGGACATGAATTGTATATTAATACATGGATAATACTGTTGGTGGATTGGTACTAGTGTTAATTTTCATGAATGACTAACTTCATGATAATCTCTCATTTGTCAACATTCTCTGTATGTACACATTTGCAGTTATTTATGAATGAGACGATTTGATACCAAAAATGTTTATGAAATTTTCAATTAAGGGCTATCATGACAATCACTTTATCCATTTTATTTATATATATATATATATATCTTTTTTTTGGTTTTGTTTTAGTGTAAAGGGTTTATATGCCAATAACTGTAAACCTTTTGAATCATGTTTTTATTAAATATCTTTACTACATTCATGTTGCACACCCCTCTCTTTGCCCAATACACATCTTGGCCTTATCATAATTTCATACGTTTCCAAGTTCTTGCCATTTTCTCCCAGTGTTACTGTTTTTATTACTTTGTAAATGCGGTGTTTTTTTATTTTCATTTGTTCTTCCTTCCTGTTAGTGCACAGAACAGTCTGCACCTATACACATTGTGTGCGAGAGTGTGCGTGTCTGTACAAGTTTATAAATGTTTAGAGACATGTCTTTTACTGTACATTTCATGCATACAAAAAAAAGAAAGAAATTTCATGTGTGTATCAATATCGTATGTTCGACGATATTCCTTTCAGACATATGAAAGCCATTTTCTTTAAATTTGTATTTCTGTAAGAGAATTATAGCATTGAAAAGAACGAGGAGGAGGATCTTTAGCTCCGTATCACATTTAGGATCAGAAACTTTTCGTGAGTCCAGAATCTCCTTTGACGGGGTACCTGACAAGAGGCCTGAAATGGATTGTTAGCCAGACTGCACTGCAGTGCTAGTGCTATGATCATCGGACAATACTGCCAGCAGCAGTGGATAGGGAAACCAGAATAAGCAGCACAGGAATAACGCCTCCAAGGAAGGAGACAGAGAGAGTGTGAGAGAAAGTTTTTAGTTTGTTACCCTGTCTGTCTCAGGAGTAAAAGCTAAGCAAAGCAGATTGAAAAAAGCAGGGCAAGGGAGGGGAGGGGGATGAGAAGGGGGTTTCATCTTCTACAGCTTTCAAGCCATGGGCTAGGTACAGGGGTGGGGGGAATGTATAGAGGGAGGTGTGTGTGAGTGTGTGTGTGTGTGTGTGTGTGTGTGTGTGTGTGTAACTTCCCAGCACAGTACAGCTTGCTGTCTTTCCTTTTAACTGTTCAGACCATACTATTCACTTGCTGCTCTCTGCAGGCTTTCACACAATTACGTACTGCCGTTTTTGGCGGAAAAATATAAAAGTGGCGAATGTGCCATTAAGAACAAACAAGCAAAAAAAGACATGAATAGTGGTATTTTACCATCTCTGTGTCTATGCAACAAGTGTTTTTTTCTACTTGCACTCTACAGCATTGCAGCTGGATTGTTTCACTTTATTTTCTGATCACAGACATGCGTTTATCAAATCGTATTTCTAAAGACAGAAATGAATTAAATTAAGAAAAGCAATTGCATACTCTCACCAAATACACCTCCAGAGTTAGAGGATATAATAGATACCTAAGCCTTGTTGATTCAATTCAAAGTATGCTCTTACTTGCCAGCTCATTGTGTCTGATAGTTTAGCCCCAAGCAAATGGAGTTGTGTGTGTGTGTGTTTTTTTTCTTGATTGTTATTTTCATTTTAAGTTATTATAATCAATTTTTTTCTACTTTTTTTTTTTTTAGTTTCTGGCATCGGCACATCCATCCAAGTGTAGGCAAACAACTTGTTATTGTAAAGTGCTTTGAGCAGCTGGAATGAACAGTACATGTGGTCCTGTTGCTTCCGACTCCCCGTTACCAACTGATCAACCAATTCTCTTTTTCTTTTGAAAGAGGAATACGATTCTTCCATCTGTCTGTCATCAATGGACTGACTACTGGATCTTGCTTGAAAAGAATGAATTGGAGGGAAGACAACAAAATCAATCCTATCATCAATAGATCGACCATTCCTCCCCCCTGTTTTGTATACATGTATGTAAGTGGTTGAGCGTCTAGTTTTCTCTGTTTGTTTCAATGATTGATTTTTATCCCAAGTTGTGTAAATTATGTTACATAGAATTATGCAAGTGTGTTTCATGCATGTACATGTCTGAGTACATTTGTTTTGAGTGTGCATGTCTTATGCATAACAGCAGTTATGCAGCACTGTGCGTTACCCGATATTTGGCTTTTTAGTAATTTAGGACGTTTTCAGCTTTTAATTCATCGATTGAGCTGTAAATCTTGGGAAGATTTCTGTCTCAAAATGAAAAGCACACTGTGATAGGAACCTAGCAGAGAAACATCGCTTCCCTGTCGCCAGCAGGAGAACAAGTGTTGCCCTCTGCGTTTGGTTTATGAAATAAACAACAGAAAATTTTCCATGTCAGTGCATGAGTTTTGTAGGGGCATAGGATGTGTGTGTACAGTCGAGAAAAAAAACAGTGAATAAGGCGCTGAAATGACAGCCATAGAAGCTCGGTTGTCAGCACTAGGGACCAACTAAGAGGGAACAGCCAATTGTGGGAAGCACAGTTCACGAACCTTTTGTGAACTTGCAAACAGACTCAATTCCACAGGTACCTGGAAAATTACCTTCCTTTTGGTTATGCCATCCGCAGCATGGAGTATTTCAATCATCTTGTCAGGGAGAGTCGAATCTTTGCAAATTAAAAAAAAAAAGAAAAGAAAAAAGAGCTGATCTGTGGAATTGGCTGAATCCAGCTTTATTCAATCTATCTTGAATGTGTTACAATTTTGGGATCAGACATGGACGAGTCATTCCCAGATTCTCAATGAAGCTACTTTTGGATTGGTTAGTATAAAAAGTCTATTCCAAACAGCTTACATTGTTGACTCTAGTATGACCAAGGCATCTTATGCAGATGACATGTCCTCCATGTAAGCGTCTGTCCATTCATCAATTCTTTTTTTTTGTTAAATGTTACATCATGGAAGTTGAAGTCAGTCTTTGTTGTCTGCAATGCTGTCTAACCAAGAACAGCAAAGCAAGAACCCCGGGCATATCAACATTAAATGTGAGATGTTTTTCGGTATCATTTGCATAAAGTCAACGTTCGAGAAACAAAAGTAAATTTTCTATAGGCATGCCAACCCATGGCTGTCTTGAATGTGTTGGAGACACAGTGTCACTTGTATAACACCTCTCCCCCTTACTATGATACCTGTTCAGCATGGATGCATGCATCATATATGCAGGCACTCTACCCTACGGACATGCTTGTGTTTACTCCTACACACGCATATATTCTGGCTGGGCCGGTTCTTTCAGTGTCAGCACACACATGCAGCATGAAAACTTCTTACCACGCTCCTTCATGCCTTTAAATCAAAGAGGTTTTTTCTTTTTCTTTTTTTTAAAAGATGCACTGCAATACACCGTGTTCAGAGCTGATGATTTGGCACAGGTAAAAACATGCACCATTTTGTCATGGAGCAGAAGGGAAAGAACTGAACATATCCCCAATGAGTCTTGACCATCATCCTTCAATACCCTGCTAGATCTAAGATACGTGGGTGGCTTGACGCACTGAATGTGTGCCATCCATCCATCCTTCCAGGCTGTGCACCAGCCTTCATCCCTTGACCTGCCATCCATCCTTCCAGGCTGTGCACCAGCCTTCATCCCTTGACCTGCCGTCCATCCTTCCAGGCTGTGCACCAGCCTTCATCCCTTGACCAACGAAAACCTGTGAAACTTAAGTGTGAGGAGAAACAAGCTGGAACTATATGAAACCAACAGCAGTAGTTTTGTCAGGAGGCATCTCTATGCACAGACTAATGCACACTTACACTGCATCTCATTTGTTGCCGCAAGGCCACAACACGCAGTGAAAGGGGTAAGGCCACAGTGCGCAGTGTAAGCGTGTGAAGAGAAAAGGTGGGAGGAGACTTCACTGACAACACTTAACAGATGCCGGACGCATTAAGTAACCCATGACTGGTAAACCCTTGAGTAGAAATAACAGCTGAGAGGCAAGGCTATATTACCAAGATGTGGTCAAGAAAATTATAATCAGCCACCACCACACACACACACACACTCACTCTGTTCAGTCTTGATCGCCAGTGTTCTGACTTATATATTGACAGCTAAAATCTCAGAATCCACAGATACAGGGAACGAAGTAAAGCAGAGGGGAATGGGAGTGGGAAGGATAATGATTCAATAATAAATAAATGAAAAATATTCCATTTAATAATAAATAAATGAAAACATTCCAAACAGCTTCATCTTTCACACGCCATGCACCAGAAAATCAGTAGGAAAAGAGTCACACTTCATCCAGAAATTTCTGGACCTCACTCGAGCATCACCAACACAACAATCCTTTCATACTACCTTACTAGAAACAAGATCAACAGTTTGTAAGGCTATACAGGAATTACTGAACCATTCAATATCACCTGGTGGAAGACCAAAACCATCCCATACACACAAAAAATAAAGCCTGAACCTTCATCCCATAAAACCACCATTCAAAGTATTCGGTTGCATAGGGTTCATATGTACACCCTGTCATATACATAATACACATACACTGTCATGTACATATTCCAATTGAAATCTATCACATAAACACTATCCATTTATGAGTTTGCATTTGAGCAAATCATCTCTCACACGATACCCATACCTTGAAGTACCTGTAACTACCCATTACACTGATGTAGCAATACCCATAACTGTCATTACACAAATGTAACAATCAAGCAACGTCTGCATGTGCTGGAAAGCTAGATTTGTTGACGTATGTTGGCTACATTGTCTTATTATACACTTCATCTCCTTTTCCAATACAGACAAACACATATACAAGATCTGCTAGCCAGACTCTGCGTGCGCACACATATGCACACACTTACACACATACTCACTCACTCATACACACACTTTCTTTCTCTCTCTCTCTCTCTCTCTCTCACACACACACACACACCACTTGCTCTAATCCACAGAACCACCACTTCATCAGCTGGTCACGTGCACCGGCTGAAGCCTCTCGATGACCTCATTGCGTCGTGCGTACAGGCTTTGTAAAAACTGCTCTGTCCTTTGACCCCGGCTCTCGGCATAGTTTTGCACACGGCTCTGTAAAGTGACACTGTTGGATGTGGCCCCTTCTTCCCGCTTGGTGGAGGCCAGTTCCTCCAGTACCTGCTTGTGGTCAGAGTCCCGCTGCAAACGCTCCCACTCGATGTCTCGATTTTGCCGGGCCATCTACACAACCAGGACACAGACATATACATTCACACCCCACATACATATACAGCAGATTCATAACATACAGAGTATAATATATGCACCCCAACACCATCCAGATATGCATACTCATAGACACATGCACATGTGGAAAATCTGTATGCACCTATTTTCTATAGGAGTTTCCACCCAACTCCCCATCCCCACACAAACCCCTCCCACATTTTTTCCCCTCATACACACCCTCAAGCACACCCTTCCAAGCATAAGCCTCCTCCTCTTCCACTCACTCCCGTTCTTTATCTCCATCTCTGTTTCTGTTTGCCTTTTCCCTCTGATCTGCCTCTCTTTTCTTTTCCCCATTACACACATGTGCACGTGCATGTACACACGCACACACACACATACATACACAAACACACACCTTAAAACATGTATTTGTCAGTTGACGCATATGTTTTCATATGTCATTGCCTATATATATTTTCTTTGTCTTTCATTTAATCATCAGTCCTGAAGATGGCCTATGACTGAAATGTTGAAAGATTTTTCTATTTTCAAGTCTTCTGAGCATCCTCAAAGACAGTTTGTACAGGACAGTGACGTTCTGCAGGTTTAGCCACATTCATCTGCTATAAAAATGCAATTTGTTTGTACAGGGTTTACATAAAAATCTAGAACTCCAAAGCGACAAAAACATGCCGCCCAAACTGGCTAAGTTACAGTCAAAAGAGAGTGGTAAGTGTCCTCCGTATTTTGGATCATGTCCAGCACCATCAAAGAGATGAAGAGGCGAGGCAGCGTCTTCTCTCGTAGGGTGCTATGCGATGACATCTTCTCAATAGCCCCCAGTGGACTACCAGTACTGAAGCTGCAAAAGGTACATCTGGGTGTGGCTATGCATGGGGGAGCCGGAATGAGTTATGTGTGAGGACTGCCACTGAGAGAGAGCAGTCATAATGAGACAGCAAGTATTGGAAGAGTCACTAATAAACAGCATTTTCGTCCTTTTATTCAATCATTTTGTGTGGAGAAAATAAACAGCAAGTACAGGAAAAGTCACTTACAAACAGCATTTTCTCTTTTGTTTTGATCATGTCGTGAGGAGAAACTAAAAATGGGTCACTGTAATCACCATGTGCTTTAGCAAATACAAATTACTTGTGATGTTGATTACTATGATTAAAAAAAGGGCAACAGGAAGGCTGTATCAAACTTTACTTCTCTTTCTTCAATTTAAAAAAAAATTACACAAACTACAGTGTCTATCATTTTTAAGCTCAAACGCTATGCGAATAAAGTCATAAACTACCACCACCACCCTTCCTCTTTCCTTCATTTTGTTCCCACCCTGCATAAACTTTGCACACAACTTAACTTAGCGAGTCACAGGAGTAGGAGTGAATGAACACTCAACAAGCCCACCTGAATGTCATGCCAACGTGTCCTTCCCATTTGAAGATGAAACATTTAAAGCAGACTCAGCTAAACGAAGTTTCTCTTTTTTTCTTTCAGTTTATAAGTGACAGAGTTGTAGCAAGAGCACCAAACTGAACTGCGGGATGTGTGTGGGTCTGACAACTGTACCTGTATGTGTGCATGGTTGCGCTGGTAATGCAGAATTGTGCCATAGAGGTGCCAGACGCTGAACTCTGGCCATAGCACTTTGACAAACGCCAGGCAGCTGTACGTGCTCTGCACACAATGACAGAAAGGCACACCATTGCTATGTGCTCTTATCGTCACACAGTCCAGTATCATGTGCAAAACAACAAAAGCTGCATCAGCCAAACACACAACTACTTCTTTGCCAATGCTTGTAATCCAATTTTTGGTTTCTTTTTCTTCACAAACAAGCATAACGGCCACTGCATTGTGTGGAAAGAAATCTGGATCCCAAATATTGAAAATACCATTTAAAAACATAAACTTGAACATCAATACTACAAAATCATGCGTCATTCAACGCACACTTTAGGCTTTTCAGCGCATAACAAGATTAAAAAAGGAAAGAAAAAAAAGAACAAGAAAAAGAATCCTGCTCTCATTAACTAACTGCAGCAGACAACTGAAAACATTTGACCTTTGCTTTTTTTCTTCTAAACTGCAAAACAAACCTGTCAAGTCCGAGATATCTGTGTATTCCATAGATCAATATTTCAACAATAATAAAACAGATGACCATGGGAACAGTTCAGCTATTATAAAACAGTAAATTAACATCAGAATCTGCTCAATGTCTTTTTATTGCTGGGTCATTATGGGGAATGCACATATTTACAATGACTATCATACTTTGGTTTTGTTGTTGCTGTTGTTTTTCAATAGAACCTTAATCTTTTTGGATAACAAACACTGGAGCATGAAGAAGGAATACACTGGGCTGGTATAACCGTCCTGTTTCTCTTCATATGAGGTCAAATGTTTTCACACTGTCATAAAATGTCTGACATGCCATTACTTTAAGAACATGTAGGTTAAACTTCATCTGTTTCAAAACTTTATATTGAATGATAAAAATGTTTCACTAAACACTACCATAGCCGAAACAAAATCTGACACTGACAATTCTAAGAACACTGTTGTTATGTCTGTCTATTCTCTCACAAGACTTACTTTTTGTAATGATCGGTTTCTGTGACTACCAACTCTGAGCCATGATTTCATTCAACCACCTTTGTCATATTTTTAGGTGAAAAAAAATAAAAAAAAACACACACACAACAATGTATGTAACTATAAAATTCCAAACAAAACAAAACAACCTATCAAATGAAAAACACCAGGCGAAAAAAAAAAACAACAAAATAATACAACAAAAGAAGGTAGGACAAAATTAACCTTTTGACTGAAATCTTTGTTACCAGTTACGTACAGATTCATCTGTGTCGATAGATTTAAGCTGAACGTACAGTTTGATTCCATTCAGACTATATAGAAACCTCTGGCTATTGAAGCAAAACTGGAAGATTCCATTCAGATTATATAGAAGAAACCTCTGGCTATTGAATCAAAACTGGAAGCCATCTGCAAAACACTCTGAATTGAACCCAAGTTTGAAAATACCATTTTTCAACCAGCCGTGAGTGTAAATGTACTGACTGCAGGAGTGCATCTGCACTGGCCTCAGACCTCAGTGGCAGTGTATGAGAAGAGCAAGATGGGGTGAGTCGGTGCTTCTGGATTTTCCAGGTGAAGGCAAATGCCCTCAATGGTCATTCATAGACTTCAAGTACACACTTGTATCACAACATCTACAGCTAGATTCTAATTAAAAATTTGTTCAAATCTGGAATTTGTCTGTGGAACGGGAGGAGAGGATTAGATGGCACTGGATTTGATTTTTTTTTTTTTTTTACAGTACCCCAGTAGGTTCATCATAAGCGCTAAAAATCAATTTTGTAGATACACAACTGTTAGATAAACAAAATGTATAGAAGTTAAAAGATCAAAGAAACAAAGTGAATACCAGCTTACCTCCCACAGCAAGAAATCACTGAGCCTCACTTCTCCCGACGTTCTGATGAGCAAATCCACTGGCCGACAGTGTGATGTGTACAGACAGCGTTCCAACAACCTCTCCGAGATATCACTGCACATGCATGGCCAACAACACAGGAATCAAACTGAACAACATGACTAAAAAAGGATGTAGATTATAATGGTCATAAAACTGTTTGTGTAGAAATGTGTCTGAAAGTCTTAGCTTATCTATTTCATTCTTAATAGTGTTTGTTTTTTCAGAGAAGCATAGCAAATCTTTGTTAAAGCAAAACTTGAATTTTTTTTTTCCAAACATTTTGGCTAATATATTTTCCCACTCCTTCAATGCAGAAATACTAGCATTTGCAATGACTGAAAGGTGCTAAGCCTGTCATGATCAGTCTTCTCAACTTACTTCAAACCCTACTTGAATCCAAGATCATCATAAATCTCAGAGACATGGAAACTCTTTTCACCAAAGTGAGAATGCTTACAGCCTTAGGTACATCTTGGAGGCAGGTTTCCAGCTCCATTTGTTCCCAAGCAATGACTGACACAATACTCTTACTCCCCTCTCCCCTACTGAATATTGTTTTTCTATCTGGTTCTGCTCTCCAAATTTTGCAAGTTCATACTTCAATATTCTAATAAGCTTATCCATGCATTAAATCTTGAAAAATGTACAAAAATGTTTAAACAAAAATCACAAAGTTAACAATATTATAAAAAAAAAAAATCTGGAACCATCTTTGATCTGATCTGCACCACAGTTTAACGGTTCATACTTCTATCACATTCCATCTTTCCACCGAGTTTCATTCCAATCTGTTTCATAGTTCTTTTCAAATCATCTTGCTGACAGACACACTGATGGACACAGGTCAAATATCACTTTCTTGGCAGGGGTACCAGGCAGAAAAGATGAAAACTTCCTGTGAGAACACTCCCTACACATCCTAAATGAAAAGGGCATGAATTGTGTTTTATCGTGATCCATGTAATCTTCGACAGACACAAACATATACACAGAAACACATACACCGAATGTATCAGAAACACCTACACCAAATATATCCTTTACATAAAATGTTTATATTCACTCTTGAAGTTACATTTACTTTGTGAGGTTATATTCTAAGGTTATCTTCTATCCGCACATGTTCTGTATTAAAAAAAAAAAAAAAAAAAATCAGTCCTGTACAAAGAAAATGGTAACTTTCCACAACAAACATGTCTTTACAGTTTACTAGCCATTTTTTTTTTTTTTTTCAAATGAACTGCTATATCATTTATATGATCTAACAGGGAAAAATTGTTAGTATTTATAATCATATATTACCTTACCCATTCAGAAAAGAGCAAAGCGCATGCATGCATGCATACATACACGCACACATACACACACACACACACACACTCTCTCTCTCTCACATCACTGGAACCCAACAACTGTGGAAGACCTGCAAAACCTCAGTTCTCAACATTCAAAATACAAACTGGCCACCATGGGGTTGAGACTTCAAGGTGGACTTCACACAGGGCTTGGTTAAATATGGATTAGAGTAACTACAATCACTTTGTACTTATAAATACACAATGAAACTGAACAAGTGTGCACTAAATTTGTATAACACAACATTGTAATCTTATTCAATATTGTGAAATGTGCATTATGGACCCCAAAACAAACCCTCCTCTACAGGGTGCTAGGGAGAAGAAGGGAGAGGATATAAATACTGCCACTCACCTCTCTCTAATTTCTCCTGCTTTCACGCCTAGTGCCAGCTCCTTCATGGCATTAGAGATGTCATCCTGGGCCGTGTAGGCAAAGCATACGTTCAGAATCGCTCTGCAGACACAACCAAACAACTCGATGATTCATCTATTCATGGAAGAGGTAGGCAGAAGGACAGAGACATGAAAAAGATGGAGCTGGGGTAAAGGAGGGAGGTGAGGAGATCATGAGAGAGAGAGAGAGCGAGACAAAAAAGGTGATATAGGGACAGGAAGGAGGAGAGAGGTTCTGTCAGAAAGCAGGGAAGAGGGGGTCCAGAGGAGACAGGGAGGGTGAAGATGGTACTGGAATGGTGTTACTGAGGTGAGGAGCCAAGAAATGCCAAATGGACATCCAGGACATCAGGAAATGGCTTTGAGACACACTGAAAAAGATCAACAGGCAAAGTATGGTTTCTTTGTAGATCTAACTTTCATCTTTGTTCGAATATATCAAGCAAAATCTTCAAGACTTAAGCACAACATTAGCAATGGCATATATAGTGTGTAGTCTTTGTTAAAGAACAAGAAATCTCTTGACAATATCCCCTACTAATACTGATCATCATCAAACGTGACCAAGATGTGTGTTGGAAAGAACAAAAAAGAAGTTGTCAGTTCCTCTCAGATTACACTGAGCTTGTTTTAAAAATTGTCACTGATCTGTCTAACTTTCACATACTCTTCCAAACAGTCACGCCTTTCCAGCTTATTTATAACTAACATCCAAACTAACACTTTATTGTAAGAAATCTATCAAGAAGCATGCCAGTATCACAAAAATTCTAACAATAAGTGAATAAATGACTAGTAACACAGCTGGACCAATAACTGAACTGGTGCTCATTCCTGAGGTTAACATCTCAGTATCTGGTAGCCAGATGCTAAAAACAATGCAAAAAAAATTCCTAACATGTTACCGCACAAACACAGAAGAGTCAAGACTTTCTGAATGGCTTATCAGGAGGGGAAAAAAAATCCAACAGCAGATGATGGTAAAGGAAGATGAAAATAAAAAGGAGAGACAAACACAGCAACTAAAAGGGTGATATTTCTAGCCCAGAATTTCTCAGATGTGGGGACACAGCTCCTACGAATAAGTTCCCCTGACATACAACATGGGCAGGTAGGCTGACCCACCTGTCGTTATCCTTGGAGAAGTTGACCGCTTCAGCAATATGTTGCTGGACATCAAAGGGCAACAGGGCAATGTTCCCCAGCACTCGGATACACACCCCGTGCTTCTGGATCAGGTCTCTGCACAGAATTGTTGGCGCCAATCACACTTTGGGCTCTATACCCAAACAATTGAAGGGCTCTAATGATTTTTTTTTAATCCCATATTTCAGAGGGGCATAAGAATCTAATATAATCATTATAGTGGCTTAAGACCTCTTAGCCTTTATGAGTCCAGATTATCTTTTTGTTTGCCCCAGACACATCTAAATAACCCATATGTTCACTGTCAGAAGTATACAGATTTGTAATGCAACACCACAATAATATATGCAGGTGAAAATAAGGCACCTAAGATGGGCGTGTTTGAGGTCACGACTGTCTGACCTACACTACACCTACTCTGCTCCGAGAACTCTGTCTTTGATGTAAAAGCCCTAGAAATGAAACAGTTCTTCCTCGAACACCACTATCCCAAAGACATCATTGATCATGTTCTCCAGAAAGTCCTGCTCATCACCAGCCTACAAGCTCTGGAACCCAAACCCCAGGAATCAACCAGAGACAGATCTGTTGTCAGCCTGCTCTACCACCCTTCTGTCCACCAGGTGCACAAAATTCTCCAAACCAACTGGAACATCCTTCAGTCTTGTGCTCACTCAGCTAAAATTTTTTCCAGCTCCCTCTAGTTGCCTACAAACGGGACAAGAATATGCTTGTGCATTCCAGTCTCCAGCCTCACAGATGTAAATCTTCTGTAGGCAAAAGCCCGTGCAATCTACCCAACTGCAAGACCTGCCCCTTCATCTGTACTACCATTGAAGCGAAAGGACCCAGTTCACGCATGACTGTCTCCAAATTCTTCTACTGCCAAACCACTAACTTGATCTACATCATCCACTGCACCGTTTGCTCTAAACTTTACATTGGTGAGACCGGACGCGCTCTTTGACTGTCAGATTCAAGGAACACCTCGCTGACATTAAATACAACAGGGACAAACCAGTAGCCAAGCATTTCAACCTCCCCAGCCATTCCGTACACATGCAAGAGTGAAGGGCTTGTGGCTCATGAAAACTAGTGACTCTAGAGACAGGAAGGATATGAAGTCTAACCTGATTCAAAACTGGGCACCAGAAATCCAGCTGGTATCAATGAAAGAGCGTAGCAATTTTCTGTAATTTTTTTTTTCCCCCCCGAGCCAATTCTGGTGGACAATGTCCTATTATTCCCTTTCCCCTTTAATACTTACCTGTGCATGGTTGGTCTGCATCAATGGCCTCTTCGTGACCTTAGAGCCTAGCGCCTACTGGGATGATCGTTTGAAAGCCTATATCTTTTGCCAGGAGTTTCTGAGTAGGGTTAGCTCCCCAGTCTCCTGTCTTTTCTTTTTCTTTTTTTTCAATTTTATCATTATTAATTTTTTTTTTTAAAATCCCTCTCCATTCTTTCCTACCCACCTTGGCCCCCTTCCCCCCTTCTTCCCTCCCCTCCCCTCCTCTTTCTTCTCCTTCTTCTTCCCCCCCCCCCCCCCCCCCCCCTCCCCCCCCCCCTCCCCTACCCCCTTTCCCTTTCGCTCCCTTCCCTTCCTCCTCCCTCCTCTGTCCTGTTCCTTTTCAGTCGTCTCCCAGTAGGGCTCCTTCTTCTTGTGCGTTCCTATTATCTTTACATTCCTCCTTACTTCCTGTCTCTCCCCTTTTGTTCTGGTCACCCCCTTAGTAGCACCCTCTACGGGACCTCTGGAGGCTTCTCTTCCTCCTTCTCCCCTTAGCACTTTTCTCAGGTATCTCTCTTTTAGGGCCTCATACATGTCCTCTCTTTTGCGTCTCTTCCTTCTGTCCCCTCCCCCCCTTTCCCTTCCCCTCCCCGCCCATACCCTCCCCCCCCCCCCCCCCCCCCCCTTTTTTTTTTCATTGGGAGTGTTGTTAGCGCTTCTCATCATGACCTCATATCTATCTTTTGTGTTAATGCTCTTATTTTTTGCCTTTTTCTGTTGCGCCACCATAGCACCACCTACCTCCCTATTCTATACCCAAATGTTTTAATGCATGCCTTGTTTGTACATCTACTCATTAACTCTCCACTGTAAACCCCCCCCCCCCCCCCCTTTTTTTTAATAGGTATGTGTGTGTTGCGCGTGGTTGTGTGTGTGCATATTGGCGTGTGTGTGTGTGTGCGTGTGTGTGTGTTCATGCACGCACACGCACTTGTATGTATGTATGTGTGTGTGTTGTGTGTGTGTGTGCGTTTATGTGTGTGGGATTGTGCCCGCGCGCAAGAGCTTTTTCGCATGGGGGTGAGGGGGGGGGTGAACCCTGCAGCTTCTAGCTGCGTCTGGCTGGGGGGGGGGGGGGGGTCTCGGGGTTCTCTCGTTTTCCCTCTCACCCCTTGGTGCTTGGGTAGGGCAACCTACCCTACGGTTAGACTTGGGTCAGGTGCTTAAGGCGGCTGACCCCCTTCTCTCCCACCCCATCCCCTTGTCGTTTACAATGCTTTTGGTGCATATTGCATTTCATTTATTGTGTTTTTACTTGTTCATTTCATTTCATATGCAACACACCCACTACACACAATCACACCCACCTCCCCCCATTCTCACCCCCTTGTCCTCTTCTCTCTCTCTCTCTCTCCACTCTTCTCTACTTCCATTCTCTCTCTCTCTCTCCCTCTCTCTCCCCCCCCCCCCCCCCCCCTCCCCCCCCCCCTCCCCCCCCCCCCCCCCCCCCCCCCCCCCCCCCCCCCCCCCCCCCCTCTCCCCCTCTCCTTTTCACCTTTTCCCCTCCTCGCTTAACTCTACCCTCTTTCCTCATGCCACATTCCTCGAACTCAACTCATCCTCTCTCCCACTGTCCCTCTGTCAACTTCATTCACCACTGTGGCTTCACAAGGGGAGTATTGCGCATGTTAATGTCTGTACTGTGTTTCTGTGTGTTATTGTTTTGTCGCTGAGGAAGGCTTATTGCCGAAAATTTCTTGTCTTATTTTGTGTCGTGCATTAAAACTGCGTTACTTCACACTTTGTTTTGTGTGCTCTTCCGCTTTTTCGTCGTGTTCCGTAACGCTGCAGTTTGTTTCATTTGCCTGTCTGAACTACAGTTCTGCTTAGAAAAATACACTCAATACATATGCATATACAGTTAACTAAATAATTAAAAAAGCATTCATATAATTTTTGTTACACATTCATTTCTTTCATACAGTAATTTGAAAAAAAAAAAAAAAAAAAAAAAAAAAACCAGAAAAAATGAAGAAAAAAAAAAGAGGAATACCACTGAAAAATTCACCACACATATTACAGTACCTAAACATCCCTGACTCCAAACACCTCAGCATATGCGAGCCAAAGTCAGCACTTTATAAATAAATAAAGAGTATGAACATGTGTGCTTGGTTGTGTTCAAAATATGAATGTGCATGCGCATGACTATACATTGTTTCATCTAGAGCTGTCTACACTCATTCAACAATGTACAAATACCCATTTACACACACACACACACACACACACACACACACACACACACACACACTGTGGTGTGGATTAAATAAATACACAAGTTAATTCTGCATACTTTTCCTGCATCAGGCGAGAAAAAACTTCTGCCGCACCAGCTCCATCAAGTAGTCCACTTCTTCCTTGGACCGTTTGAAGTTCTCGATGCTGAAGGCATACACAGTCACTTCACAGATACCCAGGTTCAGGCACCAGTCCAGAGTCTAAGTGGAGCAGAATGCAGCACATGTTACAGCACCCATCACAACAGACTGACATCATCAGTGCCAACAAATCATGCACGCTTAAATCGTACTGATAAAACCACTTGGTGAACTTTATGTTCCTCTTTGTTGTAAATGACAATGAATTCAAACAGAAATAAAAAGAGAACAAAGAAATCAAATTAAATTTGGTGCCGACGACTGACACCGACTCCAACGTACCATCAGAATTGCATAGAAAAAGGAAGAGAAAGAAAAGCAAAAAGAAAGGAAAACTAAGAAAAAAATCTGTAAGTGTTACAGTTTTCAGCAGTACTGTTTTCATGCTTACTTTTGTTAGTTTGCAACAAGTAAAACCAGTAAGGATTTAGCTCACAAGCTAAGAATGCACATGTATGAATCACAAAACCACTTGAGAACAGATGTTTCAAGGATTATACACACCACACACACACAAAAACAAAACACGCACAAAAACAAACCCCAAAGACTGCAAAACAATAGAAAATCTTAAAAAAAAAAAAAAAAAGACAAGACATCAACAGTAAGCACTGCCTAACCAGTTATAAAAATAAAAGCGCTAATCCTTACTTCATTTAACCCTCTTGTACTCAGTTTCTCTGACTGCAAACTTCCTCTAGATTTCAGATTCTGTAACAGGTTTCAGCCTAAAAATGGGTATGTGGGATTATTAACTTGTGGGGAATGTGTGTGAACCTCTAAGAGAAAGTAAATTGGCAGGCAGTTTCACAAGATCATGCGCTGTAATTTGTACTATATTTTGTCTGTCTTAGAGACATAGGTCGTGTCACTGTCACCAAACTGTCACCAGACACGTGACATTTTATGATGACAATCAAGTTTACAGCATACAATTACAAGCATGCGCAATCACCATGCTGATGCAAGTTGTTAGTGTAAGATGAAATCTGAGGCCTACCTGACGCGATCCATCTGCTGCCAGGCAGTACTGGCCCCACTGGTTGTCCCACCAATGTTATACAAAACTTGTCACTTGTCACACACAATACTGAACTCAGTCACTACCCAATACACTATATGTTGTAGTGTTTTCATCAGCCTTTGCAGTTCTACAAACTACAGCTGATTTCATATGTCCAGTCTTCAGTTGCACATACTCACTACTAAATGTCACAGTCACAGCTGTCACCAAAAAAACACAGGTATGCAGAACAAAAATAAACATCACAGCCGCATAACTGTTGGGCTATGTTTTGGTCATGATAGTCACAAAAACTTGGCAGCAGTCTTAAAAAAAAAAAAAAAAAAAAAAGAGGTACAAACAAACAAACAAAAAAATCAAGTGGTGTAGCTGTGTTGGGTAATGAGTGAGCCGGTCCAGTGGGTTCCTGGAACTGCCGCACTTCTGCCGTGCCATGTGTTGCCGGATGCCATGTTGTCTGCAGCGAGCGAGCGGAACATCGTACTCCGGGTCAATTTCCTCACTTTCTTCTTCAACACCACTACCTACTTCTATATCACTTTCCCATTTTCATCTCTCTTTCAAACTTCTCCACTGTGACAACAATCTGATCTAACTCGTCTTGTGAGTAGTCAATCATTTCTTTGTCATTCGTAGTAGATGCAAAAGCAGCTATTGTGAAAGTCAGTCCGTTTCATTCACAATGTTACTCACTTTGTTCCCTCCCTTTTCTCAATGAAAATGCACGGTTCCGGCGTCCAAAATAGTGCCAAGACATGACTGGGCCATGCCCGAGTCTTCTTAGTTACTGTCTGCAACTGTGCATGTGTTATGTGTGGTCAGTGTGTGATGGAAAATTCCTACCGGCAAATCCCCGAAGCTCCTGGAATGGAAACTACAGGTGTCTGCTGCTACTCCTGGTATGAGTACAAGAGGATTAATGCAGTAACAGTTACATCACCCAAACTTGAGGGACAGAATGAACAAACATTTTCTGTTCTTGTTAATAAAATCCTGGGTCAACAAAATTTCAGGTAACCAATATAATGCTGTTCAAGTATATCAATCCATTTATGTTAACCCGAATTCTGGCATTCTGTTTTCAGGCTAGGGGATACTATTTCAGTTGACTGCTCTTTAAAAACAAAACACAAAACAAAAAAAAAAAACGCAGAATATTAATGAAGGGCACCTTCTCATTGAACTAAGCCTCTGTTTACCCACATTCAGAGCAGGTTAAACTTAAGAATGTTTCACTGTTGAACTGATGTGGTTGGCTTGTTAATGTTGTGTCTTGAAAAATCACTCAGTCAGTTCAGTAGAACACAGAAACCTGATTTAGTTCAGAGCAAGTTACAAGAGCCAAAACAGGACTGTAAGCACTGCTTTAATAATAGTGTTGTGGTTAAAAAATTCATCTCCCCAAAATGACCCCATCCTGCTAAAGACCATATTTTCAAGACTTCCTTCTGGAGATGGTAATTTTGAGATCCACAGCATCATGTACACTGGTTTAACAGTGCACACCAAAGAACACCTTCAGTCTTTACCTCGGCTAACTTGTCAAATCCCTTGATGTGTCCTTCGCAACTTTCCATGCACTTCTTCTTAGCAAAGCGGCGGTTGCCGTCCATGATGAAAGCCACATGCTTGGGGAGCGGTCCGGTCTTCAGGACACTCTCACACATCCTCTGCAGCCAAGTACGCTGCTGCCTCTCCGGAAACCAGGACATGGCTGGTTCTCTGCTGTCAGGAGAGAATATGAACTTACAGGGTGAGCACTCAGCAGACCCAAACACATCAAATCTTAAATAAATGTCAGCGAACCGCCCAGAGAAACGTGGACAAACGAGTCACAAGACAAACCACAACGCGTTTCAACCTCGTAGGTCTTCTTCAGGTGCAACAAACATGAAACAAATAACGAAAATGCACTTAGCTTCGATCGCTTCTGTGTTCAGCGCAAGAAAGAAGGCGTTGATTCAATTGTCAATTGTTCAGCATTAATTGTTCAGCATTTATTTAAGATTTGTTTAGATTTCCGCCTGCAGTCGTTTCACTTTGCAACTAGATCCAAACACATCAATTAAAAAACAAAAAAAAAAATCTGATAATGTATAATCTGTACACACACACACATGCACACACACACACACACACACACACACACACACACGCACACACACACACACACACACACACACACATGCACAAACACACACACACAGAAGTACATGTGATCCTTCACCATAAGCTCTGACACATAAGATAAACATTTTTGATGGTGTCATGAAGGGACTTTCACCTTCAGAAACTGATCTTTTTAGTCCTCTGCAAAAAGCACTGCTGTATATATATTTTTTTTCAAAATAAAGTTTCAGACTCTTAAAGCCTAATTTTCAGCTGCACCACTTTGCTCAAAGATCTGTGCAAGTCCTTAACTATCACCAAAATACAGAAACTGGTTGGAAAGACTGAAGGGTAAATTTTAAGGCTTGTTGAAATTAAGAAAACTGTTTAAAAATTACTTTGGTGGTGTTTCTGAGCACGTTGTGAAAAACTGCCCAATGAGACTTAATGTGCCTTTGTCTTGACAACTCAAATGATTGATATATAATGTATTTTGGCAATGAAAATTAACTTCTTTCCCTCTCTTCTTTTCTCTTGTGGCTTGAAAAAAAACTGAGCTATGTATTCAGGGGTTTTTGAGTTGAATTGGTTGTAAACTACAACGTTCATTTTCAAAACTTCACATGGAAAATATTGCTTTATCTTTTTCCAATCACAAAACATGTTTAAAGGGTGAATTTCATACATATACACAAACAATGAACATGGTGATGCTTTCTTATCCGGTCAAAACTTTTTGTGGGTATGCCACTCAATGAACAGTATTTCATCAAAAATACCACCACCACCCCACCATCACCACCAACACACACACACACACACACACACACACACACACACACACACAAGCACGCATGCGCACACACGCATGCACAAAGAGCGATCTATCAAAGTGATCTATCAGCATTTTACTTTCAACAAACTTGATGAAAGACTCTTGCTGGCTGACTGTTGATCAAATTTCTCAATTTGACATCGATAATTTAAACCATCATTGTACTTTTTCAGGATTTTAAAGTAAGATTTTATGTAAAAAAATTGAAGTCGTTATCATCATAGACAAGCACTGCAACATTTCATCCAGAAACAACTGAATGCTAAGTAGCCAATGGCTCCCTTCAATATTTCAAGAATAAATATGAAACAAGCTGTCTTGTTATCAAATCACTCAGTCATTAACTGAAAAAAAACTTTCTGGTTCAGAATATCAGAGAAAGAGCAGAACCAGGCACTTGTACAAAATGCTCCAAGAAGCTGGCCGCAAGGAAACAAAGTGCTCACTCTTCATGTAGGATGTGCAGCTGTGCTAACTTAGTGACTGCTGCGA
Organism: Conus betulinus; assembly: GCA_016801955.1. Lineage (NCBI taxonomy): Eukaryota > Metazoa > Mollusca > Gastropoda > Neogastropoda > Conidae > Conus > Conus betulinus. The sequence continues at coordinate 350,010 of JADBJO010000712.1, read as the reverse complement.
GTATTTACCACATCTATAAGAACAGATGTCTCCATGATTTCTACGTTGGACATTTCAAAATCGACAATGTCACAGCTGAAACTCCCGGTTTCAAATGCCCATGAGTTATCCACAAATGCATCTGCGGTATTGAAATTACAGGACTGTCTGTTTCAGTGTATGATTTGGAAGATAAATCAATGGAAATGGAAGATGAAAGAAATAATGTGAACAGCTGATCTGATTTCAACAAATGGTTTTGAGATCAGTCATAATATACATAAAAGTGGCAGAAAGATATTTCATGATGTAAATGTGAATTACTGACAAACCATTTCTGATCAAACTGCTTTGAAGATCCATCACAAAAATGAAATATCAAAAAGTCACAACAGATGCAGCAGACCACTGTGCTTGCTTTTTACCTTTGATATAACGATTGAAGTTTGATAATACAAGTCCTTCCACAGAACTGTGAATATGTTTCCAAATTTTTTGCGACAAAGCAACAACCATATTTCCACCTTTTTTCTCATTCCATATTCAAGAGCTATATTTTTGTGAATCCGTAACAAAATAAACAAAACAAATGAACTTGTAAGCAAGCATGTGGACGCACACACACACAAACATAACACATTAAGAAAACACCTTTCTAACAAGTGATAAGATGAATGTTCACAGTAGCACACAAAATATGAATGACAGACACAGCAGTCAACTTTCTCATGAATCATGCTGGCTGAGGTATTATAAATCATTTCTGTACAGGAAGCAACTTTCAAATGAATAAGTCCATCATCTGAAATCAGGCTGCATCAGTGCATGTTATTACTTATCTGTACAGTTTTCACGGACATGATTAAGTATTCACTTCTTTTATAACTGGCATTGTCTTAAAAAAATACTAACCCCATCAGTATCTTCAAAAATTTTCCATGAATGTTGTAGCACTCACAAACATTTGTGGACACAAAGCCTTGATACAAAGGACACATTAAGCCTGCATTTCAAATCCTCAAATTCACAATATATCCTGAGGTCTAGCACAGTGAGACTTGGCCAGGACTTTGCCAGCAGGCAACCAACTGCAATCCACATATTACAGCAGTACTGCCGGGCCCTTGGATAAGCCTGGGAATGTTTTCCAGCACAGTGCAAGCTTTGGACAGACTGGCAATAACAGACCGTCCACCCTTCAGCCCCTAGCCCCTGCCTCCCCTACAGGTCTACTCCTTGCATACAAGACTAGACCAGTGATGGGACAGTGACTGACTGTGTGAGCACTTTTCAAAACTGGTAGCCAAGCGCTTTGAACATACAGTCCACTTTCCTACAGCCAACCTCCTGTCAAACAAAAGTTGAATCTGTATGCAATACGAGTGGTCAACATTGCTGACATACTTTGTCATCTGAACTTATAAAATAACGGTAATTACCAGCACATGTGAACCCTGTGGAACAGAGGAACTGACAACAGACTGCCTGTCCTCACTCACTTACAACATCGGAGCAGCCCATGTATAGTATGTAAAAGGAGAGCACATGGAAGCTGAAAGCTGACTGCAAACACAACAAGGACTAGAAATAAGTCTGCCATCTCTTTACTCGCTGCACAGGAGGACAGAGACACTGAACTGTCACATCTCCATGGGCAGGTAACTCATGACTGTCAAGTCCTTCACTTGTTTTCCCCCACTACTTACTGTTCAGCATTATACTACGTTTGGTCAATCAGAGGGTGATTGCATCTCTTAGGAGATCCAAGCAAAGGTTATGCACAATTCTTAGCCACTGACAATGCTTGGGTTATTGAACAGCAGAGCTGACCACTCAGACTGTTCCATATCTTTTGATCTCCCTTGCATCCTTAAATGGATCCTCAAGCATAGGCTCAAAGACTGTCCCTTACATTTTATACTGTTTGCGTAATGTTTTTAGTTTTCAACAACTTTTTTTTCTCTCCACACTTTCATTTTGTTTAATTCTACTACCTTTCACTGGCTGCTTTGGGGGTGCTGTTGGATTCTTTTTCGAACCCTTGGCGGTCGGAACACCACAGAATTATGGACACTAAGAGCACAGACACAATCAGCCGTGTCTCCCTGATGAGTCCGATCCAGTGGACGAAAGGCCTCGGAGCAGGCGATACACATAGATCTGTCTTCGAGAGGGATTGCGATAGTTTCCTCATGCAGCTAGTGAAGGGTTTTCATATTTATGATATATTTTCCCATTTACTTCATCTTTAATTTTTTTTTTTTCTCTTCTCAATTTCAAATCTTTGCCAAGTCATTACTATAATGATGGAAGAATTGTTAACCTGCACTTGTTTTCCCCCACTACTTAATTGTTCAGCAAGTTCTTCAAGAAAATCAGTAAAAATGATGGGCATACTAAACCCACCAAACCTGGCCAACAGCTAGGGTAAGAGCACCATCCAAAACCGTTCATGACTGAACAAAGTAACCTCATCAGTGTGAACAAATTTTCATTTATCTCCTTTCCAATTCGTGTTGAAATAAAAACAAGAAGACAGAACAGACAGAAAGTCTGTGAATAAACTAACCCCAAGAGTGAACTATAAACCTGTTCCAATACCTCCCTCCCCCTCAAAAGATTGTTTTATGAATTGCTCATGTCACAAAGACAGGCAAACATGCACTCTGATCTCTTAACTGAAAAATGGTTACCAACTTGTATGACCTGGTGGGAACCAACTTGTATGACCTGTGGGAACCAACTTGTATGACCTGGTGGGAACCGTCCATCTAATATCTACAGCAGAAAGTCTGTAAAAAGTGAGCTGATGCAATGCAGTATCCTGTCCCAACAGTGAAAGGACTAACAACAGTCCCAAGGGTTGTTGACTGTTGTGTAGCAGTGCCCCTCCACATCATGTTAGACACCTGACACAAGTAGTAAAGATGTGTTCCACACCAGACCAAAACTATGCACAAGGTTCACTACCAGCATTACAGAAAGTGCACAGTAAGCACTTACCAGTGCATTTACAGACAAACATAACACCATTTACTACAAGACAAAACAGCACATTTACTACAAGACAAACGTAGTGTATTTACTACAAAACATAGTGCATTTACTACTACAAGACAAACGTAGTGTATTTACTACAAAACATAGTGCATTTACTACAAGACAAGCATACAACCATCTGCTACTTGTAACCATCCAGCCATAAAAAACTGTGGACAGTGGGAAACAAACTAAGGACTGACGTACTTGCCTCAAGTCCTTGCTCTCCAACAAGCTGTATCGGCTCTAATCAACAAAACCATGAAGAATGTAATGAATGGAGTTCAGAGTCCTACAAGCATGAAGAACTGATAAACCAGTAAATGGGCAGAAGAGCAACAACTTGAAAAGCGCAAGTGTTTGTCCTACTCCCAAGCCAAGAAAAAGTAAATTAATGATGATGGCATGTGCCTACCCTTATCATTAACGGAACTGACCCAAACTAAAGCCCAGACCTTGACTGAGACTGGAATCCAGGCATGTCTGGACCTCATCAAGCATAGCCAGTCTCCATTGCGACCGAGGATGGAAGTCAGCACCCACAAAACTCTGGAGAATGAGGCTGAAGAACTGAGACTGGAAAATGGAATGGCGCTCAATGAGAACAAAGGATGGTAATTTGCCATGAAAACCAAGATTTTCAGCCCAAACATCTACAGATAGCCAACAGTGTATCTTGCTTAGCTTCAATCAAAAATTGCTGAGGACAAAAGAAGCAGTTGGAGATATATAAAGTGTTTGACTCAATAAACAGAGGAGAGGCAACAGAATGCACCTCTGACAAACCTGTAACAACAAAGCAGAATGACAAAGAGGCATGCTCTTCATCCTGCCCACCCCTAAAGACCACCACCACCATCACCAACAACAAAAGAGAACTTGCAGACTCATAGTAAGCAGGCAAAGAAACAAGAATCAAAGGGCACAATCCTTTGTCCAACACACGACAAGGAAACAAAGAAAGAAAAAAAGACCCAAGCAAGCATCTCACAGATAGTTTAGATCTATCGCTCGGAAACAGCGTGTTCTGTTTCCCCCATGAGTCATCATGAGAGATCTTTCTAGAGTTTGAGACTCTTCTATCCTGACCAGATAAAAAAGTCCAGACCACCCTCTCCTGACCTCTGGTGCAGACAGCTGGCCTAACCACAATGCTTGCTCAGCTGGTTCAAATGGACTCTAACTAGTGGCCTTGGAGGGACCCTGCTGCTTTGGGATTGGAAAATGACACTGCTATGTCATTATCCTATCTGAACAACATCTGCTGAATGCTATATCACAATCCCAAATGAATAACATCTGCTGACTGCTGTGTCACTATCCTATCTGAGCAACATCTGCTGAATGCTATGTCACTATCCCAAATGAATAACATCTGCTGACTGCTATGCCACTATCCCAATGAAAAAAACATCTGCTGACTGCTATGTCACTATCTCAAATGAACAACATCTGCTGACTGCTATATCACTATAGATCCCAAATGAATAACATCTGCTGACTATGTCACTATCTCAAATGAACAACATTTGCTGACTGCTATATCACTATAGATCCCAAATGAATAACATCTGCTGACTGCTATGTCACTATCTCAAATGAATGACAATTGCTGACGGCTATATCACTATAGATCCCAAATGAACAACATCTGCTGAGTGCTATATCACTATAGATCCCCCAATGAACAACATCTGCTGAGTGCACCTGATCTATTCAGCAGTGTCCAACATGCCAGGAAAGCCGACATTTGTTTTGCCAAACTAGTGCATTGCAGACAAGACACATGATCCAATTTGTTCCAGTATCCTGTCCCAACAGTGGAAGGACTAATACCAGTCCCAGGGACTGTTGTGTAACATGCATACACACTGTGACTGGAGGAGAAGAAGAAGAAGAAGAAGAAGAAGAGAGAGAGAGAGAGAGAGAGAGAGAGAGAGAGAGAGAGAGAGAGAGAGAGAGAGAGAGAGAGAGAGAGAATCTTCAAATATACACACAATTTTGAAAAGAGCAACAAAAGAACATTTTCCTCCAACAGACTTCTTATGAAAACAAAAAAGACAAAAATGAATGTGTGTGTGTGTGTGTGTGTGTGTGTGTGTGTGTGTGTGTGTGATGTGTGGGTTTTGTGTGTACGTGTCACTGTGTGTGTGTTTATGTAAAGTAACTGGGTAAGCAAAAGGAGAGGGGAGTGGATGGGATGGGAGGAATACAGAGAGAAAAAGAGCACAAAATCTTAAATACTGTAATTCATGATAACAGCTTCACAAGCAACAAAGTTACAAACTGTCCTCTTCGCCCTAAGCTTGATAATCAATATAATATGAAATAAGGGAGCAATTCCAAAGCACACACGCAGGTAAAATCAAAACTGTAACACACTGTACAGCACTGAACGCGTCGAGCACAGGGTACACTTCTTGAGTGAGAAAACTAGGTATGTGTCAAGTGACTGCTGCATTCTGGGATGATGGATCCCTTAGCCTTAATAATCCACTTTGGCAGGTAATGATGATTATTCCAAGAATGACATTGTGATTCATTACCTAGACACATAAATCTTCTCTGAAACTGCTGTTAGCATGCAAGTTTACACAGTCCACAAGCCACCACAAGTCTTCTCTGCTTGTCAATGATGCATCACTGACAAATGTGATATCTACCAGTTTCACATTTTTGGCGAGCGATAGAACTTTTGATATTTCCAAAGCAAAATTTTCACTAGAAGGTTTTCTTTTACAACATTCTGTGTTTAACATTAACTGTTCTGTGTACAAATGCATACAATATTTCATCCTTTTGAGAGACCACTCCCAATTCATGCTGCAGATAACACCCCTATCTTTTACAAAATTCACCAGATGCAGTAAGAATACTTCCAGCCTACTGTCAGCTCTCAGGTCAGATTTTTGCGGACGTGGCTCCAACTCAGTCCAAGCGTAACATGCACTAAAAATGTCTGACTTGGGATCCCCTGTGTGGTAAAGCTAATACAGATACATGGCATTCCTCAAATTTCTCCATGTAGACTTCTTGCATATAGTTCAGGTAGAGATGTTTGACAAATCAAACATATTATGGTACACTGTGGGACTGTCTCACGGTGGACAGTTTGCAAATTTTCTTTCTTTCTTTGTTTTTTTTCTTTTTTCTTTTTCAGCAATTTTAAGACTGCATCATAATGGCACTTTCTCGCAATCTTATTTCATCCAAGTACTATTATTATCTGTGAATATTATTAGTATATGTAGTAAAAACAGTGACAATGGATTGTTCGATTACATCTGCATCTCGCTTATTACTAGCATTACGCTTAAACTGGCTGATATTTTACTTGATTGGGATACCAGTGATATTATGTCATCGATCTGTCACTGCTGATCCACTTCAGTCTGACGAGCGCAATTGCATTATCTGGTGACAGCGATGCCATGTGCCATGACTGTCGTGCAGTGCGTCTACAGCCCGCTGCTGTATTTTGATTAAATCATCTGTATTTTTCAAAATCACTAAATAAGCGTGCATGACGCAGAACTGAGCTGCATCGTCTATAATCATCGACAACCATGACAAGTTTGAAGTATCACTCCCAGTTGTTGCAAAGCAGACGACGTCCGACGTGTCCACGCCGCATAGGTTTGACCGACACTGTACCACAGCTCGCCCCAAATTGATTATACCCTTTCTCATTTACTCTTCCTCCTCCGTCAATATCATTCACATTTTGCATGGTTTATCAACAAAAACGCCTACCAGTCTTTCTGTCTTGCCGGCCAATATTCGCGTCTCAGCTGTGAGGGACGAGTGCGTGATGGCTCACTTCCTGCCACGAACAAGAAAGCGCCTTCATGGGCAATCCCTCTGACGTCACGCTCAATGTGAAAAAGGCGATGTGGCTTTGTGGAGTTAACGTAAAATAGTTCCACACACTATTATTGAAAATGTCCAACTGGTTTTAAGTTCATTTTTATTAAACTGTAAACACATTAAACTAATACCATAGTTTCCATCTGCATGAAGAATGCACTTAAAAGGAAACCAGTAATTGAAACATAATAAACAGTATATTACTACGCGGAAGTAGTGCTTCAATGTGCCGCACAACAACCCTCAAGTGAGAACCAGAATAATGGTATCGATAGGTCAACTCTGAGCGAACATTTCTATCCATCATAATTTAGGATTATCGCTTTGGAACTGGAAAATGTCTCGAAGCAACCCTACAACGTCTTCCGATTCTACTGTTAGAGCAGGTGAGAGAACGTTTCAAGCGATAGTATCGAAAATCGCAGCTATCGTGACCTACCTCTTACACGAAATTTGATTTTTGTGTTGCAGAGTTGCTCTTCCTTATCGCAAGATTTTTGTCGAATACACCTTGTCAACAAGCAGCAAATGTGAGTATAATTTCATTTGCCTTTGTCAAATTGTGTTTCTGATTCTATTTAATTCGATTTGTCTTTATTTTTCAGGTGCTGCTTCAAGAGCTTCGAAAGCATGAGGTACGTAGTGCTGCTTGTGACCGCCATATTCGTTCGTTCTTCATAAAAGTTCGTCCGCGTTTTTCGACATTTTTCGCCAGTATTTATATGAAATATCAGCAGATATGACTTATTTTGTATTTTATATTACATAAACATCAATCAATTATTGATATTTTGAAAATTTTCATTTTTTTGCAGCTCCTGCCTAAAGGCGTTGATTGGGAAGGAAACGAACGAACCAGAACTTACGATCAGCTGGTAGGTTTCAAAAAACATCAACAATAAGGGAAAATAGGGGTAACTTTTGAAAAATTCTTGTATTAAAAAGTATGTTCAAATATATGGTTCAAGTAAGTGCATTAGATAATATGATGATATCTTTATTGAAAACAACCCAGAGAACAACTTAAAATGACCTTTATCAAAAGTTTTAATAATTTAAAGATTTTGGTGTCCATATGATGGAGGAACAACGTGGGAAAGGTATGATGTCAGAAGGTAAGAACAGAGCAACCAACCAGAGCTCTTCTTACAAAATGATGTGTTTTCACTGACCTTCAGAAAGAAAAGAGACTCTGATTGGTTGCTATTTTTGTCACAAAATTGGGGCAGTTTACAAGGGAAGTAATTTGCACCTGGAGTGCGATGTAGTCGTAAAAGAGAGAGAGAGAGAGAAATGTGTCGTATAGGCGTAGATAACTGAAGATAAAGTAGAAAATTATTATTATGAAGATATAGTAAAAATTGATTATTGTGATGATAAAATTTGAAAGAATTACACATTTATGAAAAAATAACAACATGGAGGAGGAGGGAGAGGCACATATTTTGTTCAAAACATTTCCAGTCACTTTAAACATTCTGGTGCTTGAATTAAGTTTGCGGAGAAAGTACACGCTCTGAAACCAAGCATGTTTTGAACTTTACAGTTGAAGAGGGTATTATCAAACATTTGTTAATCATCATTTGAGGGATCAGTCAACACTTTATTATCCAGTCTCATCTGATAAAGATACATCACTAGGGCTTTTTTGTTTGTATTCATTTTGTCCCCCCCCCCCCCCCCCCCCCAGGCATCATTTCCCTTTTCTTTTTGGGGGCCCCCACCCCCCTCTTTTTTTTTTTTTTTTTTTTTTTTTTTTTTTTTGCTAGTAATTCGTGTTTCATATAACATTCAGGTCTTAGAATTTCCCAACGTGGATGAGCAGTTAATTGGTACAGCATTTGTTACTGTTTTTAAAAGTAGAAATATTGCATTGTTGTTGGGGGGGGGGGGGGGGGGGGGGGAGGACTACATCCCTTTTTCAGTGCATAGGTAATGGCTATAGATGCAATACCATGTCATTTCTGGTGCTTTTTTTGTGTTGATTTGAAACCTGTTTAATTTCGAGCAAGTTAAAATCCAGGGGTATCAAAACAACTCAAAAACATGTAAATGTGATTTTTCATTGAAACAGGCAAACAAAAGGTACACTTCTGTTTTATGTTGATTGAAACCATATTCAAATGGATAACCGTTCCTGTGCAGCACATTTTCTTCACTGTTTTTTTTTTGTAAATTTTGTTTTTGTTTGCCAGCTTAGATCCTCAGTATACTGCCTGAAAACCTGAGCCATGCCATTGCCAGCTTTTTCCTCCAGACCCCTGTCACATCTGTCCCCCCCTCCCTTCCCCAAACTGTTTATTTACTGAATCTACCTACCAATTTTTTTCTGTATTTTGAGGAGTATGGGAATTCTGTCTGTTGGGTTCCTTTTCATTATGGGCTGTAAATGAAGCAATAGCCGTAGTTAAAAAAAACAGATTAGAGAGGCCAGTACACAAAAGAAATCTGGCTTCTCAGGTTTAATACTGCAGTGTCTTTCTGTTGATGTAAACTTTACTACAATATGCATGTTGAAGTATCGTAGAAAAATTTCTGTCCAAAATGGCAAATAAGGTTGTTTTATGAATAATTATTTAAAACAGTTACTGTTTATATCTTGATGCTTTAGCATGTTTTAAGCAATAGTTTATTTAACTGTGGATCATTATTGATGTAGATTCTTTTAACATCTAAGTATTTGTAAAATCATGATGGAACTAATAGTGGAAATTTTCAAATGCTGTAACATGTAATATTCACTGTAAATAGATCTGTTAGGCTTACAGTGTCTGATAACCTGGTAACATTGGTTTCTCCAAACTTGGTTTACAATTGTAGTTTGACTTCTTCAAAGTTTCATTCATTCTGTCTTTTAGTTAGGAATTAGGTCTCATTTTTCATTGTTTCTGGGTTAAATTTACTTTTCATAGTCTTTTTTACTACTATTAACTGTAGCTATTATTGTTGAATGTGTTGAATGAATTTAAATACCATGATTGTGTACTTGTGCTTACTTTTGTTTCATTTTGTACTTTCCATTGCTGTTGCAGTAATTTTTTTCTTTTTTTTTTTTTTTGTTCAACAAAACGTTATGCAGACGTATCAGAAAGGCGCATTTGGTTTCATACACTGTACCTTGTCAGACTTAAGCAAGCTGGGACCAGTTTGCTTGCGTCATGATAACACAACCTGCTTACCGTTTTGTTTCTCTAGCAGCTGCATGGATTCAGTAACAGTGCACTGCTGTACCTGTGCATTCCACACTGGTATGTATGCAGCATCTGTGATCGCTGGACTGTTTTTTGTTGTTGTTATCAGTGTACAGGACGCATTGGCAATGCCTGTTTGCAAAATAATGGTGCACTGTTGAAGTTGGGCATGCCAAACTGGTGTGTGTGTGCAGCATTTGTGATTGCTAGGACACTGGGAGTTTGTTAGAGTGCAGTAGGTATTGGCATTGCCTGTTTGCCTGTCTGCAGGTGCGTATGAATGGGCACATAGGGCCCGACTACCTGCTGCAGATCTGTCAGCGTGTGGGCCCTCTGCTGGACCAGCTGGTGCCCAGCTCTACGTATGGCGTCCAGTCCCTCCTCAGCGCTGGTTCCATGTCTCTGCTCCGAACCGCAGAAAGTAAGTCTCGCTGCTGGTGAGAAGTTTATCTGGCGCCGTATACTTTACTGAGCTGCCTGGCAAGTGCCATACTTTTGGCGTAGCATGTTACAATTTTGTTGACAGTGCCATACTTTGTGATGAAATGCTGCACCTAAAAACTAAGCAAAATGAAACAAAAAACCGAAAGAAATGCTTCACAGATTTACTGGCAATTTAAACAAAACTGAGACAACAAAGACGTTTAGATTGTAAACTTATTTTGTGAACAACAACAAAAAGAATGGCTGAGTTCAGTAAGGAAGTAATGGAAAAGTAGAAAAAAAATGGCTGCAGACAATCATGCTTTTGCTGCCTTGTCGTTTGGTTTCATTGTCATGACTGAGTGTGACATCCCCCTCCCCCCCCCCCACCCCAACCTGTCTGTGCATTTCACCATTTTCCATTTTATTTGTACTTTTGTTGTATGTGGGGTTTTGATCTTTATTTTTTACAAATTTTTCTGTGAAAAAAAAGTTCAAAGTTTTTGCATATTCCTAGTATGTTGGTTGCTGATTTTTCAGGTTTGAAGAACAATCGATGGAAGCTTTCTCATCAGATGGTATTGCAAAATGGGTGTTCCAGAGTTTTGCCCAAGGGCTTCATTCAGCCCTCCTTTGGTAAGTCAGCGGACAGTTTCAGTCAAGCATGTAAAAGAGCAGTTCCTTTTGACTATTTGACTTGAAATCAGTCTGCCTTAATGTGTACTTTTGCCCTATACTTTCTTTGAAAAAAAAGGTTGTATGTAAATTCTGCCTCAATGTGGAAAAATGATTAAAACGTGAATGATATTCACAAGCTGAAAGTTTCATCAACTGAGATAGCACAGCTACTGTCAGAATGTGGGTGTATTTTGAGGTGCTGAAGAAGAAAAAAAATAAGTAATTTTTTTTATATTCCCAAACTCTTTTTTTTTTTTCAAAGTCTGCAGTCAAAATGGCGAAAAAAAATTAATAGGTGTTTCTTTGAAATATTAGTATTTAGAATGTTTAGATTGAATCCAGTGGAAAACAAGACAGTGTACCTTTGGAATTTCATTGTTTTCCTCACTAAGTCCACATGTGTAAAAACAGGGAAATGGACAAGGTGATTTTGGTTGAAGGCTGTTAGCTTTTTTGCTTGCAAATTAGATATGAGGTGATGAAACATCTGAAACAATCCAGTTAGTCATGTTAATGGGAAAACACAGTTCACTTTACGCATACATACATACATCCACCAAACCATGCCAACAAGTACACACGCGTGCTGTGCTTGCATGATTGCACTACCTTGATTACTGAACTTTTGGATGAATTTAAATTTAGGGATAGGACCTTGCAATCCTTTATTCTATCCAGTTCTTGATTGTGATGTGATGTGTGCAGTTCAGAGCATTAACGCTCGGCGATACATCGACGGTGGGATGACAGCCAGGAAAGTTCCAGCATCGCTGTACAGCGAGATGAAACTGTTTGACACCAAGTGTGGACATTTGCTGCCTGCCTACTGCTCCATCTTTGACCGCACCGGACAGTACGTCATCACTGTAAGTCAGCTGTCAGTGTGTCCTGTTTGTGTTTGGGAGGTTTATGTCCTATGAGTTGTACTATGTGTTGTTGTACTAAGAGTTAAAGTTTAAAGAGTGACTGAGCATGGGATGGTGTAGGAAGGCGCAGTGAGTAGTGTGTTGCTGGAATTGCAAATTTTAAAGACCTTGACTGTTATCATACAGTACAGTGAAAATGCTGTGGATTCTGTTAGAATTCTCTTGTGTTTTTTGGTTTTGTTAAACTTATTGTCTTTTAAATTTATCTTTTTTTTTTCTTTGTTATTTTGTCTATAGCTGATGAAGTGACAAAGGAGGGGTGGAGGAAGGAAGGGGTGAGGGAATGGGTTATCTGGATGAGTTTATGATCAAGTAGTCGTGAGTGCTACCGTCATCGTTTTGAAGTCCTGACTTCTCAATTCTAAGCAGTATTTTGTTTTCTTGATATCTTTTGTAATAAAGTTTACTTTATATTTGTAACATGTATATTATTTGAGTTGTGTATTTGTGATATATTAAGATGTCTTTAAGTTGATATTGTTTATGTTTATTCATTTCAGGCATTGTTCCATACAAAACTTTTTAGTCCATTTTCATTTGCTTTAAAGTGGGCCTCTGTCATAAATTAACGCATGCTCCGATTATTTAAAGACAGATGTTTACAAGCTTTCATGCAGTCATTTCCATGCTTATAGTATCCAGAGCTTTTGTACAGGTAAGTCTAATTAACAAGATCAGTGTATAACATAGGAATGTGAACCAGAATTGAACTGATCCTTTTGGATCAAACACAACTTTATTTCACAACTCATCAGATTTACAAAACAGATGGAACAAGACATTCTTACATTAAGAATATCCTGTCCATATATTGTATCATGCACAGAGCATCCCTGATGTGTGGCTACCTTAATGATGGCAATTGAAAATGTCATTCATGTGAAATCTTACTATTTGCAAACCTCCAAAGTGTAAGTCAAGGGAAGAAAAAGAACATGTAGAAATATGCCAATTTCATCGCAATCATGTTTTGAGATTTTGCATGTACAGAAATACTAAAACCTGTTCCGTTCTCGAAAAATATTCATGAATATGTTTAATCATTTTCCAACTTTTGTTTTATTCTGCTCTTTAAAAAGAAAACTCATCATGGGTTTCAGATTATTTTTATGATCTGAATTATACCATTGCCGTCTCATTTGCAGGGGGCCGATGATGCTCTGGTGAAGATTTGGCATTTCCACAGCGGACGCCTGCTTGCCACTCTACGAGGTCATTCAGCAGAGGTGTCAGACCTGGACGTGAGCTATGAGAAACACGCTGGTGGCATCAGGCAGCTATGACAAGGTGGTGCGTGTCTGGTGCCTGCAGACCAAGGCTCCTGTGGCCGTCCTGCAGGGCCACACCAGCATGATCACCACAGTGCAGGTGAGAGGAATGGAATGGCTGTGGTGTGCAAGTGTTTGTATACCTTTTCTTGTTCTTTTGAACAGCCCCATCTTCTGTGCTACTTCAGTGGCATCATTCCCAGGCTTTTCATTCCAGCTCCCTGTCCACACCAACACCTGAGCTTGCCCTGCCAGTCATGGCACCGGCAGTCCACAGGTAGCATCCAATGTCAAGCTTCCGAGGCATGGCGGTTAACACCACAGATTAGGGGCTGGGAGGTGACTGGTTAAATTCCCATCAGAGCCATTTACTTGTGGGATTTTTTTTTTTTTTTTTTGCCTTATCATTCCCTGTCAGGAGTCAGTTTAGTATGGACTCAACTGAGAAGACTGGAACCACACAATCCAGTTTCATCCACTTAATGGGTGCGTCTCTGAGAGTGTTGCTCAAAGTTTCTTGACCAACACTGCAGGTGTTTGTATCTCTCAGGCCTGTCTGACTTCAAGATGTGCTGTGAAAGTAGGTGTAGCTTCACTTTCATCATTCCCATCATAACTGATCATCAATGAAAAAAAAAGGTCACTTCTGCAACTTCTCTGTCACAACATTGCACTACTGAAGAATTGAATAATGAATTTGAATTCTCTCACTTTGTAAATGGGTGTTTTGTTCACTAGTCCACATGAGTTTATGTTCATGTGTGTGTGTGTGTGTGTGTGTGTGTGTGTGTGTGTGTGTGTGTGTGTGCTGTGAATATGAATTAAATATTTGTGCATGTGTGAATGCTGCACGCATCCAGATCAGTTTTTTAATGGTCTCAAGCAGCTGCAATTTTGTGAAGAAATTCTAAAAATAGGCATGCTCTGTGAATATGTCCTAGAAACTCTCATCCAGTGGTGTCCATTTTGACACAAGCACCTCAGTTTGATAGAAGGATAACAGGCCTGCAATGCAACTGGATGATAAGAGCAATATAATTTGATTGAAGGATGATAGGCATACGGTTTTCTCTGATTCCCCCATTCTTGTGTTCACTCTATCTCCCCTTGCTTCCCCCCCCCTCCACCCCCTTCCCCTCTCTTCCAACCTACCCAGCTTTTCCATTCCTTCTCAGACTCGTCCATCTGTCTGTCTGTCTCTCAAATATTAAATTAGTTTGATGGATGATTGCAGTTCAGCCCACACTGCAAAGGAGACACACGTATACTGATGACAACAGGGGCCGATGGCTGTGTGTGTTTTTGGCTCTGGAATCCGGACAACATGTGCTTCAAGTGAGTGTCTTTTTCTCTTTTTTTTTTCATCTTTTGGTCAGTCTCTGTTCAAGGATGCTCTATGTATGAGAGTAAGAGAGAGTGTAGATCTGATGACAGCTATGTTTTTTTGAGACAGTTTTCAGTGCATTTGGATATTGTGGTTCTTGTATCAGGGGAAGAAATCCCAGTAGTACAGGAAATAATTGAAACAGCCAGTCATGTAGCAAACTGAATGCAGTGAAACATGTTGATAAAGATGCCGCTTAAATCTTTTTTTCTTCTTTTCTTTTACTAGAACATTTTTGTCTTTGTTCTATGTTTACCATCCTGCAGACTTTTCTCTTGTGCTGTGTGGTGCAGTGATTAGTGGTTTGGACTGCAGGCTTGAAGGTTGTGGGTTTGAGTCTTGTCAGATGTATTTGCTTGTGGGAGTGTTCATCCTTGGCAGGCTCACACCTGGTCTAGAATACGCTGTGGGTTCTATTGGGAAGACTGAAAGGGGAAGGCTGATTCTAATGACTGCTTCAGAGAATCCCATGATGGAAAACGAACTCGAGAGGTCAAATTGAGGGTGTTTTTCCTCACCAAAGAAAAGGAGAAAAGTGAATTCAGGGTATAAGGTTGAATTAAGTATGAACTCACTAGGGAAAACTACTCTGCCTCATGGTTAAAGGAAGAGTTAGCTCCCCGCTCTCCTTTTTAAACTTTTTATGGGAATCCTGATGCAAAGGCATGTTCCATGCCTAGGAGATGAGGCATTTGTTTGGACAGGTAAGTGTATCATAAAGCAACTTATAGAAGTGAAATTCCTTTTTATTCATGCAACTCTTTACACCTTGACCATCAATCACACACACACACACACACACACACACACACACACACACACACAAAAGTCTACCCGTATACACACATGCACACACACACACACACACACACATATGCTCGCAGGCACAAACACACACTTGCACGCATGCATGTGCACACACACATACACTCACACACACACACACACTCTCTCTTTCTCTCTCACTCACACACATACACACACATACACAAGCACGTGCACACACATACGTATACACAAACACATGCACACACACACAAAACACACTCAAGGCCTCACTCCGCTCTTCCCAGT
The DNA here is from genome assembly GCA_016801955.1 of Conus betulinus. Lineage (NCBI taxonomy): Eukaryota > Metazoa > Mollusca > Gastropoda > Neogastropoda > Conidae > Conus > Conus betulinus. The sequence goes on along the minus strand of JADBJO010000712.1, from coordinate 334,181 downwards.
GCACATACACAGGAAATGGAAAGGAAATTTCCTACTGAAAAGTTTTAGATATATTTGCCTGTCCAAACAAGTGCCCATATTATAATCATCATGAAGAATGCTTTGCCCAGTCATAGAACCTGTACAATTTAGGGAAAGAGAAGTCAGCTAAACATTTCAAAAAAAAAAAACTGGACTTTGCCTGTATTGAGTGTGAATCGTGTTTGTGTACCCTGTTAACTAAATTAATCCTTGGTTTATGAGGGAGAACAGGAACTAAAACCATTCATCTCCTAGACAAACATAAGGGGATGTAACTGTCCAAATCAGACATATTTTCTGGCTGTTTGGCCTCAGAAATATTTTGGGCGTGTCTTTTTAAGTGGTTTGGTCTTCCGTGTTTGAGATGAACGTGTTTTGCTTCCCACCATCCTTTTTTGTATCCTAGATCTCATTAGGACTGGTAAGTATGAGAAAAAGGACCAGCCGCCGTGGGCGAAGTGGTTAGCGTCGCGGACTCGCGGTTGGGAGGTCTTGGGTTCGAATCCCATCAGAAGTCATGTGGGTTTTTCTGCCCCGACCAGCTCCTACCCAGAGTTGAGTTGCTGCGGACTCAGTTGGGAAGACTGGGACCACACAGTCGAGTTTCATCCACTTAATGGATGCGTTTTCTGAGAGTGTTGCTCAAATTTCCTGACCAACATTGCAGGTGCCTGTATCTCTCGGGCCTGGTTGACGCTAGGATATATTATGAGAGGAAGCGTAGAGTACAGTCCTGTCATGTAGTCTCAGACCGAAATGGAAATCCGTAGCATCATCTTAATCATCCTCATTCTCATCGATCAGCATAATAAAAAAAAAAGGTCTCAAATTCTGTGGCCCTTCATGTTCTGCTGTCATGGTGACCTCAGTTTCGATGTCCTGTCCACGTCTATGGCCTTAGTTTGGTTCCGTCGGGATCACCGGTATCGGCTAGTCCATGGGGGCTGTCGTTGGACGGACATGGTGGCGCCCTCTGGAGGGAGAGCTCACTCACGCCGGCTCCGCAATTAAGCAATTATGTCGTCAGTAGGGGACTTAGTAGGTGGTGTCCTGCTATGTTAGATCAGAACAGGCGCCACTGAACACCACCGAAGTGACTTGGCAGCAGTGCAGTGTCTCCTCCGGTGGGTTGACGATTTGACATTGACTGCTCCCTGGATTGCCGGTGCTGGGCAGCGGCGGGGCTGACCAGGCTGTGGCTGTGGATGGGGTGTCAGAATGAGCAGCATGGGTGCACTGCCTCTGAGGTGGCGCAGAGGTTGGGACAAAAAAAAAAAAAAAAAGTGTGAGAAAGGAGTTTTTCCCACTAAAAGTAAGTCTCAGACAAACCTACCTGTCCAAACACTAGGACTCTTTCCCACCTTCCTGCATCTTGCAAGGAAAATAAATGTTCAAAAACCGAGTGAACTGTACGCTAGTTGGAAGTTGCTTGTTTGTCAAGGGAGATCACTTGGGAGTCCAAGCAGAGGTGGTAGGAAGCACAAACTGAACTCCCCCATCTTCCTCCCCAATTTTAGGGGTTCTGTTGGGCAAGGTTGTTCATGTTGAATGAGATTAAAACTCTTGTTTGGACAGGTAAGTTTGAGAAATTGTTGGTTCAGTTCCACCGCTTGAGTTTCCTATATCTTACATCTTGTTTTCATAACATCCAGCATATCATTCTAATCAAACACTAGACTAACTATTAAAATCCTTTCCCCCTGTAGCCGCTCTATCTTCAAACTCATCGTGAATACAGACTAGTGAAGCACATGGGAGTGTTATTGTTTGTGCATTCTTATTTTGAGGGCAAGTGTACTGTGCAGCGGCTTAATGCATTAGATGGGAATGTCTAATGACTGTGCTTTTTTGTGTGCAAACAGATGTGCACCTGTACTTAACGCCTCCTTGTATATATATGCAATCACTCATTCACAAATGTGCATACATGTGCACACACCCACACCCACACACACACACACACACACACACACACACACACACACAAAATATGTAAAAAACGTAGTTTGCTTTATGTGGAACACAAAATTACTCCAGATCATATTGTTTTATGCAGTGATATGAAAAAAACCATTCCAGTATTGAATCAAAATACTGTACAGGCTATTTTTGAGGCACCAGCTTTAACGTATCAATTCTTTGTACATTTAGAACGCACCCCTATTGGAAAATACTTATAACATTTTTATTAACTTTATTTGCGGGGGAGGAGAAAGAAGGGGGGTGGGGTGGATAAAACATGGTGGGGATGGGGGGAGGTGGGGGGAAGCAAAGGATATTTTTTAACTATTTTCATGCATTTTGACGTTAATTGATTAGTTAGTTGCTGATTTGAAGTATTTTGTTTTATTTTAATCTTCACTTATGACTTATGTAAAGATATTCACACACACATCCACAACTATCACATACACACACACACACACACACACACACACACACACACACACATACACACACACACACACACACACACACACACACACATTGCACACACACCCATACATATTACACACATGCACACATGTGCATGTTCGCAATTACTTCCATACACATTCACTTTTTTTTTTTTTCGTCTAATATCACGAATAGTGGATAGACGTTAAATGAAAGACACGATCGCGCGCGCGCGCGCACACACACACACACACACACACACACACACACACACACACACACACACACACACACACACACACACACATTCACTCACTGGCACACTCACACACACAGAAGTGCATCCTCTCTGGTTCACGCATATGTTGTTTGCCTGTTGAGTCGACAAGGACCACTTCAGTCATCTTGGGGATGAGATGGTTTGTGGGTCCTCAGGTGGCTGATCAAGCCTACCTGTGCATGAATTGTGCGGTGACACCTTGGACAAGGAATGTCTGAAACGTCTTCTTGATAGCTGGTGCAGGCTTTCCTTACCTGTGTCTCTTTTGTTGTGCTGCAGCTGTCCTTTCTTCACATAAGTTGGAACCTTTGTGGATAGAGTAGCGCCATCTGGCTGGATCCTTAGCAGTTTGTTCCCATGTGTCAGGGTTGAGGAAGTGTTTCTCTGACCTCCATAGGAACACACTCCTTGTTGTAGTTCACCATAGAAGAGTCTCTAGGGTAGCCCGTGGTCTGACATGCACGGCCAAACACAGTATTGTCCCATGCCCCCTGTATCTCTCAAAAGCCAAGCTTAACCTAGAATGCATGAGGCAAAATGGCGATGTTGGATATATGGCTGAAACATTGATAATGCTTTTTTTTTTTTTTTTTTTTTTTTTTTTTTTTTTTTTTTTTTTTTTTTTTTTCTGTCCCAACCTCTGCGCGCCACCTCAGAGGCAGTGCACCCCACGCCGCTCATTCCGACACCCTGTCCACAGCCACGGCCCGGTCGGCCCCCGCCGCAGCCCCCCGCACTGGCAATCCACAGGCAGCAGTCAAGTCGTCAGGAGGCAAACCACCGGAGGAGACACTGCACTGCTGCCGAGTCACTTCGGTGGTGTTCAGTGGCGCCTGTTCTGATCTAACATACGCAGGACACCACCTACTAAGCCCCCTACTGACGACAATAATAAATTATTGCTTAGTCGCGGAGCCGGCGCGAGTGAGCTCTCCCTCCGGAGGGCGCCACCACGTCCGTCCAAGGACAGCCCCCATGGACTCGCCGATACCGGTGACCCCGACGGAACCAAACCAAGGCCACAGACATGGAGAGGACATCGAAACTGAGGTCACCATGAGAGCAGGGCATGAAGGGCCACAGAATTTGAGACTTTTTTTTTTTCATGCTGATCGATGAGAATGAGGATGATTATGATGATGCTACGGATTTCCATTTTGGTCTGAGACTACATGACAGGGCTGTACTCTACGCTTCCTTTTCATAATATATCCCGGCGTCAAACCAGGCCCGAGAGATACAGACACCTGCAGTGTTGGTCAAGAAATTTGAGCAACACTCTCAGAAACGCATCCATTAAGTGGATGAAACTCGACTGTGTGGTCCCAGTCTTCCCAACTGAGTCTGCAGCAAACTCAACTGTGGGTAGGAGCCGGTCGGGGCAGAAAAAAACCCACATGACTTCTGATGGGATTCGAACCCACGACCTCCCAGCCAGGAGTCCGCGACGCCACGGCGGCTGGTTAACATTGATAATGCTTAGTAATGATTCTTTAGAATTTTCCTCTTGGTGGTCAGATAACTGCAGAGAAATAATTATCCAACAGGATCCCAGAATGCAGTGCGCTATGATACATCACAGTGGAGCATAATGTATGCTATAATGTATTACAAAACAGTAGAATTCAGTGAAATGCCATGTTAGACAGTACAGTATAATACAGCACGATGTGTCTGCCTGTGACAGCTCCAAGCCCAAGAAGTTTGTGGAGAGGTCTCACGCTGGGGCTAAGATGCTTTGCGCAGCCTTCAGCACTGGGGGCATGTTTGCTGCCACAGGGAGCAGTGATCACGTCGTCAGGGTCTACTTCCTCTACGCCTCAGAGCCCACCAAGATCTGTGAACTGGAAGCCCCACGGGGTGAGTGCTTGTTGGGGGATGAAGTGAGAATATGTAAAACAGTTGAAGATATGGGCTGACTGTCAGTTAGAAACCAAAAACGGAAACAAAATAAAACTGTTAACATTCTCGAGCAGGCTGTTTTTAGATCATCAATTTTCATTGTTATTGTTGTTGTTGATTTGAAGTCTGATTTACTTTAACCATCTCCTCATCTCTTCACCCCCATCCCTCCCCAAAGGGCACAAAACCAAAATGTAAAGAAAAAAGAAACGTGCTCTTTGTCAGTCCATATTCTGAAATGTTTGCTTAGTTTTAGTTTGGCGTCTCTCTGTTTACTGGCTGTAGGCGAATGGCAGAGTGAAAGAGAGAAATGATGAAGAATTGTGGACAGTTCAGAAAGAGAGAATAGGAGTGGGGGAGAGAGGGATAGAGGGAGGGGGAAGAAGTGTGCTTTTACCTCTTCAGTGACAAGTAATGCACAGCTAAGTGTTGATATCTGACACTCTAAGGTTTATGAGAAGTGATGCTTATGTAAGACGAGGAACTTATTGAAAGCTGAAAGGAATGGGAATATTGAAGGATCAATCGACTTAAACAGGCAACCAAGATCTGACCCCAGAGCAAGTTGGCCCACTCTAAACCATGTGAATAATATACTTTAACAGGCAGGTTACTGGGTTTTTATTGATTGATTTATTAGAGTGAGTGAAGGACAAAATTGTATGAGACAAGACTGATGCTGGAAAAACATGCTGCTTCTTTTTCTTTTGTGTGTGCAATGCAGACCTTTGCTTTCATACACTATTTTTTGTATGTATGAACTGAAAGATACGCTCGAAAGGCCACTTTGGCCAGAAGTGCTTCTGATACAGATCGTGTGGATTGTATTCACAATTAATAATGTGAAAATCCAGTCTCTTTCTTTCTTTCTCTGTTTCTTCTCTCTCTGTTGCTCTGTCTCTGTCTCTTTCTCTCTCTGTTTTTATTTCTAAGTAGTTAACACGCTATTTGTCATGCTCTGACAAGTATATTAGTAATACTGTTAACAGGTTCAGATATGTCCCTACGGAGATGCTGGGGGCTATCTTTCAGAATTGTAGCCCTGCCTGCAAGAAAATGTGCGCTGATGATTTCCTCTTCCATAACTTTCTTTGACTCTGCCCTTCTGAGCAGGGCAAAGTTTTACTGGCCTTAAGAATGTCAACAGATTGGTTATCATGCTATGAATTTCATGTTAGCATCGGTATTGATTATTCATTACCATACTGTTAAAGGCATACTAATTTTCACACTGGTATTGATAGTTGTCACTTTTTGCAGAACAAGACTTTAATACCACATACTCTACCGTGGCTCACTAATGCATTAAGCGACAGCGGTTTAATATCCCTGCCATGAGCCACGATAAGTATGCTAGATTAAATGTAATTTTAGAAGGAAAATTTCTTTTTTAAATTTTTTAAATGTGTAGTGACGGCCTTGAAAAGGCCCTGTGAGGTCAACTGGGCTGTGATAATGAAGAGTAAAGAATGTTCAAATGCTAGTCCCCTGCGGCTTTCTGTGAAGAAACTTCTCATCATAGGAACTGTTGAGAAGGAAAAGGTCTCCAGATCAAAGTAGTTTTCAGGAAAATGCTGTACTCTTCAGGTGAGAAAGTTTTAATTAAGCAAGTGGGTACAGCTCAATCTCTAAACATGCATGAATATTCTTGAAAGTTTGAGAATCATGAGGTAGTATAACCAGTCAAAATGCTTGGAACTTTCTAGAAACTACAGGAATCATGACATAATATAGCCTAGTCGAATGCTTGAAACAATCAAAAAAGGTCCAGAACCATTACGAAGTCAGCCAGTCAAACTGCATGATACATTTCAAAAACACTTTCTGGCTCCTTCCGGAAGCTTCTTTGATTTGGAAACAATTCCGGGACTCTTAGAAAACTTCTAAAACATCTGAAAATGTGTGATCTAGTTGATTAGTGTCACCAGTAGTAATTTAACACATTTATAGCCAAATCTGTAGGTCTGAATCAGCAAGCAGTTTTGATTTGTTTGTAACAATGAACTCCTCTATGTGAACATCTTGTGGCAGGACATGGTAGGTTGCATCAGCTACAGCGGTTGCAGCAATCGCTTTGTCAGTGGGTCTGATGACGGCACTGCACGAATCTGGCACTATGAGAGACAGGACTGGAAAGACACTGTGCTCAACATGAACACCACAATCAACCAGTGAGTCTTTCTTCTCTCTTCTGCCCCTCTGTCTTTCTCACTGTCAGCGAGCTGTCTAGGAATCTCCACCTTCCTTACAGGTGCTTTAACTCATTCCAGACAACCACGAGCTAATATTTCATCGCCATGTCAGTTGACTTTTAAGATAACTTGGAATTGCCACCAAGATCCACATCTTTTTGAAAGGACATTTTCAGTCGGACCATGTTTTAATGTTTATATCTCCAATGAATAGCTTCCTTCAGAACGTCAAATGTGTGTTGTCATATGTGGACATTTTTGGAATGTTACTTTCACTGTGTGCAATGAATTTTTTGTTTTTCTTCATGCCAGCCCAGTCCACAGTGTTGTGTTTATTGTGGTAACAGTCAGGAATGGGTTAAAGAGGGATTTGACAGAAGAGTGCACAAGGCTTTGTCTTTGGATTAGATTGAAAGTCCTCATGGTTTGAAAAATGGTACTTGCACAGTATTTACAGGTTCTCTGTGGTGCTTGTTAGTGTAGTGTTTGGGGGGAGTGAGATGCAGGGATGGGAGAAAGGAGGGTGGGAGAGAGGGATCTGGTATGAAACGTTTCAGTTGCAGGTGTGCAAGAGAGGTGAGAGTTTGTCTGTACAAATGGTTATGATGCACAAAATACCCTTTCTTAGGGACCAATTTGCCCAAGCTGTGTGTGTGTGTATGTATGTGTGAATGGGTGTGTGTGTGTGTGTGAGAGAGAGAGAGAGAGAGAGAGTAACATATGCCCATGTTTGAAAATTGAGACTGGATTGAACAAGTTTTTTGTACAAGCACACACTGACATCTTTCTTTTCTTTTTGGTTTGCCCTCTGTATTTGAAAGGATGAATAACCACAAAGTTCATGACCAACCCATCAAGGAGGTAATGTTTTCACCAGCGTCTTTTGGTTGGTTTGTCTGTCAGCAAAGTTACGCACAGCCTACTGAGCTAGCTTCAGCAAAATTTAGTGGAAAGATAAAATGTGGAGCACGGATGTACCTTACAAATCTTTGTGCAGATCGGTGTCAGAGGGCAGGTCAGGGATCTGCTCCACCTTGGAAAAGATCTGCATTGCCTGAGCCCTCTTCTGGTTTCAGAAGTTAATATCCAGGATTTTTATATCACTTAAAACAAAACAAACAACAAAAAAAAATCTTTTTTCTTGACTTGCAATAACTTCTTTTCCCAGGGAGGGTAAAGAAGTGTCACCGGATGAAGACGCCAAGCTGGCTAAAGAACTGAACGTCACCATGGTGACGTGGAACTTGGATGAAATCAATGGTGGTGACAGCTGTCATGGGTCTGAGCACCGACTACGTCCGCATCAAAGTTTGGGACTCACATTCAGGAAAATTACGCCATGACTTGAAGGTAAGGTCATGGTGGTGGATAGATTGTGACAGTGCAGTTTGGCTGGAGATGCTCTGTGTGTGTGTGTGTGTGTGTGTGTGTGTGTGTGTGTGTGTGTGTGTGTGTGTGTGTGTGTGTGTGTGTGTGTGTGAGAGAGAGAGAGAGGGGGGACAGAGAGAGAGAGGAAGACTTGTACTTGTATTCTTAATATCACAGCTTGTTTTGAGATAAAGAAGTAAATGAATTTTTTTGTAAGATAGCTTGATTACAGTATAAGTGAGTTGAGAGTTAGACAATTTTGTCATTGTTGTATATTTTATAAACAAATGTGTTTTGGAATTTAAAAAAAATTTTTGTCGGGGGATGGGGAAATTGTAGGTCTCAAGACTTTTCTTGTTTTTACGCAGTGACAGTCCTGTATCGCCCTGGGATTGAAACTATTTTAAAAAAAAAAAAACTGAAATGATGTGACCTACAGGGTCATGAAATGGCGGTGTACGTGCTCGATGCCAGTCCTGTGGACCCCAGGATTGTGCTCAGCTCTGGCCACGACGGGCATATCTTCATCTGGGACATCATGGCAGGGGTCAAGGTCAAACATTTCTGCAACTTTGTAAGTATTGATCTGTGATGTCATACGTCATAGAATTCAGTGGTGCTTATAGGATGTAGTCTGTGGCATGTTCATCAGTGAGGAATTAATTCAGCTGAAGTTAACAATAATAATGATAATAATGAATACTTATATAGTGCCTATGCTTTGCTTTGCTACAGACCAATTCTAAGCGCTTTACAATTCACACTCGTTTACACAATGGGCTGCCTACCTGGGTAGTGCTGACTGAAGAGCTGCCAGCTGGTGGTTCATTCAGTCGTTTCCTGTGTCATCCAGTCAATATCGTTCCCTCAATTTCCTTACTTCCTTCATTCTTTCCATTTCTCATGCAAGGTGTATGCTATGTGTAACGTGTCATCCATACCAACAGCCAATGGCCTACTCTTTCGAAAGTTGGTGATGAGATTTTATGTGTGTGTAAGATGTCATGCGTGCATTCACACATGGAACCTCAGTTTATAGTCTCATATGAAGGACTGTATGGGAAATGGAGTTAGAACCAATGTTAACTCCGAGTGAAAAATCCCTGTGTACCAAAACAGTCGGCGGAGATTCGAACCCGCAACCCCTGGATCACCAAGATTACGAGTCCAGCTCTCTACCAGTTGAGCTATTCTGGCGAAGTTGTCAACAGCAAAGCCTCATTAGTTAAAACTTTGATGTTGTCTTACTGGTGAACCGTACGAAAATTAGGCAGAGGGCTTTTAGCATGGTTGGATATGTCACAATCATTGGTTTAGCTGTTCAGGGTGCTAAATTGTCCACACATATGTTGAATGGTGTCTTTTATCACTGTCTCATACTTGGATGTGATGTTTTTTTTTTTGCGATTAGACTACCATCAACATTCTTAATTGCAAGTTTCTTTCTCCGGGGATGTATAAACTATTTGGAAATGCGTGAAATGTGTTTCTTCATGCTTCCACTTTACACATTGATACCTTGTAAAAGTACACATGCTTTGTATTCCCTAGGCTGGCTTTGTAAGCTATGTTTTGGTTGGCTGGTTTTGATCAATCTAGCTGCATTATATCTTGTCCTGTGCAAAGCATGTTAACAATCATGGAGATTTTACAGTGTGCAAACGATGTGAAAATAGAAGAAATTAGTCACAATGTTGCCACAAGTTTGACTGGGTCTGGCTGCATGATTGTTTCTTTATAGATTAATCATGTGGGAGAGTAAGCTTTTCCTCCCAGACCCCTCTCACATCCCTTAGTGCTGCATTTTTCTCTCTCTGTCTCTCTTTGCCTCTGACTGTCTCTCTGTCTTTTTCTCTCTCACTTTCACTCGCTCTCCCTCTCTCCCTCCTCTTTTTTTTTTTTTTTTTTTTTTTTCTTCCCAAGCTGCTTTCAGGGAAGAAACTTCTCACTTTAGAAATTGTTTAAAGTAAAGAAGTTTTCAAAATAAACCAGTGTGAGGAAAATACCCTGTTTGCAGGTAACAGATTCTCCCAACAACACATTCCAGATGGGCTTTACAGTTTGCTATTGATGTGGTGTGTGTCTGTGTGTGCATGCATGCCTGCCTGCGTGTGCTTTCAGTTTGAGGGTCAGGGAGCAATACCAGTGTTTGACTGCAAGTTCACACCAGACGGCCAAGCCATGACGGCCACCGACAGTTACGGCCAGGTGCTCTTCTTTGGTTTTGGTGACAACCAGAAACTCAAGGAGGTGAGTGCTGTGGAGACATGGACAGGTGAACAGTGATCAAAGTTTATTCAGAAAAACAGAAATTTCAAACCTGTCATATCGGGCAAAAAAATTAAAGAAAAATCAAAGGAAGACATTTGTTATCATGATTTTAAAACCGGATAAGACACTTAGGACAACGAAAATGAAGAAAGAAAGAGCAATCGCTTATCTTTGTCGAGTTTGATGCAAGATGGGCGTTGAATGAAAACCTGATTTTCATTATCTTGAGTGTTGTTTATCTTGCCTGAAAAAGACCTAAGAGGCTGAAACGCATTGTTTTTTGTCTTGTGATTTATTTGTCCACGTTGTTCGGTGGAGTCATAATAAATACTTTTCAACATTTGTTTAGATCTTTGCCTGCAGTCACCTCACTTTGCATCTAATCAAGACTTTTTCAGTTAAAAAACATTTTTTCTGCTTTCATTTCTCCAGGTGCCGGTGGAGGTGTTCTTCCACACAGACTACAGACCGCTGATCCGGGACGCCAACAACTTTGTGCTGGACGAGGAGACGCAGCTGGCGCCTCACCTGATGCCTCCGCCCTACCTGGTGAATGTGCTGGGCAGCCCCTACCCTGCTGCCCTTCAGCGCCTGGTGCCTGGCCGGGAGAACATGACCGACAGTCAGCTGGTGCCCCAGTTTGTCATCAGTGAGCAGGGTCAGTGAAAGGTTGCTTGGTTTGGCAGGTCTTGTTGTGAGGACACCTATGAGGATCCTAAGGATTCTGTCCATTCAGATTGTATTCCTGCCGTTTAGGAAATCATGTGCAAGTTGTTTGCTGTGTCGTGTCTCTCTCTTTGACCTTGCCTTGGAATATGTTTTTTTTGTGTCTGGATGGGAATTTGTTAATAAAAGAAAAAAAGCAAAGATAGGAAAGAATGTTATGCGGTGTATAACCTTTGAATAACTCATTAACTGACGTTGAAAAATCTAAATTTATTAATGTGGTTCTGGGAGGTCATTAGAGGTGAACTGATGAACAATCAAATTTAAGATAATCAGGAATCCATGTGGAACCTTTGGGTTGTCAGGTATGCTTAATATGTCAGAAAATAACATGTTTGCTGTTTATAGAAACTGAAAAAAAAGTTAAGAAATTTACTCTGATTGAAAAAAAAAGATTATGACAGATAAGAGATTTTGAACTTCCATGATTTATGGGTGAAACAGCAGAGGAATAATGGAGAATGTTGTACTGGTCCCATGCTGTGGTGAACAACACAATTAACAACAATTCACTGTGTGTGTTGCAGGCATTTCCCTGGTGATCGGTGACGGAGAGGTTCAAGAGGGCGCCCAGCTGGGGGATGCGCCTTTGCCCGAACCAGACAATCAGAGGCAGCTGCCCAACCACCGCCGACAACACCTGAACAACCAGCGACAGCCTGTCAACAACCAGAGACAGATGGCCAACAACCAGCGGCAGGCAATCAACAATCGTCGGCAGTCAGCGTCGGCGCGTGTGGAAAACAACGAGCGACAGCAGCGGCTGCAGCTGGCGGGTCAGGCGCCCCAGGAACCAGCAGCAGCAGTAGCCCGTATCTTGGCTCAGCCACAAGATCATGACTACAGCCGACATCGAAACGACAATGATGATAATAGTGACGATGGGTCAGAGGATGAGAGAGCGGAAGTGCCATGGAACAGTCGACGTGCGCGGCCCAGCATCGATGAGATGATTCGGCAGCTGCAGCATGAGCAGGATGAGAGAATCCTCGCCGAAGGGGGAGAACTTCCCATGGCCTCTCCACCGCGACCAGCTGCCGCTGCCAATGTTCAGGGTGACAGGTCAAGACCGCTTCAAGGTAATGAATGATGATAGTCTGAGTGTTGCTTTAGATACATGGGGATTTGAATAAGAAGAAAATTGAAGATAGCAGTCTGTGCATTGCAGGTGGCGAGGGGGGACAACCACAGAGGGGAGAGGAGGACAGGGCGGGAGTGGCAGCTGCTGACAACCCCATGCCAGACGCTGGACCATCCAGTGATGAGTCCGATGACAGCAAGCGTGTGGTGGTTCACCTGCTCAACCCTGCTGAGCTGAAGTGAGTGGATCAGAGTCATCCTTTGCCTTGTGTTTCATGCTTAGACTTTGAAGTTCACGTGTCAACCAAAAGGGAGGTGATCATCACTCTCCAGACAGCTGTCAGCATTCTGTGCGTGATTCGGAGGTTATATCACATGGTGTGAATTTTGGACCATATGAATGGCTCGTGTGAGAGTTAGCCTTTGTGCTTATCAGCTAATGGCTGCTTTAAAGTAACAGCACAGGTTTTGAACACATCTTGTAGCCCTCATCTTGTTTGTCTGCTTTCACACCTGACCACTGTCTCTGTTCTCTTTGCGTACACTTGTGTGTTGTTGAATATCTGCATGACTGTCTCTCTGTAATCTGCATTTGTACAATGTGCTGTCCTTTTTGCATGCATCTCACTTCTGCTTGCTTTTGCTGTTTGTGTTTATTTCCATTATTCATTAAGTTAGTGATTTACCATCTTTTTTAATAGCTTGTTGATGTTTTTGACGAACATCAAAAGAAGAAAGTGGGAGAAAAAACAAAGGCCCTGATGAAAAAGAAAGGAGGAAAGGATCTCCAATTTCAGTGAAATGTTTGAGGTTGGTTTTGTTTCTGTTTGATCTGCTAGCATGTTTGTCTGTATCCCCTTGTCTGTTGCACCTGAAGCGTCCCAAGAAAGGGCTAAAGAAGGAGGGGGTGGAGGGAAGAAGACAGAAATAGTGGCGGCGGCAGCAGCGTCTAAAGATAAGAAAACCAAGAAACCTTCCAAAGTGAGTCTGCACAATATCTGTTCTGTCCTTGGATGTCTGTCTAAAAGCCTGTGTGTGTGTGTGTGTGTGTCTCTCTTACGCACGGTCTTGCTTTTGGTGTTGTCTTCTTCCTGTTTTGTACACACAGGTGTTCTTGTCGCTGTTTTGAATAATGACAGACGTGTATACTTGCTGCTTTTGGTGTTGTCTTCTTCCTGTTTGTACACACAGGTGTTCTTGTCTCTGTTTTGAATAATGACAGATGTGTATACTTTGTGCTTTTGATGGTGTCTTCTTCCTGTTTCCACACAGAAGTGTCCCTGTCTTTGTTTTGAATAATGACCAATGTGTATTGCTGGTTTTGGTGGTGTCACTTTTGTCGTCGCTTTTCAAGGGCAAGAACTCCAAGATTCACTGTTGGAGAGAAACAGAACAGGGTTTTTCATCTTTCTTTGATCTTAAATGGCAGACTAGTTTGGTCTTTAGGGATAGATGATGTTCAAACACAGCACCAGTGGAAGTGTGTTTTCTGGATATTTTCAGATACTGGCATCACACTTTTATTTTTCCTGCAGATGCTTTGGATATTTTTTTGTTGTCTACATAAATGTTGTTAGCAAAAAAGAAAAGAAAAAAGAAAGCAAGGGACGCAAAGATCACAAATACCGCCATATTTGATTGCTAACCCACGAGACATCGCCTTCCACAGTGACGGCTCTGTCTCACTTAAGTTCCTTCCAGAGTTCTTAGCAAAGAATCAGAAACCGGGCATGGCCTGTCCTTCCCTCGTCATCAGCTCCCTAGCGGATATCCTAGGAAGAGGGGAGAGTGGGGGAGACATGGACCTGTGCCCTTCAAGGTGCCTCAGATACTACTTGGAACGCTCACGCCCCAGGCGCTCCTTCCAGAGACGTCTCCTTATTTCTGTCAGCCCCAATAACAAGAAGGACATCTCGGCTGGCAATATCTCTAGGTGGCTATCCAATACGGTGAAATCTGCCTATGCCCAGGCGTACAAGGACCTCCCGGCCCTTTCTCCCCAGGCCCATGAGGTCAGAGCACTGGCCACTTCCACAGCGTTCCAGCACTCTTTCCCTTTGCGCCATCTCCTGGAGGCGGCCTACTGGTGTTCGGAGAAACCCTTTCATAAACTTTTATTTAAGGGATATCCGCATGACCAGGGCTGACGGTTCTAAAGGGATCTCCTTTGTGGCGGCCAGTGCAGCCATACCGGTTAACCCCAAGAACCACTAGGGCGCTCTGCCCTCCTCCTATTCCTTTAAATTCTGCCATGGTCTGACATGGTATAGTATATGACGCGAAAATGGGGAGTTTTTATTATACTCCCTGTTTGGCTAGTATACTTACCATGTCAGACTCAAATGCCCGCCCTACCTTCCCCTCTAGCGCCGGGGTTCTTTGGGTTACCTTGCATACAGGCCTCGCTGAATGAGGTACAGGAAGCAAACATCGGCGTCTTTCGTTGGCGGAAGTGGGTGGGCGTCACGTGACTATCTTATGACTGCATTTGCCACAAAAATTTCAGCCTGACAGAGCTGACTGACTGCCGTTGAATGCTATGGTCTGACATGGTAAGTATACTAGCCAAACAGAGAGTATAATAAAAACTCCCCATAGCTCAGTGAAATCTTCCTTCTGTACAACCTTGCTAAAGCATTTCATTCAAGCAGCTGATATTGGGTTGCTGTCAATCTGAAAAGCATATTTTGGAAGACTCTCTAGTTCTTCTGTTTATCTGCCTTACTAGCTACATGTTATCAAAGCCTATCAAAGGATATCAAGCCTCGCTTTCTCACCCCTGTTCACAGTGTATTTGGCACACGAAGCGCACAATGTGATTTTGATGTGCACTGTGACAAGTATTGTGGTCTGTTTGGCAAAGTTTTCTGGGTAATGCAGTGTTAAGACACCACACCTGGCTGATCTTCCATGCTTCCTGACCTTCCCATTGACATTTGTCTCTGTTGTGCAGATAGCTCTCTGTTGAATTCAGAAGGCTTACCATGACTGCTGCTTGTTGGTGGTTGGTTGATTTGATAACAGTCTTGTCAACTATATAGCTTTTTATTTATGTCTGACTTATTCACAGTGGTATTGATGTTATTGCAACTGTGGATATGAAGATGATTTGAATTAAAAAAAAAAAAGAGATGATGAGAGAGAAGATGACAGGATGGAAGAGAGAGAGTGAATTTGTTTGTTCATAAAGATAACATTGTCATGAACTAAAACAACAACAAAAATTTATGTCTGATGTTAGCGGAAATCGGATATTGACAAGAACAATTTCCCGGAGATCACGGAGCTGAAGCCAGAGTTCATGCCCCCTGAATGGCTGACGGGGACCATCCCGCGCAAGACACCCTTCGTGCCGCAGATGGGGGACGAGGTGATGTACTTCCGGCAGGGTCACGAGCTGTACCTGCATGCGGTGGAGAGACACAAGTCCTATGAGATCAGCTCCAACATTTCCCTGCCCTGGCAGAAGAACCCCCACCTCAGGGTCAGTGTGCACGGTGTTGTATTGTATAACTGTACAGTTATAATGGATTCCTTTACAACATCCAGGCTGCTCTTGCTAGAGAGATTGCATCACTTGGTAATGCAACATCCATGTTTTCCTTTTATTGTTTGTTTTTTTTTTTTTCTTTCTCTTTTTTCTCTTTTTTTTCTTTCTTTTTTTTTCTGCTTTTTTAGATAGTGATGACATCCATAAAGAGGTTATATGTTCATCATCCAAGTCTGCAGGTTTGCCTGCTTCTCTGTCAGCAAGATTATTGAAAAAGAAGTACTAAAGCAATCTTTAACAAAACTTGGTAGAAAGATGGCACATGGCCCAAGGAAGATCCAATTGAAATTAAAATTTGCTGTGGAACTGGATCAAAGAGCGAAATCCAGATCCAGGATCTGTTTGCCCTTGATGGAGGTCTGCTTTCTTTCTCCCTGGTGCCCTTTCAGTTGCTTATGTTCTTGTTTACCCTTTTGTTATGTGAGGTTTTTTTTATATGTGTTTTGCTTTACTGCATCTGACTTCCAAATTGTAGGTGAAGTATTTTGTTTAGATCAGTCTTTTAGTTTGAGTGCGTCATGTGCATGTACACCCACACACGTGTGTGTGCTCTCACACACACACACACAGACACATGCATTCATTCATGCACACACACACACACACACACACACACACACACACACACACACACACACACACACACACACACACACACACACACACACACACATACACACACACACACACACACTTGAATTCACATGAACAGTGTTTCTGATACACTTCAAAATGTTTATGGTATCCAGAAGCTTTTATACCGACAGGTGTATTGCCAGACCAAGTGTGTCTTTCACAACCCACCCCTGGCCCATCACTCACTCTTACCCCCCTCCTCTCATCTTTTTTCCCCTAAAATAGTCTACAGTCAATTTCCATCTCCGCCTATATTGATGGTGCGTGTGTTTGGGGGACCGGTCCAACAGGAAGTGGAGCTGGTGAAGATTGTGGGGATCCGCTACTACGAGGTGAAGCCCCCACGGCTATGCAGTCTGAAGCTGGCCTACATCAACTCAGAGACCGCAAAGATGCTAGGGGGCAGCTTCTCAGTCAGGTCAGTGCACTGGCTACTTACTTGGAGGTCAGGGGCTGTTTGTTGCAGTTACTTGGGCAGGACTGACTTCACACCTGTTTATGTAGGGGGTCTTTTGTCATTCATTTTACTCAAAGAATATACTTTAAGCCTCAGTGAACAAAAGTGGTGTGTTGCATATTCACTCTTATCCTTTTATTTATCGAATATTTTATACATAACATGTACCAAGCTTACATAGTTTGAGTGCCAGTTGATATATTTGATACTGGGGGGGGTTTAAAAAAAAAAAAAATCCAAAGAACTGTGTTTCTTGTAAGAAAGTTACAAGGTGTATGGGGGTGGGGAAGAAGAGATCTCAGGCTCATTAGGAAGTATAAAAGGTGCCTGCAAGAGCTACAGCAGGTAGTTTGAAATGCCACATCTTAACACACAACCCTTTCCAAATAACTTTTATGGGAAAGAATCTGGAGTCACCCTTGAAAGGATGTAGACAGTTCAGAAAAAAATGAGATGGTGGACAAATACAATGATGGTTGAAAGCCAGTGTTTTTGTTCTATTCGTGTGTAGTTGTCTTGCGAGAGGCTGGCATTCTTTCACGATCGTGAAATGAGATAAACAAGAAAAAAAAATTGAATGTTAAATTCTCACATTGTCATCTTAGAGCCATTGAGATGAACTGAAAATTGTCTGATTGGGAGTCTGATTTTGTTGTTGTTGTTTTTTTTCATACATTCAACTCAGATGATATATGTGTGTTTTACATTGTAAATCTACTTGGTCTAAAAATAATCAGTGCCAGTAAACAGAATATATATAAGTTGACCAATCAACCAGCCACCTGCAGTTAATAACCTGGTAACGAGTGCCAGTTTGCATTTTAATGATTTGTCAAACAAGAAAGAGACACAGGCAATTTTCAGTGGCAGATGTTGGTGACTTGTGCCGTGTTGTTGTAAAATCACTTTGAAAAATTCAAGACACTAAAACTAACAGAAGAAGAGAATGGATGCTTGGTGTGTGTGGTTTAAACTAAAGAGTACAGATGTGTGCATGTGTCTACATAAGACATGCAGGGTTTAGTGTACTTGGGAGTGTAGAGCCGTGTTGGTGTGACAGGTACCATGACATGCCTGACGTCATCGACTTCCTGGTGCTCAGACAACACTTTGAACTGGCCCGTCAGCGCTGCTGGAAACCTGGTACCATCTTTTGTGTGTCTGTCTAGTGTTGGTGTGCTGCTAGATCTGTTGGCTCATGAGGCATATTGAGAAATTCACTGTGTTAGCACTGATCTGTTGCTCTCTACATTGGCAGTCATCCTTTTTATCATGCATATTTGTTTAATACAGTTATTAAGGTATTTTGGACCAATTCTTGATGAGGTTTTATGATGTCATAGCTACAAATATGCAGAGGCTTTTTTTTTTTTTTAGGAAGTTTTCTTATTTTTGTGATTTTTTTTTTTTGTTTTAATGTTTTTTATTTTGATATATCATTTTTAAAAAGGATAGAAAAATTAAAGAATTTACAGTATCTATTTTATTTTCAATTGAATATGAAAAATGAAACTTTCTGATCAAGTTTCCTGATCCAAGGGTTTGTGAACTTTTAGTCTGTCCACGCATGCTTGAGGTGCTGTAGTGAAAAGTTTTACAAGAATGTTGAGGAATACTGCAATGGAAAAAGAAAACAGCTGCAAAGAAAGGTTATGCAGCCAACAAATAAAAGCTGGCTTCCCTATGTGATAAAGCCAGGAGGGGGAGGGAGTGGAAGGGAAATGAGAGGCTCTTCTCTCCTCTCCTCTCCTCTCCTCTCTTTCCTAGACTGTATTGTGCACTGTTGGCTTCATGAAGGGAGCTTGACAGGTCCCAGCAACAAAATGAAGCTGGATGAAAAGAAGGTATTGAATTTTGTTGATGTTTGTTTCAGGTGATCGGTTCCGGTCAATGATCGATGACCAGTGGTGGATGGGAAAGATTGAGAGTCAAAGCCCTCTGAACCCTATATTCTCTGACAGCATGTTTCAGTGCTTCAACGTGCAGTAAGGCACCTCCTTATGGTTAACATGCTTAGAACTTTTTATTGGCTGTTTGTTACCTTGACTGATTTATGTGAGGCATATATTCAGTAAATAGAAATGGAATAAACAAAGGCTTCGAACGGTGGGGGGGGGGGGGGGGAGGTAAATCCAGATGTGAAATTGTGGATTCTATGGAAAAATCTGTTTTTTTAAATCATTACTATTCATGTTGCATTTCAGATTGGGAAGGTTTTTTTCCAGCTTGTGTAAATCCGCGTACTGCTGATTCTCAATTAAGAAAACGTGTAAATGCTTGTGTTTACGCCCCATGTGCATTTTGTGCCTGTATGATCCAGCAGTCAAAGCACGGCACAGTCGATCCATATGTTAACTTGCTAACTGCACATGCCCTCCTTTCCCAGTCTTACCCCGATCTGCAAAATGCTTAGGTCATGGCCAGTGTCTAGTTTTGGATCCACTGTGCAGTTTGGGATCTGTTTGTTGACTGAGACCCTGATCCATGTTTTCAGCTGGGACAACGGAGAGTACGAGAGGCTGAGCCCCTGGGACATGGAGCCTGTGAATGAGAACTGTGAGTGTCTGTGGTGTTTTCCACCACATGGAAAGTAACTGAAGTGTCTGTGGTGTTTTCCACCACATGGAAAGTAACTGAAGTGTCTGTGGTGTTTTCCACCACATGGAAAGTAACTGAACAGGAACAATCGTTCACCAGAAACCTGCTTCCATACACATTACTGCATACACCACTTGTTTGCTGCAGAGCATTCACGTATGTAGACATGGACTCATTTTTATCCATACTTTATATAGTGCATGCACCTCAATACACTTTCTTTGCATGCACCTCTGTATACAATTTATATGCGTACACACCAGCACAGTTGCATACCCACCAGCAGTTTATGTGTGTCACAACCAGACATGTAGTGCGTTCACTTTTATATGCTGTGAATGCATGCGCAGTGTCAAGCTCCCAAGTGTATTCAAGCCCATACAACTTTAGTTCATGTAAACTCATATTCATTAAATGCATACATACCTCAACGCATTTAGTGCATGCATGTATGTCAATAGCTTTCCGTGTATTTACATCTTGACACTTTTAGTGCATCTGTAGCTGTACGTTTCTAAGTCTGAACACACCCATACGCTCCAAGTGCAACAGAGTGATAACACTTTCAGTGCATGCTTTTTTTAGTATGAACACACCCATACATCTGCTATTGCAGCAGACCGATGAATTTTCAATGCATTCAGACCATATACCATTAATCTGAGCACCCCCATACATGTCATTTTCGTTCACACCCATACACTTTTAGTGAATACATACCCTGTTGATATAAAGTGCACTCACACCCATATCTTACAGCACATGCACACCTATAGTTTTTTTTTTTTTTGCACCGTTTTACAAAAACACAGTAAATGCTCCATGCTCTGACAAAATAATACTTCCAAGAAGAATTCTTTTTTTGTGTGGTAGTTTTGGTATGAGAGACCAGTCCCCACAGCATTACAAGATTAAAGTAATGAATAATAGTCTCCGATATTTTCAATACTAAATGACAAATCTTTTCTGTGTAGAATATTTCATTGTGCTGTATAATAAATGAATTTCACTAACATTAACAATAAATAAGCAATGTTGTATTATGACAACAATCAAAGACATTCTTTGAAAACAACCAATGATATTTTGCATGCAGTGCTCCCTAGCAGCGTTGGAGGGGGCGTGCCCGTGGATCCCGAAGAGCTCAGGGGTATGCTGTACACGCCCCGCCCCAACGAGTGGTCGTCCGCTGGCTTGGAGGCAGAGACGCAGCGAATTGTGCGGGGTTTGGAAGCAGTGATGGAACACTCGGCAGCACAGCCATTCAACGCACCAGTGGACCTATCAGCGTTCCCTCTTTATGCCGTCATCATTGAGTATCCCATAGACCTCAGCACCATCAAAGCGCGCCTGGAAAATGGCTATTACAGGTGAGTGCAGGCCTTTTCACCTTCATGCTTGAGCATAATGATGTACGCTTTAGAAGGACTCGTCCTCCACTGCACTTTCTTACACCACATTCCTCTCTAGAAATTGCAAGCATTGGTGTGACGTGTTGATCCCAAATACCATTGTTCTGCCAAGACCGTCCCTTTGCTCACCAAAAGATGAGAGAGACCAAGGATTAAAACCACAGTTGCCAGCCCAAAGTACTCATTGTGCCACTGTCAAGGCAACACATGGAGCAGTTCTTTTGTTTTTCTGAGAAACAAGTGCATGCACATACACATGCATACACACAAAGAATAAAAACGTGAATTCACCAGCCGCTGTGGCGAAGTGGTTAGCGTCGCGCGAACTCACGGCTGGGAGGTCGTGGGTTCAAATCCCATCAGAGTCATGTGGGTTTTTTCTGCCCCGACCGGCTCCTACCCAGAGTTGAGTTAGCTGCGGACTCAGTTGGGAAGACTGGGACTGGGACCACAGTCAGTCGAGTTTCATCCGCTTAATGGATGCGTTTCACGTTTGTCTGCAGAGGAATCTTTAGTTGAAGTCAAGGGCAATAACCCCTGACTGCCTATCGGTCGCAGAAGGGGAAGGGATGGAACGGCCACGGTTTGTTTTAAACAGCGCACTTCTGCTGACAGCTGCCAGCTTCCTCGCGCTTACCTGCCACAAGCTTTCCTCCCTACGCATAATGTGATACTAGCTGTCTGGCTGATAGTGTGTTGAAAACAGGATGCTGTGTTTCTTCATTAATACTTTGCACCAGAATGCAACGAACTGCGGTTGATTGATGATGTCACTGTATTGTGGGGTCTCTGACTGACAGAACGACACCAAACATGACTGGGACTTCTTTCATACGCATTGCTGACAAGCACCCACAAAGATTTGTCAACAAAAAACAATTTGAACCAGACTAACAAACGCACACAAAGTGAAATGAAATCGCAACTCAGTGGAGAGTATGTGTTCCTGAAGCTATCACGCTCAACCTCGAGCATATTGGACATGCTTATCTTTCCTTTTAAAACTGACAGAAAATTAGGCGCGGGACTCCTACCTGACAGCCGGTTCTGGGCCTGAATAAACAGTGTCAGCTCTGGTCAGCTTCACTGGGAACACAGCGGCGGTTTTCCCTACCATGGGCCTAGGCATGTTTTGCTTATTTATCTGCGTGCTCTACGTGCTTGTGAAGCGTGTCGAAACTGATTCTATCACAGCCAAGCCATGCTTTTAGTAAAGCAAGATTGTAGCACGCCACACATGCAGATGTCAGTTATAAACAATGAAATGCTTCCTATCTGACCTTGTTCTTTCGCCCGTTCGAATCATTTGAAACTGATGTCATATACACACACACCAATGCAAAATGTTTTCTCATTTTCTTTCAGCTTACTCACGATTGAGAGAGAGAGAGAGAGAGAGACACACACACACACACACACACACGCACGCACGCACATTGACAGAAACCACACACACCAACAACAGCAGTCAGTGGTGACTGACAAACTGACGTCGACACACTTTTATTAGTATCGAAGCATACATCAGACATGTCAACACATTCAAGTGCCGAGTTGGATGTGCTAGCTATGACTGGTGAGGTTTGTGTAGAGAATGTTCTAGGCTTTTTCACGGGGGTCGATACCAACGGAGAAAATGATGACACACTTTCATCTGTGTGCAAGCAAAGATCAGACTGATCTAAACATTCTTGAGTGGATTTTTTGACGGGTCAGCTCTTCTTTGTTTTCTGATGACCAAGCAGGCCGGCTGATTGAAAGAATCGACACGATGTACACTGACTCAAAGAAAGATCTGGATCAAAAGTTGTCCAGATTTCTGACATTCTGTCTATATCACGAGCAGCATTTTCTTTTGTAGTATAACACTGAGAATGTGCTGACATTTGTCTCGTTTTTTTTCAGTTTATGGTAGCATTTTATGCAGATACACTTGGACTGTTTGCCTTCTTCATCAACAGAAATATCTAGGCTGAAATACTGCAACAAATCATAGGAGAAGTTGATACATAGTCTAGTGTTTAATCCTCTATCTTGTACCTTTCTGAGCACACGATTGCCGCACACCTGGCACAACAAATCTACACATCTTTTGTGTTCACTGAAGTTGTGTTCAAAACGCCTCCGCCCTTGTTGGCGCTACAAACGCGCACGCGTACGCACGTACAAAAGATCGGAATGAAGTAGGCCTACACGTAAGCAACAAGAGTAGCCAATGCAGGGTCGGTCACACACGCGCATGCACGTGCACACGCACACACACACACACACACACACACACGTGTGTACACACGCACACGCACGCACGCACGCACGCAGAGCGAGCGAGAGAGAGAGAGAGAGAGGAAAGTAATCGCTTGGTAGAATGTCTCCTCTCGGCATCTAGCATCTTGTTGCCAAATTTTGCTACAGGGGCCAACAGGCTGAGTCGCATCTTTTTATTTTATTTTTTTTTAATATGCGCGCTGGTGACCTACTCATTTTTGAGTGAACCAGTCTTTTAGGAGGAAGAAGAGCACCACACACCTACAGCTTGCTGGGCTAACACTGCCTTCATAGATACACGTGGGGCAACAAACTTCTCTATGAAAAAAAACAACAACTCAAGAACGCGTGATGAACCGAAGTTGTATCAAACGGCACAAAGAAGAATCACAACACACAAATCACACACAGAGTTAATTATATCTAGTTATGGAGTGTGAAAGAATAATAATCTGTAATTATAGTGTAAAGCACAACAGGAACAGCACAGCATGAGATCACATGCGCTCCCTGTGTGCACAGCTGTGGTACACGCAGCTTGTCAGCATTCGGCTGTGAGTCACGCAGCCTGCTTATCGCCTGCCGGGCAGGCAGGGGGAACTAAAGAGCACGATTTTTATCTCGGCCAGACAGCTGTGGTTTCCGAGAGTGTTGCTCAAATTTCCTGACCAACACTGCAGGTGCCTGTATCTCTCGGACCTGGTGATGCCAGGATATATTATGAAAGGAAGCGTACAGTACAGCCCTGTCATGTAGTCTCAGACCGAAATGGAAATCCATAGCATCATCTTAATCATCCTCATTCTCATTGATCAGCATAAAAAAAAAAAGTCTCAAATTCTATGGCCCTTCATCCCCTGCTCTCACAGTGACCTCAATTTCGATGTCCTCTCCACGTCTGTGGCTTTGGTTTAGTTCCGTCGGGGTCACCAGTATTGACGAGTCCATAGGGGCTGTCGTTGGATGGACGTGATGGCGCCCTCCGGAGGGAGAGCTCACTCACGCCGGCTCCACGACTAAGTAATTATTGTCGTCAGTAGGGGGCATAGTAGGTGGTGTTCTGCGTGTGTTAGATCAGAATAGGCGCCACTGAACACCACCGAAGTGACACAGCAGCAGTGCAGTGTCTCCTCTGGTGGGTTGCCTTTTGACAACTTGACATTGACTGCTCCCTGTGGATTGCCGGTGCCGAGGCTGCAGCAGGGCCGACCGGGCTGTGGCTGTGGACGGGGTGTGGGAATGAGTGTCGTGGGTGCACTGCCTCTGAGGTGGCGCAGAAGTTGGGACAGCAAAAAAAAAAAAAAAAATGATTCAGATTATCAGTGCTTAGAATTACAGACATAGTGATCAGTGCTTAGATTATAGTGGGTAAATAGTTACTACAAGACATTACTAAAGGTGAAGGGTAGGAATTATTAGGGGAAAGAAAGGGTAAATAGGATTTCAAGGGAAAGAAAGCATTATTATAACCATTACTACTGGATTTCATGTCAAATGAAGCATGCACTTTCTGTCACAACAAAATAAAGTAAGCATTAACTTCAAATGAAGCATGCACTTTCTGTCACCAAACTTTTTAATCCATTGTTGTGTGTGTGTGTCTGCATACACATTTGGAACGATAGTATGTGGTATTCATGATCTGAAATCAGAAATCAGAAAATGTTAATAACAATTTGCTCCAACAAACATTGTTTGACAATATGATAGGCGATGACATGTAAGCAAATTTATGGTTATGCTATGGAAATTGTAAAGGCATCAGATCAGAAAAAAAAAAAAAGAACACCTGTGCAGCTGGTGCATGTGTTTGCGTGTGTGTGTTGCAAGTGGCCAGTGAGTTGTGGTGTCTGCGCGCTCTTATTACTACTAAATAGTACAGAGGGAGGATGTATTCTGGATAACTTTCTGCCATTTTGCAGACGCATCAATGCCTTACAGTGGGACGTGCGTCACATAGAAAGCAACGCCAAGAAGTTCAACGAGGACGGCACCCCCATCTTCCGCAGTGCTGGCATCATCACTGACACTCTCCTCAAGTTTATCAGGTAAACCATCTGGTTGATGATCAGGGGAAAAGAAATAGTGAATTCTGTGGCCCTTCATGGCCTGCCCTTCCGGTGATCTGAGCTCATCCCCAGTCCCCGTCCATGCCAGCTGTTAGGAAGTGTTGCTGTCAGGTGTCAGCAAGGTCACTGGGTATTATTGTGTGGGACATGGTGGTGCCAGACCTGTCTGCCTTATCATTTTTTAGCGTATTTTATTAAATTTGACTGGAAAATATGATAATATGCCAAGTACAACAAAAATACGAAAATCGGCAACATTGGCCAAAAAAAAAAAAAGTACTATTTTCCTGTGTGAAGACGCTAGTTATTGTTCCTAGTTCCAGTTGGCACATACTCGTTTAGACCATGGTTAGCCGCCGTCTTTCATTGTGAGCGACTGACAGATATTCACTTAAGAGAATGCTGCCACCAGTGAAATTATGCGTTCATGAGAGTGATGAAGAGCTAGATGTTGAAAAGTAGGTTGCCAGAATGAGGGAGCAAACTTTCCTGAATGCATACCACGCAAACTTGGAAGTGCTAAGTCCAAAGCTCAAAAAAAGGCCCACCTTTCGTGTGGTGTACTTTGTGCAAAATGGGTTTTAGTTGTGCTCATGGAGGGCGGAATGACTGCATAAAGCATGTTTCGTCAGAATTGCATAAAAAAAACTATCAGAAGTGATGAAAGGAACACCTTCAATTGTACAAGCATTGAAAAAGGGCAAGGCAAAGCCTAGTGGGGACCTGGAGCAGCAGGTGACAAATGCTGAGATGATGATCATCATGTGTAGGCTGGTAGCTGACATGAATCTGCCCCTGTCAATACTGATCGTCTTGTTCCCTACTCAAGAAGATGTTTCCTGACACTAGTGACAGCAAAATTGCTGAAGGTATGTCTGTCACTTTAACTTCTACTGTCAGTTAGCTCCACTACCCCCACCCACCACCCACCCCCCCCCCCCCCCACCCCTAAAACAAGGGGGGGGGGGAGGGGGGGGGGGGGGAGTGGCAGTACAATAAAAGAAGAAGATGGAAAATGAAAACTGTATGAAGGGTATACATGTGTGTGAGTAACTGTCACTGTGTGTGTGTGTGTGTGTGTGTGTGTGTGTGTGTGTGTGTGCAGGGGGTGGGTGGTGGTGGTAAGGTAATGTTGCTTATAGCCCAGCCAACCACAAAGGGCCACATGAGGGCTGTCACCGCGTTGAAAAGGGGGAGGGGGGAGTGAAAGGGAGGAGGCCATTATAACATTGTTATTATCTTTTTTTGATGAGATGGTCAACTAGATACGTGCAGTGTATGTGTGTGTGTAGTGCGCTTGTGTTAGTAAGTTGGTTTGAGTGTGAGTACAGCACAGTGAATTGGCTGCAAGAATTGCGCAATATAAGATCCATATTAAAGTTAAAGGTAAGAAAGATGCTCTTTTTTGTCATGGAATATTAAAATTTACTCAATGGAGTATTAATGGTTCAGTTTAGAGGTAGACAGGTGTGTGGTGCCCTCTGGAGGGGAAGACTTGCACAGGGCTTGTTGTGTGTGTCAGCAGAAATTGTGAGTTGTGAGCTTAGCGAGTGCAGATGTACCTGAGAGAGGCCTCACTGACACCCCCATGATAGGATTAAGCAATAGTGCAGTATCTCCTGTCATGGGCTGCCTCATGACAGTCGGACGCCGATTGCTCTTTGTGTGAGCAAATAATGCTGAGGTAGGGAAAGGAAATCCTAGATGTGGCTGTGTATGAGCTAGTCTTGGAGTAGGTCAAATGACACTGAGAATGCAAGTAAGATCAAACGAATCATTTTTTTTTTTTTTCTTCAATGAGTTCAACAGGTCATCAGACTTTTTGACTGCACTGAATATGCATTTGATAGTGTGTCATGAATTTGAAATGAAAAATTGTATCGTTGCAGGGAAAATAGGAATGAGCACATTTCTGAGTTTCTGCCAGTGGAAGGTGGACTCAGTAATCTGAGAATTACACTGCTGGTTTTTGCCATAAAGCCGATCAGCTGCCTGTCATTTCATGTGTTTCTGTTAGCCTGATGACCAAAGGTTCACTGAGTGAGGGGCACAGTTTGATGTAAGATAGACAGGGTTTGTGCGCTCCTTGAAACTCCTTGAATTCTGACAGCGAATTTCAAGACCTTGAAAACTTTGAAAATCAATAAAATGTGGTTCTGTTGACCAAACCTCCTTGAAAACCTTTGAAAATCAAGCCATCGGCTCCAAAATCTTTAATGTGACATAAAGAAATTTTTATGAAGTTACAAATTATCTCCCTTGGTTAAATGGCAGACGACAATCCAGGATCACGACGATGTTTGTAAAAATTTGTTTTTAAAATAATGTTTTTCATTAACCTGAACGCAGAAAAATCAAACTGTCATTTCTTTTTTCAATTTTTATGCAAGTATTGTAGCCTTGAAATAAAATAAACACTCCTTGAAAACTCCTTGAATTTTGTTCTTGGGAGTCTGTAGGAGCCCTGAAAGTTCAACCTTCTCTCTTTTCCCGTCGCCCTGACAGTATTAGAACTGAATTATGTACAGTTCGGTGGACGCATAGCGTTTTCAAGCAGTTAAGATTTCCCTCTTGATGGTAATCACTAGTGAGTTGTGGGATAGCTTGAGCTTGCTCAGCCAGCAAAACCAGACAGAAAGAGAAAAGCCAATTTTTCATCACCTTGATGGCTGAGTAGATCGTGATGAAGTTGATGCTTCATGAAAACATGTAAAGCAGTCTTGGTTGCAAATAGTGTTCAGTCGATGATTGTTGAAGGAATTGGTTTCCATTTTGTTTTCATTTTTTCTTAACTTAATTCAGTTTTTTTTAATGATCATGTTCCTGTTGAAGGCACTGTTGATAAGTAATATCTGCAGTACCCATTTTTGTGAAGAAATATCCACTTGCATGGAACAGCTCTAATTTAATGGATAATACATGCAATAATCTGATGCTCATGTTAATGTTGACGATGACCCCAGTGACCCCAGCTGCCAGGACCCCATGCCCATACTGGAGGAGCTGAGCCGTGGGCAGGAGTTCCACTGGAGTGGAAGAGATGGTGGTGACGGTGATGATGGTGGTGGTGGGGGCGGAGATGCTGACAGCGGTGGAGAGGGGCCCAGCAGAGGTACCGGCACCTCAGCGAAGCGCAAACGGGTGAGTGTGTGACACATTGTGTAGTGCTTGCCACACCGGTCTGAGGGGATGTGTGTTAATGAGGAGGTAGAATGTGATTTGTTAAAAGGAAAAAAAAAAGTGTTTCAGAAGAACAAGTCTGAAGGGAGAAAGTCTTCATTAGGGAGGATGAAAGGTGGCAGGTGACAGAATGGGGGCCTTTTTTGAGAATTTAGTGTGTTCATAGATGTTTGATTGGAAATTGTAATGTCTGATTTTTTACATCAGCAGATTTTCAGCACCAGACACAATTTGTGATGATGGAAAACTTCTCACATATGAGGCATAATAAGATTTGGTATATGTGAGTTTAATCATCAGATCAGGTAGTCACAGGTTAAACTGGATCAGGTGGACATGGATTAAAGCGAAACATGTAGTTATGGTTCAAAGCAGATCTGGTAGTTGTGGGTTGGAGCGGGTAGGTAAACTTTGGTCAAAGCAGGTCAGATAGGTTTGGATTAATGCAGATCAAGTAGACAAGGTTAAAACAGATCAGATAGTTACGAGTTAAAGCAGACTAGAGTATATAAGGGTTTAAAAAAAAAAAAAAGGGGGGGGGGGTGATACAAGAATGGGTGCATAAGGGTCGGAGTGGACTGACTGGTTGTGGACTGAATTTGAATGGATGTACATGGGTTTAAGTAGGTCGAGTCATTAGGGGTCAGAGCAGATCAAGTAGATATGTGTTACAGAGAATCAGGTAACTATAATTAGAAGCAGGCTTGACAAGCATAGGTTAAAGAGGATCAGGTACTTATGGTTAAACCATATCAGTATACATGGGTAATATGGGTAAAAACAGATTAAGCAGTTATGGGTTAAAGCGATCAGACAGTTATGGTTAAACCAGATAAGGTAGTAAGGGGTGGACAAGAGGATCAGATGACAGGTTACGTGTTTTAAACAGATCAGGAAGTTAGAAGTTTAAAGAGTATTGGGTAGTTAAAGTAGATCTTGTAAATAAAACGGTTAAGGCAGATCTGGCACATCCAAGTCAAAGAGAATCAAGAAGTTATAGGTTAAGAGGTTTGGGTAGTTAAAGTAGATCTTGTAAATAAAGGGTTAAGGCAGATCAGGCACATCCAAGTCGAAGAGGATCAGGTCGATGTGATTTAAAGCAGATTGGGCAGACACTGGTCAACGCAGGTGTTGCGTGCAGGGGAAGGAGGAAAGCAGAAGCAACAAGCGACAGCGTGTGCCCCCTCAGCCACACCCCGACCAGTGGAAACAGGAGTGCTCTGACCTGCTGACCCACCTCATGGAGCGGGACGACGCCAGCCCGTTCCTAGCCCCTGTTGACCCTCACCTTTACCCGTGAGTTGAATTTCTTCCAGATCGATAACACTTCTGCTGAACTCCACAGTGACGAAGATTTCAGCTGCGGTATTTTAATTCCTGTCACAGGAAAAGACCAACTGCTGCGTCCAGTACGAGAGTGAGGTTTGATATGAAAACTGTATTTTCATCACATATAAGAGAGTCTCCAGATCCATTGCACTGAACAAATGGTAACTTATGCGATCTCTGATGCAAAAATGGTCTCGAGTATGTATAGACCTTTCATTTATACATTTGGGTGGTTTTGTGTGTGTGTGTGTGTGTGTGTGCTGTTGTCAAGAAAAATGCACATACTCCACTCCACAAAAACGATAGCTTCAGGGCAAATTTTTTGTAACTTTTTTTCCCATTTATATTAGAAAATATTCCTGAAATTTAAAAACTCTAGTTTGGGGGCAAATTTTTTGTAATTTTTTTCCCAATGATATTTAAAGATATTCCTGAAATTTAAAAAAAAAAAAAAAAAAAGGAGAGAAAATGGCATTTCTCAATCTGTTCATCAAAAAAAAAAAAAAAGGAAGAAAAGTGGTATCAGTGTGTTCACATTGCTGTGGTGAAAACCTGTCATTCAGAATTACAACGACATCATCGACACTCCCATGGACTTTGGGACAGTGAGGAGCCGCCTGCAGAGCGAGGAGTATACATCCCCCCAGGACTTTGCCAAAGATGTGCGCCTCATCTTCCACAACTCCCGGACCTTCAACACCAACAGGAAGTCCAGAGTAAGGCTGTCCACTACCAGTCACCAGTACTTGTTGCTGTTTTTTTTTTTTTTTTTTTTTTTTTTCTAAGATTGATGGTAGTGCTAGGTAAGCAGTCAGAACACTAAATTCTTAGTATGAGGCCGACAGTGAAAGTAAAAGTTATGAGGCAGCAAGATGCAAATTGTAAATTACAAACAAGAAAGACAACTTATGATGTCATGGTGAGACAAGTTATACACCTTCAACTCTGAACGAATGCTGCTTAAGCATAAAGCATACAGGCAAGCTTTGAACAACCTCTTTTTTTTTTGAGGATGTTTCCTTGTTTGTTTGTTTGTTCTGTAAACCTTGGGTTTACATTTGTGCTAGGCAATTAGGCGCTTTAAGTATCATTCGTTTTTAATCGTAGATGTGTAATTATCTTATGGGAACCCAAGTTGTCTGTCTTATTCGTTTTCCACTACAAGAATTGAACGGATTTGTTTGTAGTAGCATCGGAGTGATCCCTATGACCTGTTGTCCAAGATGGAGTAGGGGAAATGATGTAGAGTGATCATCATCAAGGCTTCTTTTTATGAACGCACACATATATATGCACACACACACACACACACACACACACACAGAGATCTATAGAAATAGTGGTGCGAATATTATTGTCATAATCCTGCTAGATTTTCTTTCTTTTTCTGTTCTTTTTTTTTTTTGTTGTTGTTTGGTTGCATTTTGTGAGTGATCATCATCAAGGCTTCTTTTTATGAACACACATATATATGCACACACACACACACACACACAGATCTATAGAAATAGTGGTGCGAATATTATTGTCATAATCCTGCTAGATTTTCTTTCTTTTTCTGTTCTTTTTTTTTGTTGTTGTTCTTTCGTTGCATTTTGTAGATGAATCAACATCATGGAGAGCACCAGAATTTAAACTCTAGATGCCAAGGTCAAATTTGATTAAACAAAAAGGTCCATGCTATGACTGTACTCAGTTTCTAGCAAGTCAGTAGCTTGTACTAGCACAAGTCCCATGTGCATCACCAGGCATGTGAAAAATTTTCAAGTTTGGAAACAAAATACAAATAAATGCACAAAACAGAATGCAAAGTTAAGCTTATTCAGTACACATGACAACACAGTGTTGCGTTTAAAAGAAGTGGTTCTTTGATGTCTGTTTTGTGTTGTGTATTAAATTAGCGCTACTTTGCATTCTAATCTAGGTCAATATATATTTTGAATTTCCAGTAACTGCAATCTGTTTCAGTCCCGTTTCTGATTTGAAATAAACATATTGTAGTCTTAACACTACTGCCACCAACATCCTTCCATACCCTTTCTCTTATAACACTCTGTTTCCACCATTCCCACTCCCCTCCTTCCCACTCTTGGAACTCTTCCACCTTCTCTTCCCCAAACAGGTATATGAAGAAGAGAATATAGGGAAACAACTGTCTCCACCCACAAACAGACACCAAAAAAGAGAAAAGAAAGAAAAAATCATATTTGAATTTCACGGGGGGGGGGGGGGGGGGGGGGGGGGGGAGCTGATTCAATTCTTCAGATACTGGATACACATGCTGAGCAATTATATTGAAGGGTAAAAAGTGTAAAATCTATTGTATGTTCCCATGATTTTTACAGATCTACACCATGACGGCTCGCTTTGTCGAGTTTGTTTGAGAGTCTGGTGCACAAGATTCTGACCAAATGGCGCTCCCTGTCCAAGAACAAGCACTCTGGTGGCAGCATTGTGTAAGTACCAGTCTCTATGCATGCCATTTATGGGTTGTTTGTTTTGTTAATTCAGTTTTTGTCAAAATCTTTGTATGTTCAGTGAAACTTTTACATTAGAAATGCTGCCAGTAAAAATAATATTAAGATTTCTGATAGCTCTTCCCACCAGTTAGAGAACATTACTATTTTCAGTCACAGGGGAAAAAGGAAAAAGGGCTGACCATGGTTTTTTGTGTGTGTGTGTGTGTTTTGTTTTCGTTTTTGACCTCCAGTCCTCGCCAGAGTCAGTGTTTGTTGCATTTCAATGAAAGATGAAGTATATTTTAAATTGAAAGCAACTGAAATAAAAGTGAATTGTTTCTGTAACCTTGCCTTTGTTTTTTGTTTTTTTTTTATCTCTGTCTTAGCAGAATTCTGTCAACTTCATCGCGATTGGTTAGAAGAGCTGTTTAAATTAAATTCACAGTTGAGAGAGTCCGACCCTTCAAAGACTTCTGTTTTCTCTTGGTGTAGATACTAAATTTATCTCCAAGTGAATTTGTCTAGATACTAGATTATATCTCCAAATGAGTTTGTCTAGATACTAGATTTATCTCCAAATGAGTTTATCTAAATACTAGATTTATCTCCAAATGAGTTTGTCTCGATACTAGATTTATCTCCAAATGAGTTTGTCTCGATACTAGATTTATCTCCAGATGAGTTTGTCTCGATACTAGATTTACCTCCAGATGAGTTTGTCTAGATACTAGATTTATCTCCAAAAGAGTTTTTCTCGATACTAGATTTATGTCCAAATGAGTTTGTCTCGATACTAGATTTATGTCCAAATGAGTTTGTCTAGATACTAGATTTACCTCAAAATGACTTTGTTTAGATACTAGATTTACTTCCCAATGAGTACTTTTTTCCTTATAAGACCTAATGGGGGCCTGTTTAGTTTTGTGGTGAAAGCATTGTTCTCTATAGAGATCCAAGTGTTCCCAAGTCTTATTTCTGGTCAATTCAGCCAAATCAAAGATGATGTCATGAAAGTTTGCATCTGTACAGAGTCCACCCCTGGAGTAGTAAAACCAAAGTTTCTGTTTATGAATGCACATATTTGAAAATATTAAATGGAAAAAAGAAATTGTTTACACTGTTAATCCAGTTTTATATCATTTGTAGAAAAGTAGGTCATTGTGTGCAGGTGGGATGGATGACAAAAAAAGATGAAAAAAAACAAAAAAAAAACAGAACAGCATGGACACAGATGTGTTACGTTTAGGCATATTCCCCAAACGTGGAATCTGACTACCTTAGTGCCTGGATGAAAAAAGGTTACAATGCAGAAAATCTTCCCATTGGTGAATCTCCAGGGTTTAGTCGTTGAATGAAGAAGACGACGACCCAGTTGTGGGGACTTTTGGAGGTTTGTAATAAGGGTTCCATTGTATTATCATATGGCTGTTTTCAGAGCATCCAGTTCCACAGCAGCAGAGGAGAGCTCCCAGCAGGCAGGGCCCAGCACCCACAGTAGACATGCCACCTTGCAAGAGTTCAAACCTTCAGTGTCAAGGCCAGGGCCATCGTCAGAGTCAAGGTCACACACATCAGGACGGTCGTCAGAAGAGGACATGAGGACCTTAGCCAGTAAGACTTTGATCATGTTGTCTATGGGTGTGGCTTTAACTGTGTTGTCTTTTTGGTGTGGCCATCTGCATTTTGCAAGTCAGTTTTCTTAAGGGTTAAGGAAAACTGCAAGAGACAGGGATGGACAAAATCAATCGGCCAGTCACCATAAGTGACTGTGAACCCAGATGCAGATGGGCAAATGGATATTTTAACACTTAGTAGCCAGTCAGATGGCTTGAAAACCTGCTGTCTGCATTGGTTATTTCTATGAGCATTTCTGAAAACTGTCTGCTTTAATTTCAGTTTGAAATAGCTGTTGACTTTGTCATTCTCACACGCTCCACACAAAGCTGATATAATTAGAAGTGTTCCACTGGCTTAATAGACAGTTATTTGCTGACGTTCAGAGGCCTGTGGTTAGTGTTATTTTGTCGGCTGTCAATTGCTTGTGAGTTGAGTTTTTTATGTTGTCACTAAATGTCTTTATTTATCACATTGCTAGAGCAGTCTCCACTCCAGTTTAACAGTATAGAAAAGTCTTACAATTTCAGAAAATTCTGGTCTCAAAACATGTAGCTAGGTAAAAATACATGAGGAGAGGGGTTAGGTGGCCAGAAAAGGACCCGGAGCACTGCCATGGCATTATAGGAAATGATTCTGTCATCAATCAACATTGCCCAGGGAGAAGACAGAGCTGCTTAGCATATTAATATTCATATTCATATTAATCATTATGAAAAAGTGCTGTTTTCGTTCAAGTCTCGGACAGGTGAAAATGTTTGATTTTTTTTTTTGATCCAGCAGCCTAGCTGTAGAGAACAAAGATTCAAACTTCTCCTGCCCTGAAAGTCATCAAAAACGCAAAGAGGTTTTTTTTTTTTTTGCTGTCTCTCGAGAGTCGGGGAGTCGGGGGGGGGGGGGGGGGGGGGGGGGGGGGGGACATTTAATGCTCTGAAAAGAGGAAAAAAGGTATAAACAGCTGGTGGTTTAATATGTATGATGATCTGCTTGTCCTTGACCAAGGGGAAGCACTGACATACAGATTACAGTATACATCCAGTTTTCTTTGCCCGTATGAGATTATTCTCCCAACAAACATTTGCACAGTGTTAACATCCAACTGTTCAGGATGTCTGGAGGCAGCAGATAGTGGTCATGCTGCAAGCATGTCTTCATTTGTGCTCAAAGGTGGACTCCTCTCCCACACGCTTTTTTTCCTTTCACAGTTTTTTCAAGCATGTCCTGGTTTACACGTGTGTGTCAACTGTGCTGTGCTGCGTGTCTTAGGGAGAATGGTTCCCAGGCCAGCTGACGATACGGACAGCGAGAGAAACGGAGGTTGAGGACGACGACGATGACGACGATGAAGGCAGCCAGAAAGTCCAGGTGAAGCAAGAAAGAAATGGACAGAACCCAGTCAGATGATGAAGAGGGGGAGGAGGACGAGGACACGGAGATAGAGGACGACGACTCCAGCACCTCAGGTCCTGCTGTGAGACGGAAACCAGCCGTGTCCTCTTCCCGGTCCACTAGTCGCTCACAGCCTCTGCCTGGTCAGTGTCATGTGCTGGGCATGTCTGTTTTTAAGGAGATGGGGGGGGGGGGGGGGGGGGGGAGAATTGTTCAGTTTTTTGCCATAGAATTCCTCACAGGATGCCAGATTTGTTTTAGATTTCAAAGAACAATTCTAAGGGAGAATACTCCTGAGCAGCCATAGATTTCCCTTTTCCCCCACTGTTGCTTCATTTTTACTTCATTCATTGTTCTTGTGCTGTCTTTTCTTCTCTATCCTGAAAAAATCTCCACAGAGCGGGGGACATATTTCTTAAAGGTTATTTTATTATGAGTTTAGAGCTTGTCTTGAATTACAGGATCACCAAGGTTGTGTGTGTTTGCATGCCTGATGTAACAGGCTGTTGTTAGACCATATACTGAAAATAGAGATTGTATAATGCAATGTCATTCCATATATTCTACAATGTAAGGTGTTGTGAGAGCAGCATGCACAAGTATGGGTGAAATAAGGACTTAAGGCATGTCAGTTGTCCCCATTTCAGTGGAGTTGTGTTTGCTTTTTTCCAGTTGACTCTCTTTGTTTTTTTCTGGTGGAAGTCCCCCCCAACACGCACAAGCACACAGTCACCCGTACTCCACAACACACGCACACACTCATGACTTTTTTTCATTGATGAATGAAAACATGTTGAAAATATGTTCAAAAGCTACAAATCTGCCATTTTATGAAGTGAAACAGGTCTCTAGAGCACTGCCTGTCAATTTTTTCCCTCCTTACATCGCACCTTTCACTCCTCCCAACTGCAGTCATTTAGGAAGCTGTTATGCCTGGAGGTCTCATCCATCAAATTTTGACAGTTATGGCCCTTTGGACTTTTTGACTTTCTGATTGAAACTCTTGGTGATCTGTGTGAGGGATTTCTTTTACATTTCTTTGAGACAACAGTAAGTTAACTTTTGTCTGTGTTTTCCTTCGCATCATGGGTGTGAAAACTAATTTTAACTGTATGTCATTTTCTTTTCTACAGCCCGTCCTGTCACTCCTTCCAGTGACCAGAAATCCTACCGCACCAGGGCCAAGACAGGGTCTCTGCGACCTAAACGTTACATCTCCACCGATGAAGAGGATGACAGAGATGTGCGGAAAAACAGCAAGCGAGCACCGTCGCATTCCTCCCGAGATTCATCATTCCAACACGACATCGAGGAAGAAGCTGACATGACACACAGAGAGCAGCTCAGACTCGGAAAGCACATCAGACACTGACAACAGCACCAGCAAGCAACGAAAACAGCTCTCAAAGTTAGTTCGTAGCAAACGTAAGAAAGCAGCATCCAAGGGCAGAAGGCAGACCTCCAAAAGCAAAAAAGCTCTCCATGCAGAGTCACCAAGTGACGAAAGCGATAGTGACAGTGAAACGGAAGAAAGTGACTCGGACAGTGACGACAGTGACGAGTGTCCTCGTAAAACTCAGCCCCGAAGGCGTGCTGAGGTAGACATTGACACACAAACATCTAGCAAAAAGCCTCCCGGCTCAGGAAAACGCACAACGCGAAATCAGGGAAAACGCACATTCAACTATCTGGAAGACTCTGGTGACGAGTATGAAGACGATCCTTCCCGTGTGTCTGTCAGCAGTCGAGGACGCGTTCGGAGAATGACAAAACGTGCCCGGGCAAACAGGTGGATGATTGAATCACATGTGTGACTAAATGTGCTAGTGTGAATAGGATGGGCAGTCGCGATCGTTCCTCAGGAAAACCCAGAAATGAATGCATGTTGTGAAATAGGAGTGTCAGCATTGGAGAGGTGCATTATGGCATCGGCATGCAAGCTGACATGCCCTCACAACAGCATTTGTAAAACTTGGAATAATTTCATCCACATGTCCCCAATCCATGCTGCTGATGCCTGGTGTAGACATGGGGGAGATTCAAAGCAGCTTTGTCTCGGATGTGGTTGTGTCGGTGGGAGGGAAGAAACAAACTCGAAAGAGAGGTGCGGAGATTTCTACAGAGTGCGGGGCGAGTCTTTTGCTGCAACTTGTTGAATGGCGCAGGGGTTTACCCAGTTCTTCCAGTGCATTTGTATGAACATTACTGTCAGTGTGCGTGGACACATGTCTGGGCATGTGTATATATTGTTTGCATATGAATGGGACAGATTGACTGTATTTGAATGTGGTGTTTGGGTGCAGTTTGCAGGTAAGAAAGAGCCTCATTAAAATACACACTGGTTAGAAAGCCATGGTAGTAGAACAAGAAAAGTGGTTCACACACTATCAGTGCTGGTTGCAATCAAAAGAGCATATACAATCCCTGCAGATAAACTGTTCATTGATTTATTAAGTAGTATAATGAACCTCAGTGCAGGTTAAGGTAGTACATCATAGTCATACATTTGATACCAGAATTGGTGGGATATATGTTTGCTATTCTTGTCCGATAGGTGGAATGAGACTTAAAACTGAGCTCCTGTGTGTTGAAGCATGCATAAACAAAAGAGTCCAAGCCCATGAATTTGATGTTGCAGAGGGCAGTTTCCTCTTCACCTCCACCCCTCTTGCCAGGGCCTGCTTGGCATCAGACTCTTGTTCCCAAGGCAGGGGTTTGATTCCCACTGGAAACACCAGGTTGGAAGAGATTTCTCCTTGGATGTAACATGGTGCAGCAGACTCCAGTCCCTTTGGATGAGACTTCAAACTGAGCTCCTGTGTGTTAAAGCATGCATAAACAAAAGTTGCAGATGCTTTCAAAGTTTAAGTCTCATTCCACCTAGCGGACAAGAGTAGACCTTCATGTGCTGTGGGGTGCA
This sequence comes from Conus betulinus, assembly GCA_016801955.1. NCBI lineage: Eukaryota > Metazoa > Mollusca > Gastropoda > Neogastropoda > Conidae > Conus > Conus betulinus. The sequence continues at coordinate 296,066 of JADBJO010000712.1, read as the reverse complement.
TGACATGAAAACAGAACTCGGTGCACATGACCTCATGTGAATGACTGAATCATTAATGAGGATACCTCAGTGGTGAGGTGTAAAAAATGGTTGCCTTCACAAAAATGTCAGAGTGAAGCTGGCAAGTCCTTGGCAAGGAAGGAAGAAAAAGAAAGACACCCTCTGCCCACAACACTGTCAGAGAAGTGCTGGTCTTCATGCTCATCTTTGATGAAAAGCAAATTACCCACAGCACTATCAGAGAAGTGTTGGTCTTCATGCTCATCTTTGATGAGACAGCAAATTACCCACAGCACTGTCAGAGAAGTGTTGGTGTTCATGCTCGTCTTTGATGAGACAGCAAATTGCCCACAGCACTATCAGAGAAGTGTTGGTCTTCAAGCTTGTCTTTGATGACACAGCAAATTGCCCACAGCACTATCAAAGAAGTGTTGGTCTTCATGCTCGTCTTTGATGAGACAGCAAATTACCCACAGCACTATCAGAGAAGAGTTGGTCATCATGCTCGTCTTTGATGAGACAGCAAATTGCCCACAGCACTATCAGAGAAGTGTTGGTGTTCATGCTCGTCTTTGATGAGACAGCAAATTACCCACAGCACTATCAGAGAAGTGTTGGTCTTTGTGCTCATCTTTGATGAAAGCAAATTACCCACAGCACTATCAGAGAAGTGTTGGTCTTCATGCTCATCTTTGATGAAAAGCAAAATACCCACAGCACTATCAGAGAAGTGTTGGTGTTCATGCTCGTCTTTGATGAGACAGCAAACTGCCCACAGCACTGTCAAAGGAGTGTTGGTCTTCATGCTCGTCTTTGATGAGACAGCAAATCACCCACAGCACTGTCAAAGGAGTGTTGGTCTTCATGCTCGTCTTTGATGAGACAGCAAATCGCCCACAGCACTGTCAAAGGAGTGTTGGTCTTCATGCTCGTCTTTGATGAGACAGCAAATCAAGGTTGCTTGTGTTAGCTGTGGTTAAAAAAAAAAAAAAACCCACATCAACAAAGAAGTTGTATCTGGCACAAGTCTGTCGAAATGTAGGAAGAGCAAGCTCATTTTCCCTGAAGGAATCTGTTATGATGAAACAGTTGCGTTTGTTTCTGTGACACATCCACATCACATTTTCAGGGTGTAATTTAAGCATGCTCAGTTTGTAGTCATGTGTCTTTGTACCCTCCTCTACAGCATAGAAGTTCTAGATAAACGGTGTAGAGTTTCTTCTCAATCTAAGAATCTTGAGGATTTTCTGGCAAGGTTGCCTGCTTGCTTAATCCATGTCATTGAAAGTATCCTGCTTTTCACTTTAATATCTGCTGAAAGGAATGCGAGGTGGCTTCAGCTGCTGACAAGAAGAAGAGCCAATTCAGAAAAATCTTTCATAGTTTTTCCGGATTATGCTTTTTTTTTTTTTTTTTTAAAGAAAAATTTTAACAAAACTAACAATCAGGCAGGAGAATCAATATTATAATGGGGGGAAAACTTTTTTTTAAACCATATTCCACAAAAGAAAGTTTCCTTTTCCTCTTAAGAAGTCTGCATATATCAGAGTGTTTACACTGTGATGCTGATGTCCAGTGGTCTGTTTGAACTTGTGCCTGGTCGGCTCTTGACTAGACCATTTAGCAGGCAGGCAACACCACTTCTAGGTCATAAAAGACTGAAATAGTCCAGTATCCAAATATCTTTCAGATTTATCCGCAAAATTAAATTATGCAAGACCTGTGTGCTACTTGTGCGAAGCAACCAAATTACAATACTATTCAGAGGCATGTTATGAAGAAGCACAGAATTTTACCATGTATGAGAGGCGCAATACAATTATTTCAACAAACTGTTTGCTGAAGAAGATGAACTGTAAAGACATATATCTCAAATCAAGGTCTACTAGTCCTTAACTGAATCTTTGCAGATATAAGACATTGAATGTGTGAAACTGCATGTGTAGTAGTTAGTAATAATATTGAGTGTGTGGAAGTGAAAGAGTGAAAGAGCATGTGGAATTTAAGTAAGTAGAATGATAATGAAAACTTTAAGCCCAAGTGCCATGGTCATTGTCGTATAAAAACAATGCTTGAGTATGCAGGTGTATTTGTATGTGTATTGTGTATGACTATCGGCACGGTTGATTGCTTTGCTTTGTTTGATTTTTGCTGGTTTTTTTTTTTTCTTCTTTTTGTGTGTGTGTGTTTTTTTTTAACTTTTGTTTCTGTCATTTGACATTATGGAAATGAAAGGCTGTGAAGGGTACAACTGATTATGATTGATGAAAATCCTCTTGAAACGTTTTATAATTTGATCATAATTTGAAACAAAGTGCATGTGAAGAACTGAATTAATGTATATACATATGAAATACCTTGGAAATATAAAGTAATAAAGGAAAACAAAATAGAGGAGGGGGAAGGGGGTATGTAGTCTGTAGCTGGTGAGAATTATTACACACATTTGAGATGCAAGTTCAGTCGCTGGTGAGAATTATAACCAGAGACTGTGAGATGGAGTTGACAGTTGATGAGATTGATATCAGTAGATAGTAAGACAGAGTTGACAGGTAGTGAGAATGGTGACAACACAGTATGAGGCAGTGTTGATAGGTGATGAGAATGATGACAAGACAGTGTGAGGCAGTGTTGATAGGTGATGAGAATGGTGACAACACAGTGTGAGGCAGTGTTGATAGGTGATGAGAATGGTGACAACACAGTATGAGGCAGTGTTGATATGTGATGAGAATGATGACAACACAGTGTGAGGCAGTGTTGATAGGTGATGAGAATGGTGACAACACAGTATGAGGCAGTGTTGATAGTGATGAGAATGATGATAACACAGTATGAGGCAGTGTTGATATGTGATGAGAATGGTGACAACACAGTGTGAGGCAGTGTTGATAGGTGATGAGAATGATGACAACACACAGTGTGAGGCAGTGTTGATAGGTGATGAGAATGGTGACAACACAGTATGAGGCAGTGTTGATAGTGATGAGAATGATGATAACACAGTATGAGGCAGTGTTGATAGTGATGAGAATGGTGACAACACAGTATGAGGCAGTGTTGATATGTGATGAGAATGGTGACAACACAGTATGAGGCAGTGTTGATAGTGATGAGAATGATGATAACACACGGTGAGGTGTTGGTAAATGGTGAGACTGATGATATCAGACATGAGATGGGAGTTGACTGGCAGTGAGATGAACGACACTGACAGCAGGCTAGGAGATGGAGTTGACAGCTGATGAGAATGATGACATCAGACTGCGAGATAGAATTGACAGGTTGTTAGTATTACAACAGTCTGTGAGGTGATGTTTGACTACTGGTGAGAATTATAACAGAATACTACAGTCTGTGAGGTGATGTTGACTACTGGTGAGAATTATAACAGACTGTGCTAGAAAATACTGCAAAATTTCTTGGAGTCGGTGTTCAGCAGAACAAGTGTAGTCAAGAATGGGCAAGAGTAGTCTCCCTTCCCATAACACAGATGAAAGTCATGGATGTATGGCAGGATTTTGAAAAAAACGATTCTTGTTGTCAAAAATCCAACTGATACATCAGTCAGATTCTCTTACAGGAATAATTAATTGCCCCTGAGATTGAATTGCCCCTCCCTCCTTTTTATGTCGCTAAGCATTTCAGAGATTTTATGTGGAAGCCATTTTCTCAATATCTCGCGATTTCTGAGTTGGTGGTGGTGTTAAAGCCCAGCAACAAACACAACATAGAGTCATATTGGCAGACACTTCGAAAGACGTCATTATAGGATGTATATGGTATAGAGCAATTTCAAATTTTGAAGTGAAACAGAATTTTCTAAAGTATAATTCGCAACATTGCCAACTTGTCTGCCAGTTCCTGATCAAGGATGTAGTCACCCCGAGTCAGCATTTCCCTTCTCAGTTAACTGAGACAGCATTCCTTTCCCGTGGTGGTGAACAATGGCTGTCCAATGTCAACAGTTTACAACAGGGGGAAATTTGTTCACAGGTTCTCCTTTTGTCCAGTCTGTCAATAGTTACGACAGGGAAATTTGTTCACAGTTTCTCCTGCAGACCTCAGGGTTCCACATTCCTGCCTGACATTTCTCCACTCTTCATCACCCTTGTCCCCTGTACTTTCACCCCCTTTCCATACAAGTGCCTGGCATTACATGTACAGCTAAGCAATTATTGAAAAAACACAAACTTTTTATATGCACGTAAAAGGATTGATAAGTACTGCAAGATTTCACAGTATTCAGGCTGTAGGATAAACAAGGACCAGAGGACATGGTAATTCCTCAATTTTGATTTCAACCACGTTCTGTCCCTAGAGGCGTGGGTTTTTTTTTTTGGGGGGGTTTGTGAGGTTTTTCTTGTTTTTTTTTTTTTGTTTTTTTTTGTGAATGGCTTAGTTAACATTAAACGAATGCTTTTGATTCAGTACTGATGCTATATATGTTGATGACAGCAGTAAGTCTTCTTATATGAAAAATGAACAATTTATGAAACTGAATCCGTGCCATAGATATACCAGTATAAAGGAAGAACAGTCAGTAGTGATGAAAAAAAGATTGTGCTTTTTTCCCCAGTGAGGATCTCCAAAATGTAGATTCTCACTAAACCAATAAGAAACTTATCTTTCTAGGCAGGCCATACTTCTTCATAGCCCACATTATAGGGGGATAAAAGAAAGATATATTTCACATGTACATGCATGCTCATGCACACTCATAGGAAAAGAAGCCATAGCAATCATCAGTGTGAGTTCTGATTGAAAAGTATTGAGGGTTTTTTGGGTGGGGTTTTTTTTTTTTTTTTTTTTGAATGAAGAAGTGAAAATGAGATTTTTGTCAGAATGTGACTGTAATCTGTTGTTTATGATCCATATTCACGAAGGCAGCAGTCATTTTCAAATGTATTAATGTTTCATTTCAAAGTCCAAAGATGACCCAATCTCTCCCCTAACCCCTAATTTCTTCCCCTCCCAAATGCCTCTCTCTTCACCGCATTCCCCTCCCACACCCCTCCCTCTCATTCTTCACAATCTGTTTTATTGGTTCAACAGTGTTATCAGGGAGATTGAAAAAAAAATGGCCTTGGTTTTATCACTGCTTGATGAGCCAGTGAAGTTTGATATACAACAGTTTCATGTGTTGTCACTTCACTGACAATCTGTTCTGTTCTGACTTGTGTGTAAGAAATGTGACCATGCTGAGAAGTTATGAGGTGTTATAAAGGATGTTTGTGCATGTAATATGTTGATGTGAGGGATGATTTAACATATGTCATGTGGAAACTAGGTTGGTTTTTTTTCCTAATGATTTAATATGTCCAACATGGAAACAAAAGTTGGTTTGAGGTTTTGTGTATGTGTTTTTAAGGGGAAGGGAGAGTCTTTTTGTGTGTGTGTGTGTGTGTGAAAATTGGGAGGTGGATTTTTTTTTTTTAACAAAGTTGTATACAATGGCATAATATAACTTTCCTTGATCTAAAACTTAGACAAGCTGATGATATCACTACCTTCATTCATGCTTTTAATGTACAATATAGTTGAGATTAAAGGACACTGGATTCTGGGGGCATTAACATGACTGCAGAAAAAAAGAAACAGTCAAACACACACACACAAAACAGATGCCGTGCTACTGATCATACACACAGTGAGTGAATTCTCACATAAATATAGGCCTTCTCAGATTCTGTTTAAAGATGTTTTTCTACCGTCATCTGAAGACTTTTTCCTCATGGAATTTTCCTCTTTCTTTTATTTGGTTTTTTTTCCCTCCAGTTTCCACCTAAGTAAGACTCTCTTCAAGACCTGATAATATTTAAAGGCTATTAGATGTCACTGTCATGGAGATTCACTGTATTACAATTTTTTTTAATAGTTTACACAGTTTGATTAGAATGTTTGTTAATCAACTTGCATGTATTTTTACTGCCAGTGTGAAGTGCTTGTGTATGGTTGAGCTTCCCCAAAAAGAAAATAGCCTGGCGAATTGTGCATGAAATCGGCATGCTTATGAAGACATGTTCAGCTCGGTGCAGAGAGAGTATTTTGTAATGTTATTGAGGTAATGTGAAGGGTGCTTACTTTTGTGTCATAATCGGGGGGGGGGGGGGGGGGGGGGGGGGGGGGGGGGGGGGGGGGGGGGGGGGGGGGGGGTGGCTGGTAAATCCAAAAACAAAGATGGGGGGGGGCTTTTACATTTTCTTAACCCAGAGTGTGTACCTATCTTTTATTTTATCTACAGGATTGGATTTCTACATTCACCGTTTGGTAAACAGTTTAAAGAACTAAGGTCCAGAGACCCCTTCTGCGTCAATGCATGTCGGCAAGCGCACACACACAAAAACAAAAGCATAAAAAAACTGCCTTGACAGATTGTGCTTCGAAGGCTCCCCATAAGCATTGGGAGTGTAATGCGTGCATCAGAATCTCAGAGGAAGAAGCCCAGTTCATCAAAACACCAGACAGGATGACAGTCAAGGCAGTGAGTTTGGTGAAATCTCCAGGGTTGGTGTCATTTTCCAGTTTCAGTGCAAAGTTTCTTTACAGTAAGAGGGCATAACTGCTCACAGTTGAAGTATTCCAAGAGAGAGAGAGAAAAAGAAAAAACAATGAGGAGAAATGAACAGCATACTGTTGCATAGGTAAAAGAACCATCAATAGGAAATTTACCAGCATTGCGCCGAAAAGGGGAAAAGTCATGAGGGAGTGGCAAATGCTGATTTTACTCTCATCCACTCCCTGTTGCTCTCTTTATACCAACCCATTCTTGGACCAGTTAACTAAGCTATTGCATTTCAGACACTTTCAAAAGGAATGGAATCTGGCCATTGCAGATTTTGCTCTGATAAAACTGTAGAATGGAGGAGAAATCCATACCTTTTTGAAACTGGGGATAAATATTCATCTTTTGAAACTGAGAAATATTCTTTACAGAAAAATATTGTGGGGAGTCCAGACCACTGGAATTGTCCTTTTTCTAACTTATATTTTGATTTGTTCAGTTTTCTATCTCATCTGTGTCTACAATTTTTGAAAATTTCTTTGATTTTTTTTTAAGTTCTGTTTTCTATCTCATTTGTGTCTGCAGTTTTTTTTTTTTTACATTTCTTTGATTAATTCTGTTTCATTGAGAGAAGTGTGATGGTCCATTGTCATAATAAAAGCTCAATGAAATGTACATTCAGTGTGTGTGAGGGGGTGGGGGAGTGTGTGTGTGTGGTGTGATGTGTGTGTTTTATGTGCATGTGTGGTGTGATGTGTATGTGTGTGTGGTGTGATATGTGTGTCTGGTGTGTCTTGGGACACATGATCTACACATTATCAATCAAAGCAGAAGCAGCTATGAAAGCAATGAACCCCCTGACTGCCAAAGAGTTGTTGCCTTTCTTAACTTCTGTATGCTGAACCAAAAGCTGAATTTCTATGCCACCTCTCTACCTTGAAAACACAGACACGACCCCCCCCCCCCCCCCCCCCCCCCCACCCCCAAAAAAAAGCCTATCCTCATGCTGTATTGATAGCACTGAGATGAAAACCAATGCACTTCCATTACTCTGCCTCCCACGTGGCCAGTGAAAGAACAAAATGCTTCCACCACACACCCGAAAGTGGGTGACCATACTTCAAGTCCTCATCTAAGACACCAGTTATAAGGAAAATGTCCTATGAATGTGTCAGTGATTCTGAAAACAAGAAGTTCAAATTTTACAGATTAAATATTAGCTTCACAAGGGGAGGATGCAAGGGAGGATGGGAAGGGAAGCAGCAGGTTCGGGAGGCAAGCACTGCAATGACGTGCCAAAGTTTGGAATTTGAAAGAGTCAATGACAGCTAAATTTAGACAGGCATCTGATGGTGGTAAAGATCTGAGGAAATACAATAGATACGAAGAAGGCTAATGACACACTCCAACGAATCAAATACAATAGATACAAAGAGGGCTAATGACACACTCCAACGAATCAGCAAAGTTTCTTTGAATGTCATGAGTGAGGCTGTGTGATGTTGAAGTGAAAAGGAAGCGGAAAAATCACAATCCATCCACCAACACTATGCATGTACTTCATGCACTGAAAGTTTTTCATAATCACAGTACTCCTAGCTGTAGGGCCAGTGACAGATTAAAATCTGCAACGATGGAAAGTTTTCAATGCTGTCCTATTTTTTGCTGGTTAAAACTAAAAACTAGCAGAACCCATGTGTTAGTTAAAAAAAAAAAAGGGGGGGGGGGGGAGGAAAACCTCTGTCCCATGCAAGATCCGAACCAAGTGCCCAGAAATCCATTTGCTTCCTTGGTAAATGCCTTATCAGAGCACCCATTTCCCCAGTGTAGTTCTGAAGTTCATAATACAATCTAAGCACAAACTGACAGTTTGTTGAATATGTCCCCAGTTTGTTTTTGCAGCGTTGTCACACTCATTTACAGTTTTTATTATTGTAGTGTAAGCAGCCACACAGCCTTCTCAGGTCTGTAAAACATGCGCAAAATAGGATCACAGCCCGAAAAAAACATTGCAACCTCAAAAAGTAGCAAACAACACACACACACACACACACACACACACACACACACACACACACACACACTGGCATGTTATGCGTTGTAAAAAGATCACAAAAAGATGCAAAGACCATTACAATGACTGAAGAATGGGTTACAAAGGCAAAAAAAAAAAAAAAAAAAAAAAAAAAAAACAGTGGGAAATGCTAAAGAAAGGCAAACTTTTAAACAACAAACAAAAAACAAAATGAAACAAAAAAAGAAAATAAGAGCAAGTCAGGGAATTTCAGCAAAGATAGAATTACAGCCAGAAAATTTCCTGATGCCATGGAATAACTAGCACCAATAGAGCAAGAATGTCATAGATATTGATATCATGCAGTCAAAATTATGTGTTATTTCACATCACAACAGTGTTTTGGTATTGCACTTAAAGTATTAATTTAACTGCATCCTGACAGTAAAGTCCATGGTTTACCCTTTCCACATATCCATAACAACAGGCTATCACATTCGTATTTAGAGACCTATACAATGAAATTTCAGAAATCATGCACCAGTAAGGACAGCAGTCAATACATAGCATCCGTCAGGAACGAGTCAAGGTCAGAACATGCAGGGAAAGGATGGGTGACAATCTAAGAAGAAGCCTAGCTCCAACAAATGCAGGTGTAAACAAACTATTGTCCAACCAACAAACAGCTCTGCAGCCTTCTTGGGAGGGGAAGCAACTCATGCAAAAATGGCCCAACCCTTGACCATAAGCAAACGAATAGTCTCACAGACAGTGATGTAGACTTGAGCACTTTTAGCCATCCAGTGCCGGTATATCATTCTCCCACATGTTATATATTTCTTTGTGAACAGATTTTTTTCTTTTGCTGTTTTAGTCAGTGTTACACCTAAAGATGATAAGGTTCAGCAACTTGCTTACTGACCCTACAACCTATCCTGTTAAATCAGATGAAGAAAGGGGAGTTTCAAAGTGAGGTGACTGAAGGCAAAAATTGAAACAAATTTTTTGAAAGAATTGTTAATGATTCCACATGGCAATATGGACAAAACTGCCTTGTAATATGTTTGTCCATATCCTAAAACCTGCGAGTGTCCAAAATAATGTAAAAAAAAATTTCATTGTGGAACTTCCAGCTGTGGATGTGCCAAACTGTAAGGGGCTTAACCCTCATGAAATGAACCTACAATTCTTTACAAAACACAGAGCTAGAACATTCAATCACTAGAGAATCAACAATTGTTTCAATTCAGACTTGTGCCCTGTTTGCATGTTTGGATTAAACAAAAAAAAAAAAAAAACTTACATAAGTATCAATGACCAAAGCAAGCCTTCCCCACAACATTTACACAGAAAGCGTATCTGCTATGTGCAAATAGCATCGAAAATTTATTGATATTATGGCACCAGTTCAATATTTATAATGAAATGGAGATTCCAATGGACTGTCTGCAAGAGAGAAAAAACACATGATACAATTCAAATGATTTTGCATGGATAAAGCACTGATCCGATTACACATTGTACTACGTACACATACACTGGCCATTCTCATTCCATAGAAAGTTCTGTGGTGGATAAGAAGCAACCAAAAAGAAAATATTCAAGAGCTGGTACATGAAACTAGCAGTTGACAAACTTTCTGTCATCACTTGTTAGGGTTATCTGCATACACATGGGATATAAAGAAAGCTACCTATTCATGTATGAAAGAAACAACAATAGAGGGGGGGGAGGATTTGAAGGGTGGAGTGCAGCTTCAGATTAAACAAATACCAGCCATTGCCATAATTAGATTGAACCAACACACACACACACACACACACACACACACACAAATTACAATTACCAGCCTGAACAAAACAAAGAAGTTATGGTCAACTTTAATTCATGATTCAGCTGGCTGCAATTATCTGATTCACAGAGATTCACATTATCTGAATGCAGTCTTGAAGCAGATTCAAGCTATCACCGAGCAATGAATTAGGCAATGAATACAATTACACAGTTCCAACTGTTCACAGCAAACTGTCACAATAATTGACTTTCATACACCATTTCTTCAGTCAGTCAATAAAAATAATTTGACTGGTGGTCTTGTACAGTTTTAGTATGAAGTTGGTCATAATAATGTCAATGTCAGTCCATTTTCAACACTACTTTTTTCTCTCTTTAAACCCTTCTGTGGCTGCCACAACA